>JAHXMU010000307.1:1630857-1642075 GCA_019455685.1 Philornis downsi | reverse complement strand
ACTATGAAAAATAGAAGCGCTAAGCACGTAAACGATAATATTTATTATAATAAACATGAATTCGTAGAATGAAGTTAACATTCAACGTTGTGCTCTAATCTACACTACAGACGTGATTATACAGCCAAAGAAATAAGCAGAAGTTTGAAAATGTTTGGCCATGATTTTTTATTTATTTATTTATTTTTAATTTTTTTTTTTTTTTTTTTTTTTGAAAAAATAAGGTGTTTTATTTGAAGAAAATTAGAACAAAAATGTAATTTGAATAATATTTTATCATTTCCATCGATAAATTAGGAATTACAGGAAATTTTTGATTTCTGTAAATCCGTCACTCGACACTACCATGCAGGGATAGATAGATCGATGTGGCCCAACTTGTAATAGTTATCGTACCTACCAGGCTTTCAATGACACACTCGCGTGCAACTAAACCGATTTAAAAAAAGATGAAACGCATTTGAGCAACATATTTATGGTGCTTAAATGGTTCATTATCGGTGTTACATTTATTGTGGAATCAGTATCTAAAGGGTGTCCCAACAAAAACGCAAGATTTAAATTGAATTGAGTTGAATTGAATTGTTTCTCTGGCTGTATGGCATGTGGCGCCGTCTTGTTGAAACCACATGCCCTCCACATTCATTTCTTCAATTCTAGGCACAAAAAAACTGGTTATCATTTCACGATGCTGAACACCATTGGCTGTTTGCGCCTTACATGCCTCATTTTCATAAACAAAGGTCCAATGATTTCTCCAGCCCAAAATCCACACCCCACAGTGACACGTTGAGGATGCATTTGCTTCTCGTGAATCACTCGAGCATTTTCCTCACCCCAAATGCAACAACGTGGAAATGGGCCTCGTCACTGAAGATGATTTTATCGGCAAAATCAGCATTTTCATGCTGTCTCTCCAATACTCAATTAAAGAACTCTCTTCGCTGTCCATTGTCAGCAGGCTTCAGTTCCTGAGTCAATTGAACTTTGTGTGCATGAAGATGCAAATCTTTCGTCAAAATTCGCTGCATAGTGGATTTGGAGACATCTACGAGTGAATATACAAATATCGGAAAAAATTTGGTTGACAATTAATCAACATACCATACCAATATTCCCCGTGGGAATATGCCACACCATATTCCTAAGCAATTCTTGATGCGTTAACAGAAGAGAGTGGATACCAGCAACAAATTTTGCATCAACAGTTGCATCTGAGGAAATTATATAATCTGAATGTCATACCACCAGTTCATGTTAAATAAGTTTTAGTTTACATGCAAGGTGATTGTTCCTCCAACCTTTATCGTAATTCTCCTTGTTGGTACAAATGTTTTTTTCGAATAGCCTTAAGAATTTACTATTTTGCAACCTTGTTGCGACTTGCTTGCACAGTAGATACCAAACAGCCAGTAACGAGTTGCCGTCATGTCGCATATCGCTTTTCTATGGGTGATTTTTTAGATTTAAGTTTTTCAGGTTAGCAGCACTGGTTGGTGATGGCGTCCAAACGTCATCTGTCAAAGTGAAAAGTGTAGTCTGCCATGACCTACCACAACGTCTAATTTTTGGTGAATGGGCCTTACAAGAGCTCAATGAAAATCCGCTGTTTTCGAAAAATTGTGTTCAGCGATGAGGCTGATTTCTTGCTGAACGGATACGTACACAAGCAAAACTGTCGCATCTGGAGTGATGAACAGCCGTATGCCATACATGAAGTATCGATGCATGCCGAAAAAACGATGGTCTGGTGTGGTTTATAGGCTGGTGGCACCATCAGTCTATTTTTTCTTCAAAGACGACGATGGAAGAAACGTTACCGTCAACGGCGAACAAGAGCCATGACACGCGATTTTCTTTTTTTTTTGTCCCAATTGGCTGAGTTGAACTTGGTTGACATGTGGTTTCATCAGGACGGTGCAACATGCCACACTACTCGTGAAACAATGGATATGTTAAGGGATGAATTTGGTGAGCAGCTTAGCACTCGATTTGGGCCTGTGAGTTGGCTCCCAAAATCTTGCGATTTAACGTCTCTTGATTATTTGTTGTGGGGTTATGTTAAGTCGTTAGTCTATGTAGAATAACCGAACACATTTGAAGCCTTACAGGATAACATAACAAGTGTTACTCGTGGAATACAGACCGCAAAATTACGTAAAATTGGACCTTCCGAATGAACATTTTCAGACGAAGCCGCGGACAACATTTACATGAAATTGTCTTTACAAATTAAATGGCAAATGCCAATTTATGGATTCCAATAAAAATTTTAATATATGATGTACATTTGAGTGTTTTATTCGATTTTTAAAAAACTACGATTAAAAAATCACCCTTATCGAGTGAATTTCTTGCTTATTTTTTGGCAATATCCCCAAAGAGCGGATCAATCTGTGCAAGGTAAAAATTCACAAAGAACATAATTATTCGAAAATGTTAATTATTGGCATTATTCTCTCTTCTTTACAGTTTTCTTAAGTTTGTAGCTTTTTCTCACTGCCGCATGTGAACCTTTCCTTAAATTAAGATGCCCCTACGTATTCTTCTGTGTGTCTTCCTTAGTACTCTAAATATTTAAGATCACAATAGAAATTCTAATGTCCCCATACCAATTTGATTACAGTCATATTGTTCTGGTAACAAGAACGGCAATTTAAATAATTTTTCAGTTATTTCTTCTAACTGCAAAAACAAATTGTTGAATTATTTCTCTGTTGCAGAACCCTAACTCTGTGAACAATTTTTAGAACTCTCTTCATTAATAATGATCATTAGAAGTAAAATTGTACTAATTTCGTTGCTCAAAAAAGTGTGCATTAGTGTTTTACACATGGCATTAAATTAACTTTATTCACGAAATGCAATCCTATCTGTATATAGTTCGTCGTTGGCTATCGATTAACAAAATGGTTTGAATATGAATATATTTATAAATTGTATGGAAACTGCTGTATTATTTCATGATGTTAAACGGACTATTTTTAAAACCCTTAACCCTCAATACCACTGACAACAACCCAATATATTTTTCTCAAAATGTACTCCCCGTTTTTCGTATTTAGTCCTTGTGATCATGCAAAGAGAAATAGGAATACATTAGAAAAACTTCACTGAATTTTGGAGTATCAAAACCACAAATTGGAAATTTTTTAGTTAAAAAAAAAAAAAAAAAATTAAGAGCATATTTAATTCATAATTGGCGATATTAAAACTCTTCAAATCCACTATTCATAAAACAGTCGCTGGCACAAGTACAGATAATTGTTGCCCTTCATTTGAAAAATCACTACCAAGATTCTTCGAGTGTTTGCATCGACTCTAGCATAGCTCATACGTGCCCTATTTGCCTTTTTGTGTATCCTTGTTCAGACATGTAACAGAGTATGGATACATCTATGTATATGTGCACATTTCTCTAATATTTACTTTAATTAAAGCACAAAATTCACCACCACCAATGACGAGCATGTGCAACATTTCATATAGCACAATACTAACACCAACATTTATCGTATAAGGTATGACAATTGTGGCTTTTGTTGCTTAAGGCACTTTTAATGTCTAACGTGTCTGCAAACATGCATGTAGACGAACATATGCAAGTACATACTGTAGAACATGTATAATAGAAAATTAGTAAAATCTGGAAGAGGTAAACTAACAATATATGTATGTGCTAGCACTGTGTTGTTTGAAAAATGCAATTTTTATTTAATTTGTTGTAGTTTATAATTAAAGATTGAAATTGCATTTTAATAGTTTTTTTTTTCTTAATATATATTTCTTTTTCAAATACATGGCACGCATAGTAAATCTAAAAAGCACAATTTGTTTAAACAATTATGAAAAAGAATTTGTGTCTGAACGTACATTTTCCGAAACTCTAGGATGAAAAATGGTTGTACATTTCGCTAGCTTGTTGGAAAGTTTGGACGCCAAATAAATCTTTACTATCGAAAGCAAGAAGCAATTCAATCACAGTTTTATACTCCAATATTTTGGAGATGCTACTATTTGTTACTATTTTTTCATACAAGTGGAAACTGGTCAATAAGGGCCAGTATATGCTTAGTAAGATAAAATGTATTGTTAGAAGAATTTTTTATGCCTTCTCCTGGAGCTGTTTATATAGGGTTATCTATCAAGGCTGTCAGCTGTTAAACATCTGTCATCTGAAGAGTTATTTATTTAGCAAAAGTTTTGACATTCGCTAATATGAATCGTTTAATAACCGAAGAACGAGCAAAATAGTTAAAATTTACTACAAAATAGTGATTGAAACATGAGCTTTCAATCGAACAAAATACTCTTCAGTGATGAAGACCATTTCTCTCTCGGTGGTTACGTCAACAAGCAAAATTGTCGCATATGGGGATCGAAAAAATCAGAAGTGATTGTGGAAAAGCAATTGCATCCGGAAAAAGTGACTGTTTGGTACAAATTATGGTCTGGAGGTGTCATTGGGCCATATTTTTTCATAAACTACCTCAAAACGACCCATTGCCGCAACCAATCTTGAGACGATCACTTACATATGGTGATTTTTTTAATCGTAGTTTTTTTCAAAATCGAATAAAATGCTCAAATTTGCATCATATATTAAAATTGTTTATTGAAAACGATAAATTGGTCTTTGCGATGTAAATTTTAAAGATACGTGTTATGTTATCCTGTAAGGCTTCAATAGTGTTCGGCTTGTCCACATAGACTAACGACTTGACATAACCCCACAAGAAATAATCAAAAGGCGTTAAATCGCAATATCTTGGGGGCCAACTCACACGGCCAAATCGTCAGATAAGCTACTCACCAAATTCATCTCTCAACATATCCATTGATTCACGAGCAGTGTGGCATGTTGCACCGTCCTGATGAAACCACATGTCAACCAAGTTCAACTCAGCCAATTGGGGCAAGAAAAAATTCCTTGTGGTTGAGTAACTCACGCCCAATCGCTGAGAACGGCGATGAATTTTCAGATTTCAGATTGATATTAACACTGGTCGCTACGGCTGCAATATTTTCTTCTACGACCTCTACGCATACGAGTCGATGGTTTTATGTCCAACAAAGTAAATTTGGTGCGAAATTTGCAGATAACAGCATGAATTGTTGATTCTGCAGGTCGATTATGACGAGCATAAAATGGTCGTATCAAACGATGCACAGCACGAATTTTGATGATAAATTTCAACGATTTGGAATCATAACTCGTTTATTACTTTTTCCATGATGAAATGTCGGAGTATACTGTACACTTTTCACTTTGACAGACGACGTTCAGACGTCATTACCAACAAAGTGCTGTCAACTCAATTTATCGATTCCAACAAAAATGTTTAAAATATATTTCTAATTTGAGTGTTTTATTCGATTTTTAAAAAACTACGATTAAAAAATCATCCTATAAAAAGTATATTCGAATCGATGTCCCAGTTTTTTGCCAATAGAAACAAGGGTTTCTACGAGAGGGACATAATTGAATTATCTTGAAGAAATAAGTTCGTCATGCTCATAGTCTGTTGCCAATTTGGCTAAATTTATGCAACTGCTTGTAGGGTATGCATCTAGATGTTAAAGAGGTAATTTTTGTGGAAAATACCAGAAGGTGAGTGGTTACGTGTTCGTAATAATGTAACTATATGTTTGAGTTGCCTCAATTACTGTTCATTATGAACCAGAATAATGAAAAAAAAACTTGAGGTTGCTGCAGTCTACGAATGGGTAGTTACAGAAGAAAAATTCGAAAAATCGGTAAATTTGTATGGGAGGTATGGGAGAAGGGGTGTGGCAATGCAGTGAATTTTCTTATTGATACCCCACCTTAACAAATTGTTAGTGTGTACGAAATTTTACTGATTTTAAAATAACTAAACAAAAGATATGACCTTAAAAATATAAGAGTCAAATTGGTTATTTTTATGTTGGGTTTAACAAGGGGTGTGGTTGATCGGTCAATTTTTTTTTTTTAATTTGCCTAAGCATTGTAAAACAGTGCAGCTGACAAAAATTTATGTAAATGAAGTATACGGATTAAGAGTTAGAGTGTAAAAATTTAATTTTGGAAAATCGAAACAACTTTTATCGGGGACGAAAGAGCGGACGTACCGATATTGCCCATTTATAACGCCTAACTGTGATCTGGAAAAATATTAACCAATGTCAAGTTTTAAGAAAACTCATCGACAAAAAATTCATTGAAGATTCTTCTCTGGCCGCATCGAATGATATATACGTTTCGCATTTCGGGTAAAGGTAAATAATAATAAATAACAGGAAATCATGGGAACCACAAACAAATTGTTCGTTATAAGTATAGTTCGCTAAACCGTGTTCACACTAGACATATTGCGCGCTATTCACTTTTGCACTTTTTAGCGCTACACTTTGAATGACCAACGATGACGATATGTCCTATACCATATGTTACATAATAAAGGGTGTCCAAAGAAGGACGCAGGACTTAAATGATTGATGCAGCAATTGAATTGTTTCTCTGGCTGTATGACATGTGGCGCCGTCTTGTTGAAACCACTTGACCTCCACATTCATTTCTTCAATTCTACGGACGAAAAAACTGGTTATCATTTCACGATACCGAACACCATTGACTGTTTGCGCTTGACATGCCTCATTTTCATAAAAAAAGATCCAATGGTTCCTTCAGCCCAAAATCCACACCACACAGTGACACGTTGAGGATGCATTTGCTTCTCGTGAATCACTCGAGGATTTTCCTAACCCCAAATGTGACAATTCTGCCTATTGACGAAGCCATCAAGATGGAAATGGGCCTCGTCACTGAAGATGATTTTATCGGCAAAATCAGCATTTTCATGTTGTCTCTCCAATACACAATTAACGAACTCCCTTCGCTGTCCATGGTCAGTTCCTGAGTCAATTGAACTTTGCATGCATGAAGATGCAAATCTTTCGTCAAAATTCGCTGCATAGTGGATTTGGAGACAGCAATTTGCTGAGCTCGGTGTCGAATTGAGGTGGAAGGAGTTTGAGCGACATTATCACGTATAGCTGTGACATTTTCGGTCGATTGACCTGATCGAATGCGCGTTGTTGTCTTTGCATCAATAACAGACCCAGTTTTGGCAAATTCATCCATTAATCTCTTTACAGTTGACTCTTTTGGAGCATTATTCTGACCCCAATTTGATCGCAATTTGCGAACTGTAGCCGCAAAACTTTCACCATTTTGATAAAACAATTTCACAATGAGAATGCGTTGTTCATTCGTGTAGCGCTCCATTTTTACTGACCTTGTATCTTCTATTAGCAAACAATAACAATTGTTCAAATGTCAAACAATGGCACTTCGAATGGCGCCAAATTTAAATCTTGCGCCATTAATACGATAAAAACCCACAAAGATCTGTACTGCAATGGAAACGCGCAAATCTCAGAATATTCATTAACGTTATTGTCATTATTATCTTAATGACATTATCCTAATATTTTTGCGTGATAGTGTTCACCTAAAAGCGAAAATTGTATAAGATGAAATTACTTTTAATAACTGAGTTAAGCTTTTGTTGCTGAGGGTAACAAAAAAAATTTCTCTTTGCATTAGTTTTAAAAAAATTTAATGAAGACAACAACAAATTAAAAGTTTTTGCAGAAGCATCTTTGGGCCAGTAAATTGTGTACAAGCTTAAATTTAAGTTAGAAATATTTTTTTCGAAATTTTAAACCAAATTTGCGAAATTTAAAAGACTCGAATAGCCAAAACCTTATGTGATGTTGCAAATCTATTTCTATTAAAACTCGAAGGAATGAAGATATTTATGATTTCACAGCAAAAAAGTAACATTCAGAAGGAAGCATTTGAAGTACCAAGTACGTTGTAACCAATTGGGTTTCATGATTTTTGAAGCCGATTGAGCAAAGTACGTCTGCTGACTGGTTTCATACAAGTTCATACAACTTGGCCGCATAATGGTAGAGTAGTAGGGATGGATTGTAAATAATACTCCTACTCATACCACCAATACAAAGTTACTGATTTTCTGAAATACAATTTTTTCATGTAACTCCCAGTTCGTTGACTACATTAATATGGATTTTTTGTTGTGCTCAGTAAAATTTGAAGAGATCAACCGATTAACCATGTACCTCCCATACAAATGACTAATTTAATCCATACATTCTTAATTTCACATCACTTCAAGAGTTATATGGAAATCAGTCAAACTTGGCACACAGCATGCAATTCATAAGCTTATTTTTGAACATGAAAATGTATAGCAGTGCCCTACCACTTCCGCAACCTTTCAAGCAAATGATCGATTTAATCCACAAGTTCTTAGCTTTACTGCTTTCAAGCAGCTCTACAAAAATTGGACAAATTTGTCATATATTATGAGTTTAATAAGCTAAATTCTGGAAATAAAAAGGGGATCACAGGTATCTTCCACACAGATGACAGATTTTGCCTATTTATTTTTAGATTCACTTTTTTTATATCGTTCCAGCAAAATCTCTTAAATTTAAATCCTGGAATGAAAATGGCTGATTTTCCCGTTCGCTTTCCGGTATCTACTTCACAAATTGCTCGATATTCCGAAATTCAGACTTTCTCTAATTAGTTGGATTTATTAACATAGATTTTTGTCCATTGCATTGATTTCTGAAACTAGTGATTTACCACTTTATTGGATTTATCCTTCTGGCTCCTCACAAATTTTTGCAGCAACACTAAAAAATCTTGGTTGAAGGTATACATAAGTTGGTTCACCCGATTGAAATCTCTGTACTGATCTAATTTCGAGTGAGAACGAATTGGCTTCCCGTTTGTGTTGTAGCCTTTTTGAGCACATTTGCTTCGACTTGAAGGCTAAACAGTGGAATGATTACTGCTATTAAATTTCAGCCTAATGTATAAATTTTATATATCATGTGTGTTGATTTACCTATCCCCGACATTGTTTGACGGTCTTTACGGGAATCAACAATTTTCTTCCTCGATTTCACTTCTACGATGTGGCACACATGGTGATGCAACAGTTTTTACCCTTTAGGCATAATTAGGACAACTTTAAGAGAAGCGCCTCACTAATGCCTAATGAAACCATATGTGCCGACTGCAAAATTGCTTGCAACAACAACAAACTTTTATAGGAACTTTAAACAACTTTTGCATACATGCCGAAAGTTTTTTTTTTTTTTTTGTACGGCTCTGTTTTTCTGTTCTGTGAAAATTTTCCAATAAAAAGACAATGACAGCAACAACAGCGGTCGGTGTGGCAGCAACATCTGCTTTTGTAGTTAACAAAATGGTGGAGCATTGAGCATAACGAATATTTAGTCAGGCAAACGCTTAGAAGGATCGTATGCATATTTACATTCTGCTGCTGAAACTAAAAACTAACATTGGAGCAAAAAACAAAAACCCTCGTCCAAAAATAGGAGTACTGACACACAGTCGAACAAAAGTTTAAATCGGAGCCACACACAAATGTTGCACGACGGCAACAACAACGACAGCAGCGGCAAACAAGTAAACAAGGCCAAAAGCAACAGCGGTATTGAAAGTACGATAAAACTGTGTCTGTGCATGAGTGGTTGCCTCTTCTGTTTGTAGGTCTGTGGTCGTAAACAACAGCTGTCCATATGTACTCCGTAATAAGGGAACCAAACTCTGTATAAAAGTAAACATTTGTTCTGAATTTTTGTTTGTTTGGTCTTAACCTGTAGTGTGGGAGACTCATGGTAGGAGAACCCTACCAATTTGGGGAGAAGGGTGACCCTTAACAACATACGTTTTTTATGTACATCATATTTTAATAGCATATATATGTATGTGTTCATATATAAACGATTTTATCACTAATAAGTTGTAATAATTATTCTGCGCAATTTATGGCTGATTGCTTCAAATTTGTAACATTTTAAAATATAAACTTATATGGCTTAGTTTTAATGAGTTGAAAATCATTAATTAATTTTTTGTGAACTTTCCGAAATTCGTAAGGTTTCTAAATTATGTGAACACAAACATGTATGAAGTAATGTGTTTTTTTATTTCTCCAGCTGCTTACATGTACATTTTAATAATGCCAAAACTATGAAATCATATTTTAAAAACATTTTGATTTGTCCCGGATTGGTAGCCATTTCCGAACCGAACTTGAACTGCATAGAACCGAGCCAGTTTTCTCTCTTCTTTAAAAATGAACTAAATTAAATCAAAATAGTGTAAACTCGTTTAATACTTTGGTTCGGCTGGTGGCAATTAGTTCCTCATTCGATAGAGAAATTATGGAAATGTCGAATAATAAAATTACTCATGCAGTCTAAATTAAAATTATTGCAATATTTTTACAAAGATGTCGAATTTTGATTAATTTAATTGTAGTAATGATGACCCAGTTTCAGTTGGAAATTTTGGGCAAAAATTAAAATGTAAAACATTTTAAAAACGGAGGCTTACATTAATGCTTTGAAAGGGGTAATAAATTATTCGATTACAATAGTACCGGTTTATCCGTGTTCAAAATAAAGTTAAATAAGACACACACATAAAGCTATGATTTTGATGAAACTTTTATTTCATTATAATGCTTGAACCCTGTAAGGAATACAATGCCATTTAATGACCGCTTCTGGATTGGTTGCAGCAGTGGATCGCTTTGACATAGTTTTCGACCACATTTTCACACATTTTGGGCGGTATCTTGACGATAACATGAAGAATGTTTGTTTTCAAATGTTCTAACGATTGACGATTATCAGCGTAAACACGGTCTTTGACGTAGCCACGCAAAAAAATATTTAACGGCGTCAATTCCCATGATCTTGGTGGCGAATTGACGTCACCGAAATCGCTTGTGTTGTGAGGATCATAACACCGCCCCACATATCATCCAGTTCATAATCTTCAATTGAAGACCGAAAAAATTCGGCCTTTCAATTTCTATTCATAGCTCCCTGAATTGAAATTCGGAATAGGCGCCACACTTTCATTAACAGAAGCGACATTTTCGGCAAAAGCGATGATATGCACGCCTGAACACATCTGTAACGCTTCCCGCCACTTGAAATTTCTTTATACTATTGCCAATTCCTTAAACAGCAGGTGGATTATAATGGCCATAATCACCCCGTAATATACGAAAAGTGCCCATATTTGAATCACTACTTTTGTTTTAATTTTTTAAAAAATTTTATGTGTTTTTCAGTTGATAAACTATACATATTCGTA
>JAHXMU010000307.1:1601125-1630847 GCA_019455685.1 Philornis downsi | reverse complement strand
TAAAAAATTTTATGTGTTTTTCAGTTGATAAACTATACATATTCGTAGTTGGGAAACTTTTACTAAATAAATAACACCTCAGATGACAGGTATTATCCGAACATCGATTTTGAAACCACTGAATGGACAACCCTGTATAATACAGGGTGTTCGTCGGGAAGATGTACTACTTTGTTTGTTTATAATTTTTGATTAAATGAAAGAGAATGGATCTTTTATTCATAAATGTTTTATTTAATGTCGGCAATTATGTATGGAATACAATATCAGATAAATGTCCGCCTCTATTAGCCTCACAAATGCGAGCCCTTTTGAACACATTTTTCGTTACATTCTCACACATTTCACGCGGTATTCCATTAATTTCATTACGAATATTTTGTTTGAGTTGCTCAAGCGTTTCTGGTTTGTTTGCACAAACCTTACTTTTCAGATATCCCCACAAAAGGAAGTCCGGAGCAGTCAAATCAGGCGACCGTGGAGACCAAATCGACATTACCATTACTTGAACTAACTCGTTGCGGAAAGAGCTATCGCAGCAATTCCATTGTAATTCTGGCTGTATGCGATGTGGCACCATCTTGTAGATACCACATGTTAATCAAGCCCAAAGCATGCAGTTGTGGCGTTAAAAAATGTTCAATCATATCACGATAGCGCTCCCCATTGACAGTTACCGTTACGCCGTTTTCAGTTTCAAAGAATTAAGGTCCAATGATTCCTCCTGATCAAATTGCACACCTGACTGTTACTTTTAATGGATGCAAAGGTGACTGATGAATAATTTGAGGGTTTTCCATTGCCCAGAACCGACTATTCTGTTTATTCACATATCCATTCAAATGAAAATGTGACTAGTCACTCATTATGATTTTTTCATGAAAATCGGGATTGTCATGGGCGAGCTGTAACATCCTATTGGCATATGGACGGCGGCGTAAATTGAAGACCAAGCTCCTGAGCACGGCGTCGAATTGAGGCTGATAGATTGTTTTGAACACTTTCTTGGGCAGCAGTAATGTTTTCAGCCGATTTTGCAGTACTTTGTGATCCATGCTTGGTCCTATCAGCTACTGAACCTCTTTCTTAGAAATCATTCACCACGCGATAAATAGCGCGTCTTGTTGGCACGTTGTTTCTAGCAAAAATTTCACGTAACTTTCTCATCGTCACAGTAATCGACGAATGAATTTGATAAAATGTTTTAACGATTAAAACACGTTGGTTTATCGAATATTTTTCCATAATAAATTTGCCACGTTTCTATTTCACGACTGCCAAATATGAACTCTTCACCAAAATGGCGGCAAAACGAAGTAGTATACCTTCCCGACGGACACTCTGTATGATATTCTGGTTTATAATTGTATCATATAATGGTTTGTACTGGCATAATTGAGTGTTGACAATAAGTTAAAAAAAGAAAAGAAAGGCATAAATATAAATATTTCATTACGGTCTGAGATTGTTGGATATTATGAGGTGCCCCTAAATTGAGTATAGCATAACACCATTCAGCTCTGTACCAACTCAACATCGTGCCCGCCTACTTGACGAAATTAATTAAGTAAACGTCAGTACAGAATCACATTATTTTTTTAATTTTTTCACTGATAAATTGTATTATTTTAAGGACAGAGTGTTTTCTCTCTTCGTGGCTACATTTGTTAATATTTTAACAATAAAACACCATCACAGTTGACGTTATCCTCAACATGGCCAGTGTTGAGCTCAAGTCTCCATCTCTACTTCCGGAAACATGGGCTGTCGTCAAATATAAATATTTGATTAGAAAATACGTTGTTTCACACGTCCTCAATGGTTCGCCAAGTTGATCACATTAAACGGGAATATTTCACATTAATGACACAATCGTCGTCCATAATTTTATTTAAATGATGTTTTCCACTTTCTTATATTCTTACTCTAAACTGTAGGAAAAAGGAAACAAAAGAATAGTCTTAGCACTGCAGTTTCCCCCCAAATAATTGGGGATAACCTCAGTTATTACTTTGTATTTAGCAAAGCACGCCAGAGGCCACCATTCGTCCATCCATCCACCATCCACTCAGTCATCTGGGCAGTCAAGCCAACCGTTTTAACTTTTAGTTACAGCCATAATGCGTTTACATTTAATTCGCACTCCCGCACTGGTTCACCCGCCCAAGTGTAAATGTGTAAGTGGTTTGGTACTTTGCTCGCTGCTGGTGTTGCCTTTGATTCGTGCGGGGGCCTCAAGTGCCCTTTGCTTTGAGAATGTTTTGACTTTTGTGGTGGTAAATTTTTAACGCTTTTGTGAGTTTTTATGGTGACCTCTCAAGCCACTATCGTTGGCTCTTGCGAATGGTGCCAGGGCTTCCTCAGTTTCCTGCTGGAATCGCTTACATCTGCAGTCAGACGGTTGTGTAATAATTCTGTGAACCCAACCATGCAACTGTGGAATGTTTTTATTTACAAAAGCGCGCCTGGCTAGATTCTTTCCCTTTTTTCGTGTGTGTGTGTGAGAGTGTGAGTGTAGATGTGTATAAACTCGTATGCTGGTAGTTGCGTCTCCTTGGTGAAATTTTTCATTAAAAGCTTTTAACAAAATTAGTTTAAACTTTCTAACCACGTTTCGCTTTTGATCGTTGGTTTGGTCAGCGTTCCGTTGCAACAGTTGCCCTCTCAGCTATTATTATTTCGTTAATTTTTAAAGGTACCACGGAAACCATTCCATATCTCTCCATCTCTTTGCCTCTCCCGCAGGAGGTTTAAGGCTTCCCAATTGTCAAAACAACATAGACTGCGAAGCGCTAAAATAATTCGTTAATGTTGTTTTTAATTTCTGTTCATACTTGATTATTTTCTTATCATTTATAGCTTTCGATGAATCTGCTTTCTATTAGCAATTCTAGTTGCTGGCTAGTGAATGTGGAATGAAAGTGACGATGAGATATTAGTCGATTACATAACTAATTTCACATAGTGTGACAATTTTCATGTGGCAACTTTTAGGTTATATTTAAAATAACAGTGGCTATATAAGAGAGAGTGAGTTTTGTAGTTTTATTAGTATTCGGGAATAATATTAATACTCGAAATGTAATATTCGACAATGACCAAATATCAACTACACTTTAAGTTCCAATTGAGATAATATCAATTTAGGTTAAAACCAATAGAGAAATTTTAGCCAAGACTTTATGCGTTGATGCGAAAGTGTGAGTGACGCCAGTAGCGGCGTGGTAAAATGGAAGGTTCTTTTCAAAAAAAATTTTTATTATAGAAGAAGCAAATTTATAGCTAAATAAAGCCCTACATTGTGACAGATCGTGGTGGGATGGTTAGTACACGCGACTATCGTTCGTATGATCGCGAGTTCAATCCCGCATATAGCCAACTGTCGTCATTCGAACGGTTCCCACCTTGATGTGTCTGACGAACACTTCCAGTCGTCGAGTAATCGACTAGTCTATGTCCCGCTGAGTGAGTCTAAAAATAGAATGCGTTTAAGCTCACTGAATGTAAGAGGCCCTCTCGTATCTCATTCACAGGATGCGAGGGAATTTGTTTTTAAAGTTCTACACTTAAAAATGAAAGATGTACCACTGACTTTTGCTTAATCGGCAATTTTATTTTTTTGTATGATATCTAAAGGGGCGTGCCAACATAGTTTTTCTTCATTCACAATATTAAATCCCCATGCGTTTTATATTGTACGAAATATAAAGCGATCGAATGAAAGGTACGAATCTAGGAATATATAGGGTGAATTTTTAATCGTAGTTTTTTTTTTTTAATCGAATAAAACACTCAAATTTGCATCATATATTAAAATCGTTTATTGGAATCGATAAATTGGTTTTTGCCATTTAATTTTTAAAGATAATTTCATATAAATGGTGTCCGCGGCTCCGTCTCAAAATGTCTATTCCAAAGGTCCAATTATTCGTCACTTTTTAGGGCATTTCGGCCCGTATTCCACTAATAACGCGTGTTATGTTATCCTGTAAGACTTTAATAGTGTTCGGCTTGTCCACATAGACTCAGCCAATCCGGGCAAAAAAAATTCCTTGTGGCAAAATTTCGTGCTATTCAGACGACTAAGTGATTACTTGACTCAGTATTGGCTCAAAACGTGTCAGAGATGATCACCAGCAAAGAGAAAATACGCAAAATTTTACAGTTTGTTTTCAGTAAGGGAGGAAACGCAAGCTAGGCGGCTGAAAATTATAAATGGTTTAAGCTTCTCATACTGTAACAGTTAGTTACTCGTATTTTGGCTTCAGTCGATTTCCTTTTGGTAATTTTGATATCAAATATGCACTACTACATTCTTGAAAATCATACGTCGAAAATGCCGATGAAGTAATAGAATTGGTGAAGTACAATCATCACGTAAGCAGTGCTTCTATTGTCTAGGAGCAAAAAAACCTCATGTCCCAAATTAACGAAGAATCGCGATAAAATCGTACCATTTCTGATGCGGATGGAGGCTGGTGATGAAAAGTGACAAAGTCAAGTACAAACAGCCGTGGTCGAATTACGATAAGTCGGCGCAAACAGTGGCCAAGCCAGGATTGAGAGTTAGACAGATTTTGATATGTATTTGGTGGGATTGGAATGGAATCCTTTACTAAATTCGAATTTGTACTTTCAACAGTTGGGCCGTCTGAAGGATTCAATTACTCTGAAGTGGGCAATTTTGGCCAATAGGAGAAGAATTGTGTTCCATCAGGACAACACCATACACATCGGTATTGACTTGCCAGAAGCGTCGGGATCTTATTCTCATGCATTCACCATAATTTGAATCTGACACGATGTGATTATCAACAGTTACTCTCTAAGGCAAACGATTTTGTTGATTAAAAGCTCGTCTAAAAGGAAGCAAGTAAAATCGTCAGTCGCAGTTTTTGCGAATAGGATCGAGGGTTTTGGTAATTACGAAAATTGACTATAATGTTCTGTCATTGCAACCAATCAATACAACCGGCTCAAGACGCATTTCAGGCTTATCTGAAAAATAAGTATCATTGTAAGCATTTACGTACAGACTCACATATAAAATGTTGGCAGCGTATTTTCAAGTTGTTAGGGATGGTTTCTGAAAAGGATTGGATATTGTGTGAGGGTTAAAGAGTAAGACACTTGAAAATTTTTTTTTTTTTTTATATTATGTAGATGCGCTAGTAAAATATTGAAAATGGGTTTAAAACTCGAAAACTAAATCTTTTTCATAATAGAGTTCATTTTCTTAAAAAATAGTGAAAGTGTGCTGTTTTTTTTAACTCAGCTCTGTAGACAAAACTCGAAAAACCACATATACTCAGTATTTTTGTTGGTCGAATATCCGAAAACCGGATATCTGGAAAAAGTATTTTTTTTCACATACCTCGAAAAACGGATTTCCGAAAAAGTATCCTTAAAGACAGTGACATTGCAGTCAATTGTCATTGTGCAGAATAAAGTTTACTAAATGTCTGATGATTCAGTGCAATACAATGAGATATACAAACCTAGGGAATAAAAATTACGGAGAAAAGATTGAGATTCGGGAAATTGGATAATTTTTATAGAATATATAAGAAGATGCTTGTCAGGGCCCTCAATTTTTATTGTCAAGGCTTAATTCAACAAACCTTAACTAAAATCGGTACAACTGATCCAAAGGCATGAAGCTACGAATACATGGAGTTATTAGAGGTATCAGCGGAAGCATGGTTAATAGGTTGAATTTTCAAGTTGTGTCGAGCGCCTATGTAGTGGACAAAAATTTACAGTTTTCTGATATGAAGTTACACGAAAAAGTTTGGAATTATAATATTGCGATGTATTCCTTCTAATTTATCTGTCCGTGGTGTGCTGTATTAAATTAGAATTTGCATATTTGTAGTTTGCTTAGGTATATATTTACCGGAATGAATGAAGGTATATATCATTTGAAGCGGCAAAAATGTAACACCCAATAATAAGTGTTTAAATACCAGGAATCTCTTGATCAAATACAAAACTGCTTTTTAAATCAATTAAGCAATGTCCGTTCATCTGGCTGGCCGTCTAGCTGGATGGCTGCCTGCTACCTTATTAAACTCTACACTGTGTTGCTTTGAAATGCTTTATCGAGTTTGAAATCTGATTCCTTCTGGCACCCATATATTCTTGGGTTTGTAACTTTTATTTGGTTGCCACGATAATACTTTGCTAAAGTAGCGATAAGAATGAAAGTGGGCCGTGCAAATTGACCGATCTATCAAAATTCAATGCTTCCCCTGTAATTTTCCATTAGAAGCTGCAAAAGCATATATTTTTGTTCATTGTATGTACTTTATAACTTTCTGTAAACCATGAGAAAAATTGAGCAAGGAAGAAAATTGCCCTACGTTCCGAAACTCTAGATTTTAATTCATTGGTTTACAGTGCTTGGTAAAATTAGAGAAAGATCGAATAAATAACCACTCCCCTTCTATCATCCTCCTTACAAATACATAGTTTAACCAACATATTCTTAGCTTCATATCTTTGCTTCAGCAGTACAGAATACAATTGAATTTGGTACACCTCATGTCCTTGATAAACTTAGATCTTCGAATAAAAATGGACTGCGTAGACCCCCTACTTATGGTACCACGCATATAAATTTAACAATTTAGAAAAAATAAGTTATTCCTGTATAACTTCTATAACTTAGTCTGCAGTAAGTTATAATTCTACTTCTTTTTTTTAACAGCGTCAATGCAGAACTCCCTCACACTTTGAAGGTATATGTAAACCAGGTGACCTGACAGAAATTTCTTTACTATTTCTTAAACTCATCTCGATGTCACTTGAATTTGATATCATGATCTACTGGTAGGTAAGCGTATATTCTTCCCTTGGCGTTAAGGCATCAAAACGCGATAATACCTAAAGATAATCTTCTAGCATGGCACATAGCATCGCCTTTTTCAACATCTGATGAAAAAGCTTCAATAGGCCCTCCAAAATAAGAGTCTCACTTCTTTTCCCACCTCTTTTGGAAGTCCTTCGTTATGCTATCCCAAAGTTGACAGCGTGAAAAGTATTAAAGTTAGCGATTGAAATTTAATCGACTAACAACTTCCTTGCAGACCATGTATGGTAAAAGAAGTTCAGGAATGTCGGCAAGTTTAAGGCGATTGCTGAATGTCTTCTATGCAGGTTGCGGTTTTTGCTCCCGCTACTGTACAGCAGAATGCCGGTAGCTTCTTGGAAAACAACTCCGCATGCGATATTTCAGTTCATGCATATAAAGTTTTTCGCAGCAAACATTTCAAAGAAACTCTTTCATTGAATGTTTCACACAAGTTTCATGTAATTTCAATCCATACGAATAATGAAAATATTACGAAAATTAAATTTCTTGGAATTACACAAGTTAGTACTTTTAACTTGCTCACGCTACCTAGCAGGGCAATGATTACAATTTAAAATATGACGGCCAAGATTGAAACTTCTTACTGCGTTTCCACACAACAAATGTTACGGCTTTCCTAATAAATGGCTGGGCGAACAAACAAAAAAGTAAAAACCAAATTTCTCTTCTGATTTATCTACCGTGGCTAATTTGTGAAAATTAAAGTGTAATTTATGTTGGAATGCTCTCGTGCACATTATTGTTTGGGCTTTTACACTCTGCAGCGACCCTACGCCCTTGCGATTCCATACAATTTATACAGTTATGTTGTCAGCAATTTCTTGTACTCGCTGACTGCCAGGGAGATGCTAGAAGATGCGAGTATGCGTTGATTGCGCTAACGAGGCTTATGATTTTGTTTATGCTGTTGTTATTGCTACTGTTACAAGCGCTCAAATTGCATATGGAAGGATTTTGTGCGTCTGCAATAACGTTTATGGCTTACGATGAGCACCAGGGATGGCAAATAGATTCACCTAATCAGACTAACTTGAATAATAGTACAGAAATTTCACTCAGGTGAACTGACTTAGAAAAATACCTTCATCTGACATCTTTTTGCTTTGGCGCACAAGTGTGCCGAGTACCAGAAGTGAAATTTGCTTAAATTTAGTTTATATCGGTTTACCCATATTTACAGCAATCCGACCACTTTATACGAGTTGTGTTTAAAAAATAAGGCGAATATTCAAATTTCGCGGGCTACATTCGACTTTCGATTATTCTTTTTTTATGTTGGTACACTCGTCTCGAAGATATGTTGACGGTTTTATTCATATAGCATGTTTAGATCGTTTGTGAGGGGCATAAATAAGACAAGTGTTTTGCGTGTTCGGCAATTTTCTGCTATCGAAAAAAATCGATCAAAGAAATTGCATCAAATTTTGTGTAAAAAATGGAATTAAGTGTTCAAAAACACTTGAAATGCTAACAGTGGCATACAGTGAGAGTACTCTGAGTCAAAAAAATGTTTACAGGTGATACAAGCTTTTCACAGAAGGTCGAGAAAATGTGAATGGCGACGCTTGCTCTGGACGCCCCAGCACATCAACAACCGATAAAAATGTAGAGAAAGTGAAAAAAATTGTTATGCGGAATCGTCGAATTACAATTAGAGAAGTTGCTGAGGATGTCGGCATATCAATTGACTCATGCTATGCAATCTCTTTGGAAATTCTGGGCATGAAGCGTGTGTCAGCGAAGTTCGTTCCAAAATTGCTGAATTTTGACCAAAAACAACGTCGCAGGACCATCCCTCAGGAATTGTTGAATGACATCAACGATGATCCAGATTTGCTTAAAAAGGCCATGACTGGTGACGAATCATGTGTATATGCTTATGACATCAAAACCAAAGCCCAATCGTCCCAATGGAGCAGTCCAGGAGAGCCAAGACCAAAAAAGGCACGCCAAGTTTAATAAAATGTCGAGGTTTTGCTCACTGTTTTCATCGATTACCATGACGTAGTGCATCAGGAGTTCTTAGTGCAAAGTCATGCGGCAAATAAAGAGTATTACCTCAGTTACCGTATTGACCAGACTTGGCCCCTGCGACTTTTTCCTGTTCCCAAGATTGAAGAGACTCATAAAAGGACGGCCCTTTGCGGCCTGTCCTATTCATGGAATATAAGGGAATTTGGCATCCCTTACAATTTTGTAGCAAAGCAAAAGAACGATGAGTGAAGGTATATGTAATTTAATTCACATGTAATGGTTTTTTGCAATTTTTGGTGAGCACGTCAACAGTTAGGGTAATCGCTTAAAAACGTATTGAGTCGGTTGCAGCAGGTGTAAGGTACCTCCCTGTATAACTTGGAATTAACGAATAAATATCATAAATATTGAAAAAAAGAACAATTAAAGTGCTCATTGTTTCAAAACTGTGATTAGTTTTTGTGCGGACAGATTCTTAGCTAACATAGAGATTTCAATCACTTTTGGTCCTTGAAGTAGGCCTAAGAGTCTGGCATAATACATAAGCTGTATAGACTTATCACCAGGTAAGTAAGCAAACGTTCTCTTAGCATGCATTCTATTTCAACTTTTCCTGCCCTTCCAGTAAAAGCAATAATTTCTCCAATAGCCATGCCTATAATGAAAGTGATTCCGAAAAATGGTTGAAATATATGGGTTGAAATGGTGTTTTTCAATCTATACAAACTACAGCACATTGCTTTTGGTCAAAGACTAAACGGTAACATTTTTTAAAATGTTCAGAAATCTGTCACAGCTGGATTCAGTTCTGTTGTTATCAATATTTTTCTTACTGAATTGATTTTATTCAATTTCGCACTAAATTTGCTTGCGACTATGGGGTATCGCTATGCCAAATTTTATTATCCTTGCCCAACCGGGACGATCCTAATGGTGTTCTCCACAGACACGCCGACTGACGAGTGGACTCCTAATATTATTTACTCTTCTTTCGTAAACTAACTACTCAGAAAACTTTATTATTTTGATAATTATTTTGAAATATTTCATTTGGCTTGGCTGAATCGAAAAATGTTCCACCGTTAGACGCGTTTCATTATCGGTGAGGTAATTCTTCAGTGCTGTCGCCTTACTGCCCTCGGCTATTGTTTGCTGTCTAAGCAAAGTACCATTATTTCCTGCAACTAAGTAATGTTGTTATGATTTCTCATTGTACTTCCTTCAAGTACTTGTAATGAGAATTTGAAAGTATTTTTGGAGGGAATAATATAATATTAGTTTATTGTAGCCCTGCTAAATAAGCAACAGACTCATTTTAATTCTGACTAAACACGTGCCCACAATTATTTCTAGTTCCTTAGAAAATTAATCTGTAAATTTTAATTGGAATCCAAGTAGGTCAAGAGAAAATTATGTCCTTGTCGATTTGATTTGGAACTAAATCAAAATTCGAAATACTCCTAAATGTTCCAACACTGGTGCAACATTCTAATTGGGACTATTCTGAAATACTATTCTGAAATAGTCCCAATTATAGTGCACTTATAATAAGTTTATCATCTCTGTTAAATATTACCCTCATGCCGCCATACCATCAAGCAATTGCAGTCTCATGTACGCACTCAGAGCAATTTACACTAACACATGTTTGGCGCTCATTCCTTTGGAGCAGAAGGAATGCACATTGGTCTG
Source organism: Philornis downsi (assembly GCA_019455685.1). Lineage (NCBI taxonomy): Eukaryota > Metazoa > Arthropoda > Insecta > Diptera > Muscidae > Philornis > Philornis downsi. Next base: position 1,620,307 of record JAHXMU010000307.1, on the reverse strand, counting down.
TGGGTTTATGCTCTGTTTACTTGCCTCACATTGCTATAAAGTCTGCTGTTGCTTTTTACCCCAAAGGACGAACAAGTGCACGAGTGTATGAACGACGGAACGTATGAATAATTGTGAGAATGTATATGTACCTATATACTTATGTGTGGGTTTATATCAGTAGATGTGCGTGTTTTATGTAACTGTACGACTGGATTCCATCGCATACTTTTGGGCCATCCAATGTTTTGGTATTGCAACCACGTGCAACATTAAGGCTGATATGCCTTGTTGCTGTTGTTATAATTGACGCTGCTGCCGTTGTCATGGTACGATAATATTTCTTGGCCACAATTTGTCAAGTGGTTGAAAAGTTGTTTGTTATGGCTACGTACGTCTGTGTATTGAAATAGACTTGCATAAGTATGTGGCCTAAAGGATATATTGATATATCAAGCAATCTTTCACAGACACTTTCGCATGTGGAAGACCTCAGAAAGGTCTGTGAAGGTGTACCGATGCTCCAAGAGTGAAATATTGTTAATCTTACCATTGTAGTAAGTGGAAAAGGATGTAATTTTCGGTATAATTTAAATATTAATGATATCATTAATGTTTTTGATGCCTGCAGCGAAAGGGTTGTAATATGTTTTCATAAATTGTATCGTTATTTTCGAAAACAAATGAAAAAGGACCAAAAAATATGAAGGAACTTAGCCCAAAAGGAAAAAAAAATATGTATTAAAGATTATCCAATTAAACATGTGGAAAGTCACAAAATAAACTGGATAGCCATATTTCATAATATTAAAGAACATTATCTAGGATAATGACGCTATTTGGTTAGTGTTTTGTAATTTTCATAGCTATGTATAGAAGAAAATCTGTATTTAAGATAGACAGGACGAGTGAAACTGAACGGAGAATGCACGATTGCCAGGGCAACATTATTGAAGTTAAGATCATGGAATGTGATGAGTGGTAAATATGACTAAATTCAAGATACTATACTTGGTTTAGACCTGTAATTTGTATGGGAGGTACCAGAAGGAGCATTATTACTTGGACGATATTTCACAAGTTTTACAGGAAATTTAAAGCCAATTCAATGGGAAGAAAAGTTTAGGCTGACGCAGCACAGCCACTTCAAACATATGAAGCTAAATATATGTATAAAGGTAAAAACTGTCATTTGTATGGCAGGTATCTGAAGGGAGTCTACCTTTTCTAATTTTGTTACGCTTAATAAAAATTTCAATGGGGAAAAAATTAGGTTAACGTAGTTAACAAATAAGGATTTATTGGGGGAACATTAACTTCAGGATGTCGCCCAATTTCTGTGTGAGTACAAGAAGGATCGTTACGATTTCCATTCTCAAACGAAATTTATCGAAACTCTTTAGTTTGCAACCGACTTGACTGACTTCTGGAAGTGGAAGTTCTAAGCATAATGAATCAGTATACGCGACTATTGTTTGCATAACCGCGGGTTCAACACCCGATATAGCCATCTGCCTATCTTTGAGCGGCAGTTACTTCGATGTGTTTGACGAACACATCATTCGAACACAAACATAGTCTATAAGTCTAATTAAAGCTTCCCAAGCTGCGGCCTCCGAAATTGTTGCTAAACTGGTCTCATTGAGTGGGTCAAAAAAACTACAGAGCGGCGCATCAATTGTACTACAATAATAAATTCAAATAACTTTTTGTTTTATTCCATGTATTTCTATCATTTTTTTTTTATTGTTTTCTCTACAATGTAATTTTATGTAATGTAATTTTATTTTACATAACTAATTGGTTTTGAAGGTGATAGACCGTAAGTGACTTCCCTGCTCATGTACGCATACGTGACATTTCAATTAAAATTAAAATCGGGATCGCCTCAATTATTGTTTTAATGGACTGCTTTAATTCAGTCAAATTTGTTGGTTTCCTTTTGTATACTTCTTCTTTGATATAACCCTATTAAAAAAGTCTGGTGTAGCCAGGCCAGGTGACCATGGGAGCCAGCGGAAAGTGGAGTTTCTGAATATTAATTTGTTTCGGAATTTTGTTTGGAACTCCGCATAATCGTTTTCGGTGCAGTTCTGGATAAAAAACATTGTTTTTGTAGCACAATTCGTGCGCCGCCCTCTAAAATTGGAAAAAGCTCACTGAAAGTGGGAAGCTTTCCCATTTTTCTTTTTTGGGATGCAAGAGAATTGGGCTTATAATTGACCGATACCACGGTCAAAAAGTTAAACTACTATGGTTTACGTATCAGAAAAGCAAGTTGATCTACCCACTTACTATCTCCGGCTATTATCTGGCAAAATATTGGGCTGTACCAGGCAGGCAGACGGGTGTCGCTCAATCGACTAAAAAGTAATGAAACGCTGAGGGTCTAAAAATACTTGGCCCTTTAAAATCTTCATTTGTGGTATTACATTTTTGTCTGTACAAATGTTATAAATCTTCACGCTGTGGAGACGTTGACAATTACAGCTTTGGAGTAGTGAATGATTTGATCTAAATGCGTCTTGCCTAACAATAAAGAATACATAGAAGATGATTATTATTTGCTAACTGTTGCCATTATGGGATGAGCAAAACTCTGTAACGTGCAGAGTTTTCTCTGGGGGAACAAAAATACCACATTACCAGATTTTAATTCCACCGGTCTTGTTGCACAACTTAAAATCCGATTTAAGGACACGGGTGGATGAATAACCTCTGAGCGTTTTCGGGAAAAAACATTTTTACATAAAGTGTACTGATAGATCACCGAATTTACCTTAGTTTAATGTATGAAACAGTTCAAGTAATGTTAGAGAAACCAAAATGCTCTTCGAAATATATGAACTTATCCTTAATGGAATGTATCGGTGTCGTCGAATCATTACCTGTATTGCGATTGCGCTGGCTGCGTCATGTTGGGTGAAGTATGTAAAGCAAATACCTGTATAAAAATTGACTACGAAAACGTGGTAGTATTTATGCGAACGTCTTATGTAATAAAATATAATTACAGCATTTATTCACGATGGCAAATGTATTAATTATCAGCTGCTTTAAATTGCTATTTACAGAATTTGTATGCCAGTACATTAAATTTGATATTGTTGTATTGAATTTGTATCAACTTAATTAATATATAATTTAATATAATTTTATACGGCCAAAAATGAAATATCCAGACGGAAACGTTTATAGAGGGTGATTTTTTAATCGTATTTTTTTATAAAACGAATATAACAATCAAATTTGCAAAAATTTTTATTGGAATCAATAAATTGGTCTTTGCCATTTAATTTTTAAAGATAATTTCATGTAAATTTTGCCCGCGGCTCCATTTCGGCCTGTATTCCACGAATAACACGTGTTATTTTATTCCCTAAGGCTTCAATAGTGTTCGGCTTGCCCACATAGACTAACGACTTGACATAACCCCACAAGAAATAATCAAGAGGCGTTAAATCGCAAGATCTTGGGGCCAAATCGAGAGATAAGCTGTATTTTTTTATTTGATCCATTTTCTTCATAAACAGATTTTATTTTTCGACTGGCTTCAGCAGCCGTTTTTCCTTTTCGGAAATAATACATCATAATACGCCTATAATATTCTTTTTCACTCATTTTTCCACTTTTCAAAACTATAACCACTCACGACTAGAACGAAACCACAAGTAAACAGTAGTAAACAGTTTAGAGAAGGGGTGGGAGGAAGTTATGACGGTGTTTGATGGAACTCTACGTCCTGAGAAGTGACGTATGGTGAACTAACGAATTAACCGAACGAACTTTCCGAACAATTCGATAATTAAGTCAAGAACATGTGGTTTAAAGCGCCCATTTTTATGGGAGGCACCAGGTAGAACATTTTTTTTTTCCAAATTTACCAAGTATTTCAAATCAGTGCAATGAACAAAAATCTTGGCTAGTACAGTCTACTAATTGGTAATAATGAAGAAGAGATTGAATATTAAAAAATAGAACAATTTGTGTGCGAAGTACTAGAATGGGTGTGGCGTTGCAGCCCATTTGCATTTTCAAACTTTACTATAGAAAACGCATGTCGTGTGCCAAAGTAGAACAGTCAAATAAAAGATGCGAACTTACGAGTTACCTCCAGGGATTAGCGATAACAAGGTCAGGCGATGACTGGATAGTTAGCGATGTGCTCTCTACTCAGGGTTGTTTGGCTAGAGCAACGGTGTTTACTTCCAGAGCGTTGCCTTGGCGTAGGGCTACTGCGACATAATTGTGGCAAGTGGGTCTGCTGACCTTCTCAAGGCAGTCTGATCTGGTGGTTTAGGGGCTGTGGGACTGTTCGGATCATGCTGATCACACAATCCCATTCAACTTGATAGTCGGCAGCTGTGTGCTCGTTTGCGGGGGCACCAGTCGCTGGGCAGCAAGGGGTTGAAACTGGAAGTAGATTTTCTACAGAGTTAGATTATCTACGAAGTCTGACTATCTCTGAAGACTGACGGGCAGGTCTCGGATTCGTCTTTTTTATCTCTCGGGTGGTACCGACAGGCCATGCCTGTCCGTACATATAGACATAGGGTTTCCTTATGTCTATATTTCATGGTTGTCGTTCACTGTCGCCGAACGGAAGGGGTTTGGAGTTTTCCCCGCCTCCCACCGGTGAGGGTACCGTATCCTTGCAATGTAGTATCGACCGTTCCATCTGCCTGGGGTCTCCGTGCCTGCAGGTATGTAAAAATGTCCAGTCTGTACTCTTTTGCTACAGGGCGACCAATCCCATGAAGTATGGTGTATAAATCATGACTTGGTAGTAGCTTTGCTATGTGCTTCGTTACGCAGCTCCAACCGGTGATTTTGGCGTGGGGCTTAGGAGGCCCCGGGACTGAGTTCCCGCCTGATCATATGGTGTTGGACCACTAGTGGGAGCATCACGCGGGTTGTGATTGATACCAAAATCGCTGGTAGAGACTTTGTGCTCGAATGTGGAGTTGCATTGCAACCAGGTGCTACAGACCCATAGAGTAGCAGAGGTGGTAAGATAGGCCTCACCTTCGCCAATGGGGATTATGTTTCATACTAGCATAATCAATTTGGTATCTCCTGGCTGCGAGAAAGGGTTGGCAATATGTATTAATACCACAATTGTCAGCCCCCTTTTCCTAGATAGCCCAAGTTTTACTTGGCTATCCCAGGGGGGCGTTGGCAATCGCATTGTAATATGCCCAGTGTGTCGCACACCGTGGGTAAGGCCTTCACGGCAAGACTCACGTTAAACCCTCGTGGACTTCTTCTTACGAGTTGTTGAATCAAATTGGGGATGGGGCATGTTTTGTTCGATTTTCTCAAATTTTGTCAACTAGAGCAAATACATTGTGCAAAAATTTACGTTATCGGAATAAGTGCACCAATTAAGAGTTACAAATAAAACTTTACGTTTCGGAACTTTGCGTTAGGTACGGTAGTAAGACGGAAATCTTATTACAATCCCCGACTACGATCTTGCAATTTCAAATAAGTGCCATAAAGATTTACAGCAGTTGCCGTGCCTACCAGCTAGCCTCCCAGATAGGGGAGGACATCATTCATTCTACTTAAAATATCCTGAAACATATTTGGTCAAAAAATATTTAGCACTTTAAAAGTTTTTTCCAGGTGTTACATTCTTGGCCGCATCAAATGATGTTTACCTTTATTACTTCAGATGAAAGTAGAAAGGATTGTTATGATTAAATTGTAAAAGCAAAAAAAAAAAATGAAATAAAAAGCAAAAAAATAAAAAATTCGGAGAATTCGGAGTATGCATTAATTTATCAAAAACGGTGGTCAAAATTAATTACTTTACAATAATTTTTCTTCTATTTCTCGAAATAAACTGGTACTGTTGGCTTATTTATATATTTTTTGCGACAAAACGGGTGGTAACCCTGTCTTCAAAAAATGCTAGCATACAAATGCAACGAATGCTGAAGTTGAATATATTAAATTTGGAGAATTCGGTGAATTTTTCTTTTTGCCAGTTATTGACTTTCATTTCATACGCACAAAGCCTGAAAATCATATATTTCAATAACTTTTTTCTCTTACCAATGCCAATATAGAAGAAGTTTGCTTTTGCCAACAGATATGTCAGTAAATAAAAAAAGCTGTACATTTGCTGCACAACATCATATTGGACACAGATAGAAATTCGAATGAATTTTGTGTAACATATCTGTTTTTCTGCTCTGAAGTTTTGTGGGATGAAAGGAATGTGTTTGAATTGCCTATTACAGCAAATTATTAAAAAATTGTAAAGCTATATAATTGCAAATTCCATGCTAAAACTTGTCAGAAATTCAATAATTTCTCTCAAAAAATATCTAATATAAATGGAGAATATTCAAAGAAAACAACATGGAATCTTCCAGAAATAACTGAGTACATATATGAGATATTGGAACAAAATGTAGTACTTATCAAATATTTTTCACGTATTACATTTTGGTTGGTCATTCATATGAGAAGTACCGCAAGGGGTGCGGTTAAATGTTCGTTTTTTTCGCAAATTTTGCTAGCATCGGATAAGCAATGCATCAGATATCTACGAATTAAAGGCTACTTGAAAAAAGAATAGTTTCGGAAAATATACCTTCAATTTATTTGCGGAAGTATCAGAAACGGTGTGACAGCCTATTTTCACTCTAGAACGGAGTCATAGTAAACCTTTAAAACATATCAACTATTACCGAATTTAGAGCAACCTGCTAGAAGGTGTGAGCTTAAGAATACAATCAGTGAAATTCAGTTAAAGACAACTGCACTTTTGCAGACATAACTGGATTTTCAAATAACGGAAACTTCTCCTTTTCTATTTTGCTTTGTCTTGCCCATCGTTTTCTATTTTTAGCATACATAAAAATTTGCAGTTAGTTTGTCGCTAATATAGGGTGATTTTTTAAGATTTCAGTTTTTCAGGTTGGCAGCACTGGTTGGTAATGGCGTCCAAACGTCATCTGTCAAAGTGAAAAGTGTACAGTATACTCTGCCATTTCATCATGGAAAGACTAACAAACGAGCAATGATTGCAAATCGTTGAAATTTATTATCAAAATTCGTGCTCTGTGACAAATGTGTATCGTTTGATACGACCATTTCATGGTCGTCATAACCGATCTGCCTGGACATGAGACCATCGACACGCATGCGTGGAGTGCGTACCGAAAAAACTATTGCAGCCGTAGTGACCAGTGTTAATGACGATCGTGAAATGTTAATTCGTCGCCGTTCTCAGCGATTGAGCATGAGTTACTCAACCACAAGGAATTTTTTCTTGCCCCAATTGGCTGTGAGTTGGCCCCCAAGATTTTGCGTTTAACGCCTCTTGATTATTTCTTGTGGGGTTATGCCAAGTCGTTAGCTTATGTGGATAAGCCGAACACTACTGAAACCTTACAGGTAATATAACACGCGTTATTCGTGGAATACAGGTCGAAATGCTCGAAAAAGTGACGAAAAATTGCACCTTCCGAATGGACATTTTGAGAAGGAGCCGAGGAAAACATTTGCATGAAATCATCTTTAAAAATGGAATGGCAAAGACTAATTTATCGATTCCAATAAACAATTTTAATATACTCGTATGATGCAAATTTGTGTGTTTTACACGATTTTTAAATAAAACTACGATAAAAAAACCACCCTTTATAGGTAAGTTTCGTAAATTTTCGCCATTTTTAGCATGAAATTCAATTAAAGGCATTCAAGTCTTAAGTCATCCAAAGAGGCCAGTTCAGTAGTTGATTTGTGTTTTACTTTTTGTAATTACATTTAATTAACATATTTTTCCTAACGTTTAGTTTTGTAAAAACCGGTGTTTTTTAAATTATTTTCAAATGGGTAAATGAAAGACTCTGACCAGCGAAGAACTATCTCAAGTCCTTGCAGACAACGATGTCAAATGATCTAAGCGAAAAATTGCACGCAAACTGGAACACTCTGCTACTGCTGTAGATAATGTAACAGAACTGAAGGAAGACTACAACAAAAATAGAAAAAATTCTAATAATAAGAAAGTCTCACCACGAGGTGAAGCGGTTGTTATACATATGTGCATGACTTAAAAAACATTCAACGGCTTCAAAATTTGTATCACAATTAATTCTAGCAAGAACCAAGCGACGTGTTCAGCAAATTTTGGCAACTAGCAACCGACTAGTTATCGAAAGGACATAAAGTGGTTCGGCTAAAATTTGCAAAACAACTCATGTCATGGTCGGAAAAGTGGAAAAAAATGATTTTCTCAGATGACAAAAAGTTTAATTTGGATGCCCTGATGGCTCTAATTATTACTGGCATGATATTTGACAGCCAGAATGTTACTCCACAAAGCGAAATTTTGGTAACGGGTGGCCATTGGTTTGGACTGCATTTAGCTGCACGATCAAACTCCAATATGCAAAATTTCCGGGCTACATAAATTTGTTGTGGACTCTTTGAATGAAGAACCATCTAGTAATACGATTTTTCAACAGAATAATGCGGCCATACACGTTTCACGCGGTAGTCGAACTTGATTTCAAGAGAAAGAAATTATCACTATATCGATCTCCGGATTTAAATAATACTGAAATACTGAAACATGTGGGGCAACCTGTCCCGTCGGGTTTATACTAACGGGAGAAAATTTCAATCGGGGAAAGAGCTTCGAAAAACTGTATTCATGAATGAGCTCAAATACCACGTGCAAGAATCTGGGCGATGGGCACATTATTAATTTACATAATTGAGCCTGTTTGAAGTTTTGTCTTTTGAGTTGTGGTATCGTAGAACACAGTGCCTTTCATTGAATTTCGCGCTATATTTTTGATTTTTTCGTTTTCCTTGCATTGTAAATTTGTTATTTAAATAAAATAAAAAAAAATTATTCTGTTAAAAAAAAATTTTACTAACATGCATAAGGTTCAAATAATTTAAAAAAAGTGAGTGCCTTTAATTGAATTTCGCTGAGTGTATGTCATTGTTTGCGGGGTACCAGAGAGGACATGGTTACCTGATAAATTTTTTTAGATTTTGACAAAAGTTATAAATGAAACCAGCTATCAAAAATGTAGGTTGCTGAAGCATTCGAACAAGAAAAGAATTGAATTACGGGAAATTATCCAGTTTGTAAGGGAAGCTCCGATTTAACCCACATGTTCTTAGTTCCATATCTTTTAAAGAGTTCAACTTTATTCAGTTAAATTTGCCACACATTATGCGTTTGATAAACTTAGTTTTGAAAACGAAAATGATGCAGGCCATTTCCACCACGCTCTTTTTGGTACTTCCCACACATATTGAACGCTTTCCAAAATTTAACTTTTTTTTTTGATCAACACTCCGGAATTTCTAAACATATGTCGATAATTTCTAATATGTAAGTTCAGCGGGTTATATTTTTGGGATTCTCCTGTTAATTCAGAGCATTCACACTATTGGATAATAATATCATGTGAAGGTACTAGTCAGTCAATCAGTCAGTTTACTGCAGATGTCCTCCTAAATGTTTTTTTTTTTTTTCTGTTATAAAAAGTTATGGCAACGGAATGATTTGGCTTTGTCATCAATATTACATTGAGACAAATCATTTACATCTCCTTAAATGACTTTAAAATATATTGGTTTTTATGTGCGTGACAATACAAATAAAATTGCCAGCATTTCTGTCTCACTTCCATTTCCTGAGGCATTATATGTAAGGAAAGCAAATTTAATTGGCAAATATGAAGTGATTATAAACAGAATTTGTCAATTCATCTTGTGGTCAATCTGGATTTTCGCTGTCATCAAAATAAATCAGTTTATTTCTCTTAATATTGCTTAAATTCCATCTTTCCATCTAAAATACAAAGGAAAATACAAATTTTGACGAAAACCGAAGTTTTACATTACCAATCAGTTGTCAAAATACTTAATTAATTTAGTAAGTTATTATATCTGCACCTAAAAGAATGAAAATATACATTAATTTTAATAACGATAATTTAACAAAAAAAGAAAATACTAGGAATCTGTTGAACAAATTTTTATCATGATTTTCTAAATTAATTGAGAGATGTTCGCTTGTCTGCCTGTTGTCTAGTAGACACTATAAATGCCGTAAATATTTATGAAATTTCTTAAAACATTGTACAGCCAAATTGCTCTCCATAGTCGGATATTGCTAACGAACCATACCGACTTTCCCCTTTTGAAAACTTCCCTACAAATTGACTTATTTTAAATTTTTTCCCCCCTTAACTTTGAACTCGTAGGATAAAACAATCTACATTTTTGTCATTCTTTTGCTCTATAAGCTTAATAATACTTGAAAAAATTGAGCACTCCCACACAAAAGACCGACTTAACTCATATATTCTAAGGTTCATAACTTTTATGCTTTTATTAACCCTACATTTGAAAAGGAAATCCGATAGAATTTGAAATTGATTGATTTATCGATACAATTGGTGGCGGACCATTTGTAATACGATAAGAAATTCAAATAACTTTTTTTTCAATCAATATATTTTATTTAATTTATTATATTATATTTTCTATATTAATTCATTTAATATACAAAATTCAATATTATTTTATATGGTTTTGAAGATGATTGATTGTAAATGTTCCGTCCATGCTCATGCACGTATACGTGAGACCTGATTAGAAAATTATTCATTGCGACTTGAACGGTCGAAGTCGGGATCGCTTCAATTGTTGTTCTAATGGACTTCTTCAATTCAGTCAAATTCCTTCGTTTCCTTTTGTATACCTCTTGCGTCTTCGGCTCAGTTTTGGGTAAAAAAAACTACTTCAACATCTTTAAATAACGGTCCCCATTGACAGTTGACAGTAGCACGATCCGTGCGCCACCCTATACTTAACAGAACAATATCTTTCATATGTAAGTTAGCCGACTTAACAATAATCAATGATTTCTCTACAATTTCTGAACGGAAGGCAGTAAGTTCAGTAATTTCGCTTCTATTATTGTGCGTCACATCGTTTGTAAGCAAAAACGTGGTGATTTCCAGCGTCCTTCCTCTTACATTTTTGCTAGAGAAAATGAACGTTAAGAAGTACCAAACTAGAGTAAATTTAATGCAACTTAGTCTGAACTTAAGTATATATGAGTTAAGTCGATAATTTGTATAGGCGTTACCAGAAAAGGCGTGGTTAACCAGACGATTTTCTCAAACTTGATCAATTTTCTCAAGCTAATCGCAGGTTACAGGTTACAGGTTATAGGGTTAAAATGTAAATTCGGAAAATCTGGTAATACTTGAGGGAGGTACCAGGATTCATATTCGTCCTTACACACTACCGTTGGAAGCCTTTAAAGCGCATTAAATTTGTAACCGTATAGAAGATACATATCCATACATACATACATATAGATTTAATTGGCTTTTTGTATGGGAAGTACCAAAAATTGCGTGACTAACCAAAATTTTTGTTCATATTTTATCAAAAATGATATGTCAAAATAATATACCAACATTCAAATCTCTGCAGTCTACGAATTAAGCTACGGTGAAAAATTGAATTTCAGAAAATTTTTCAGCTTGCATGAGATGCACCAGAAGGGGTGCCTTGCTATGTCATCTTATTTACAGTCCTCGGCTATGATTTGGCAAAGCATTAGGAGTTTTAGGGAGTTTCATTGAGATTTACGGCTGTTATCCCACTTATGACAATTGTATAGCCTTGTTAGTGAAAATATTCTTTAATAAAAACGCCCGCAATTTGGAGGGTCCTTAAAAAGATAATGAGCAGGAATAATCTCTTCTGGTATCATATCCAACGTTCAATTATTGCATAATTGATATAATTGTTGAAAATACGTTGAAAATATTGACTTGTTCAAAACAGGATTCAGTAAATTGTCTTTTTCCCACTTGATCGTTTCATAATATAGAAGACGGTGTACAGACTTATAGCACGATGAGAGATTGTATGGGAAACGTCTTTTCATCAAACATTATATGTTGACTAAAACCTTTTTGTCGTAAAATTCCATATGTTGTAGTTTCTTTCGATAATCACGTTAAAAATTAAGGTTTTGCCTTTAAAAGTTTGCATAAGCTGTGACATTCCTTCCCAGTAAATGTATAATAAAATAGTGTATGTTTTTTATTCGGCGAAGAAATGGTAACAATTTTGAACAAATATAAAAAATAAATTTTAATATAGAAGTGTTTTTCTTACTGGGCGGATTCTGAACTATTTGAAGATTAAGCTATGTAAAAATATGGGACACTCTCGTGCAAAATTTCAGATTCCGCTCAAACGAATATTACTAATTATTACATACGGAATGGCCTACATCGGCCAATTACAGGCCTAAAAATATGAATTCTGATATTTTACAGCCAATTAGTTCTCTACAATAACGGTTACTATTACGAAATTCTTTCCGTGTCCGTTCCAATTATACCATGTTTCAATTTTTTTTAATTTCCCCCCCCAAAAAAAAAAAAAAAATACTCTATCTGTTTCAAAAGTTTTGCAAAAAGTTCAATTCAATTCAAAAATAGTTTTATTTCATTTGAAAAATTGAAGATAGCTTCACTTTGTCTGGAAAACAATTCATTTAGTTTGGATAATGTTTTATATACTGCATAATATATCATATTATCCCGCATTTCAAGGGGTGAACCGTTTTATTTTTAGCATTTTTCCATAATCGTTTACAATTAAAAAAAAAAGAAATATATCGATATTAAAAAAAATTATTAACTTGAAACGTCCTTTCCAACAGCGATTAACTAACTTCATGTATTGCTTTTAGCAAACAAATGAAACGTTCAATTGTTGAAAAATTCTGAAATATTGATAGGAAGATGCAATCTTTGTACATGCAAGCATTTTCTTGGTCGTTAAGGATTTTCCCAAGTTTACATCCACAATCAAGTGAACCCTTTTCTACATGTCTGCTGTGGCAAATTACACAATTTTTATCCCAAATTAATTAATTTAATTAATTCTTGCCCTATTTAGCGATTTTTTTTTGGGTAATGGCGAAGACCCCTTTTGATTTATCCAGGTCATTCGCCAATTGGCGGAAATTGTCCTTAGTGCGAAATTGTCCATTCCAGACACATATTTTTAATTGTTGGTCTTTCTAACCTTTTCGAGAGTTGTCGACTTAACTTTTCTGATTTTGTTTTAATCGACCTCGTGTTTTCACTGCAGATACCAAACTCACGACAAAGACAAAGGCAGCAAATTCACACAGTTTCTATGCGTCACGCTATTGAGACGTATAATTCAGTTTGAGAAGCAAACTCTACGTTACCCAATTCAGATCTTTCTATACGTTTTTAGTACGTTTCTCTATCTTAGTTCTTTTTGTTTTTTTAATTAAGGTTTAGCATGTGTGAACTCGATTGCCACCATCATGACAAAATTCCATTAATTCAGGTTAATCGCATTTTAGTTCAACTTAACTAACTAAGCAACTTACGATAATCCTTAACAAATATGCTTTGAATGTTTTTATTTACATCTTTATTTCTTCTACTAGTATAGTACTTATCCACTTACGATGTAATAATGGATAATTAATGCTCATCATAACAAATCAACCCCATTTTCTTATCCTTAGAAAGCCGCTCTAATGATGGTTATAATATTCTTAACACATTTACCAAATAAAATGTTCAGTAATTACTATGCGTAGCCCATTTTCTTTCTGAAATTTATACATTTAACCATTCGTAAAAGAAGTGTCGTCTTTTATACTTGTTAAATATTCATTCTCTTTAGCTTAATCCATTTGCAATGAGCATCAATACGCAATGATCCATAAATATACATTTAAATATTTAAATATGTCACAATCCAATGCGTATTAACCTTAAATTATGTATCATAAATAACCAAATTGTCACAGATTATGGCTCGAATTTGTTAACAATCAAAGGCAAGGCAGTGACCCTTCATAATCCTCGACGAAACAAAAAATGGTTCGATCGAAATAAAAGAACACAATTTGCTAGTCATTATAGCATGAGGCCAGAATGTTTGCGTGTGGGAGGAATGCTACTCGAGCATGTTCCGGAATTTATTAAAACATATTGACAAAGTAACCAGCATCTTGGAAGAATGTTCATTTTGTTTCCTTTTTTTTTTTGTAAGCGGATCCTTGATGTTTTCTAATTATTACGAGAAATTTACATAATATTTGTAAAGGATGGTATCCTCAGAAACAAATTTGTATAAAGAAGAAACAACTAGCGGGTGTTTTTGATAAAGAAAATATAACTGATGAATTTATAACCTCCCATGAGGAGGTAGAGACACACTAAGTATCGTGTGGCTGATGAATGTTGCTTCCAAACTTAAAGATTTCGAAAATGTTTTACATTCTATCATTATGCCAAAACATAATGCCTTTCAACCACGTTGCTTCAACAATATGACATGGTTTTAAGCAATTCTGCATTTCGTGGGACCTCAAAATATTTTTACCTTACAGTACTTGATTTTTGCTTGTGGAGTTATTGTAAAGAGTATGTTTGCAAAACATAGACAGATGAATTTGAATGATTTACGTTTAACGATATCGCATACGCGTCACATAGAATGGAGATCATATAAATGAAAAAGCTATTAAAAAATGTAAAAGGTATAATTTTTCAAAAGAATAAAAAAATAATATATGAATTAGAAAAATGTGTTTGATCTTTTTAATGTATCATTATTTATCAGCCAACATACGCAAAAACTGCCCAGAACATCCGGTTATATAGAGATAATCCGACGTAATAGGTGGGCTATTAGCTTGTTTGTTATACGAGCAGTTTTATAGTGGCCGCCTGGTAGGAATGCTATTGGTCACTATAGAATAGAGCAAAAGACCGAACCGTGATTCTGTTAAACATATCAGATTGGGGCCAGATTTTTCAGGTACAAATCCTGTCTGCACTGGCTTCATCTTGCAAACTGCTGCGTCCTCAATATCACATGGGAATGTAGTCAGAACTTTGTCAAATCATGCTGCGCGAAAAGAAGGAAGCCATTCCTCTCATACGAGTATACCTATATATTCATATATACAATATTTCCTCTCATATACGAGGTGTGATTAAAAAATAACTGTTATTTTCAAATTTCGTGAGTTACGTATGTTCGCATTTTTTCTGTTATGTTGGTAAACATGTCTGTCACATATGTTGACAATATCAGCCATTTTGGATTGTCGGTTTGTTTTGATAGATAAAAAGCTTAGTCGTGTTTTGGTGCGCTCTTCGATTTTTTACTATTCGAAAAAAAATGGATCAAAGAAACTGTACTAAGTTTTGTGTAAAATAAGAAATTAAATGTGAAATGTTGACTGTGGCGTTTGGCGAGTTTGCTATGAGCAGAACATAAGTCCAATTGTGGTATAACCGGTCTAAGGAAGGCCAAGAAGATGTCAATGACGATGCTCGTCCTGTTCACCCGAGCACGTCAAGAACCGATGAAAACATTGAAGCAGTAAAGAAAATGATTTTGGATACTCGTCGAATTACTACTAGAGAGGTTGCTGATGATGTTGGCATAGTGTTCGGCTCATGCCAAGCAGTTTTTACGGATGTCTTAGGCATGAAACGTGCGGCAACGAAGATTGTTCCAAAATTGCTAAATTTTGACCAAAAAGCAACGTCGCATGGACATCGCTCAGGAGCTGTTGAACGTCGTCAACGACGATCCAGATTTCCTCAAAAAGGTCATAACTGGTGACGAAATATAGTTGTATGGCTATGATATTGAAACCAAAGCCCAATCATCCCAATGGAAGCGAACAGAAGAGCCAAGACCGAAAAAAGCACGTCAAGTTCGGCCAAATGTGAAGGTTTTGTTCACTGTTTTCTTCGATTGCAATGGCGTGGCGCATCATGAATTCTTGCCACAAGGTCGTACGGTCAATAAGGAATACTACCTTGAAGTTATGCGACGTTTGCTCGAAGCAATTCGTCAGAAACGCACAAAAATGTGGAAAAACCAATCATGGACTTGGCCCCCGCTGACTTTTTCTTCTTTCCAAAACTGAAGAAGGAAAGCGTTTTGCTACGATTGAGGAGATAAAAGAGAAGTCGAAACAGGAGATGGTGGCGATACCAAAAAGCGCGTTTCTGAAGTGTTTTGAGGATTAGAAAAACGCTGACATAAGTGTATTATATCTGAGGGGGATTACTTTGAAGCGAACAAGATATTTATTGATGAATAAATAAATACTTTTTGAAGAAATTAAAAATAACGGTTATTTTTTTTATCACACCTCGTATACACAATATTGTAATCAGGAACCATCGAAAAGATGGTTCTGGGATATACATAAATCATAAATACACAAAATTGTTGTCCTGACTGCAAAAACCAACCCAAATTGTATTGAAAAATACACAGTTCTAATTTTGACGCATACACCGGAAACGAAGTTATAAATAATTGTGATTCTGATTCAGTTTACGAAGCTTTTTTGTTTGTGTTTCGTTTTGAATTTTTCAGTTCAAAAAAAGTTGACAAATTTTTAAATTATTGTAAATTTAGAGAACTACTTGAACCATTTTAAGTTTCCGCTGTTTGCCGCCAGATCTTTTTCCCGGAAAAGTAACGCAACTATATTAGGTGCCAGTTCTGATTTAGATTGATAAATGAATGAAATAAATATTTTCGTTTTAGGTTCTCGAATTAAAATATCAGTTTTATCATGTTCCGATAGAGAAGTAAAATGATTTGAAGAAGAAATTTTAAATGTAATTTATATAAATTTACAATATCAAACCCGTAAAGAAACTGAAATATAATGAAAGTCCTTAATTGGAATATGTTATTTTTTTAGTATTTGGAAAAGCAGTAATATTTTGAAAAATCATTCTCCTTATTTGAAAATATCCTCTCCTATATCTACCAACTAACAACATGTATTGCTTTTATGATATAATTTCCTAAAAGATCTCGAAAAGTGTTCCCTTCTCTTAAGGTCGTTTCATTACCGGTATGTTCAATTTTCTTCAATTTGACTAATATCTGCACAAAACTGTGGGTACGAATAATCCTCCCACCATCTTATCGCCATTTAAGTGGGCGTATCAAAAATTTCTTATATACAGCATAAATGAAATTTTTTCCAGATGAAATTAAACTATCTTTAAATTGAATTAAACCTTTTCCAGATGGAATGAAATGTTATTTAATATATTAAAAATGGTTTGAAAAAATAGTTGAACAGATAAAAACTCGGCTACATCATAATAATGGGCCACTTTTAAAAAAGGGAGCGCCAAGGCATTTGCCCAATAATGTTCGTTTTTAGTGAAAAATATTGTGAAGCCGCGTTGTTACTAACCTTTCTGCAGATAACAGTCCTCCTTGATTTCTATTTACGTTAAATTATATTGTAGTAGTTTTAGATTACATAAAATTTTACCCGAATTGTAGTAAATGGGTTTTTATCTAAACAATTACAACTTTATTAGGTTCTAAAATTGCCGAAAATACGCAAGAGAATTTTCTTCAATGGGCCCTCCACCAAAGGAAAAAGATTGTCTTCATGTTGATTATGGATTCACCCTCAATCTTCGTAGATCACCAGCTGCAATGAAGCTGTTAATGTAACAAATGATTCATGAATCTGTAGAGGTCAATTTTATGAATGACCTCAATTATTTACTCCGCCATTTTCCAACGTCCAATCCCATAGAAAAGGATCTTTAAGAAATAAAAACCACTGCGTGAGCATTGTATATGATTGTCCCAATCATGTACAGTTGGCTTACATACATCTTCATCCAACTTCCAATGCCCTGTTGCAAAATGTGTTTGGTGCCAAAGTGGGCTTGGAAAATTGCAGTGTTGTATCAAAAAAATATTTTGAATAAATCATAATAAAAAAGCAACATTTTGACTTTATGAAGAAATCCATTTGGGATATGTGGAGTGAAGTTATAGCTAAATCTTCCAATTTGCATGTGCGGTATCCTAGGGGGCGTGGCGATGCAGTTTTATTCTTATTCGTAGTATTTAATGCCTGTTGCGTGCTTAATTAAACTGAATATTGTACTATCGAATGAAATACTCGTATATGAATCTAGGAATAGGTAGGGCGTGATTATTTGATAAATTTTTTCACATTTTACTCAACATTATAACGCATTATAATTGGAAATAATTTAAGTAACTTCAGGATATGAATTTCAAACTTGTGGCGGAAAAATAAATTTCGATAAATCGGTCAAATATCAGATATTTCACCCTCAGCACTTATTTTGTCAAAAGCATGATATGCGCAAAATGTGGCTAAATTTGGTACAACAGATTGGAAGATATGTATGGGAATACACTTATATGGGAATACAGGTATGGGCGTGGTTATTTGGTTAATTTTTTCTGCTTATAATGTAATATAATGGGAAAAACTAATCTTACTATTAACTACAAATTGCAGAGGAATGATTAAATTTCGGAAAATTAGACAATTTGTATGGATAATACCAGAAAGAGTAGGGCAATATACTCTGTTCGGGAACTTTCGAGAACTTACTTTGGCAAACTGCCAACACAAGTATATAAAAGCCTAAGATGTGAGCCTCCCAGCCTATTCTGAGAGGTACCAAAATATGTGTGATAATTCGATATCTTTTTTTTTTCAAATTCGAACAAGCATATTAAAATAATGCAATGGACTAAAATTTAGGAAAGAGCAGTTTGAATTTCGGAAAATCGGTCTGTTTATATGGGAGGTACCATATTTACAATCTCCAACTCCGATCCGTCAGAATATTAGGCTGTACCAAGTTTTAAAAACTTTTGTAAAAATGTACGGCAGTTATAGTGTCTACAAGTCAGCCAGCCAGCCAGCCAGAAGGACTTTGCTCAATTAAGTTAAAAAGTTTTGAAACGCATTTGGTCAAAAAATGTTTGGTGCCTTGGACCATTCTTTCTGAGCGGTACATTTTTGTCGAATCGAATGATATACACCTTCGGGTATAAAAATTCATCAAGTATCAAATGATCCACCCCTATATTAAACAAAATATCCTTTTTTGGTAGTACATCATAATATAATTATCATTGTTATCTTCCATATCATTGTTATCTTTCCTTTAAATTAATTTTTGGTTCAATCAAAAAAATAATTCCAATTAACAAAATCTCTATATATATAAAAATGACTTGATATATTTGTTTGTGATCGCTAATCTCAAAAACTACTGCTCCGATTTGGACCAAATTTTATAT
>JAHXMU010000307.1:1563114-1601115 GCA_019455685.1 Philornis downsi | reverse complement strand
GAATTGTTACGTGTGCTCCCCAGAATGCACCGCTGGCTCAGGATGGATCGGAACCACCAATCTGCACATACAATGGCTGCTGGGCGAGACGAAGTTCGGCGGGTCGGCTAGTAATGAATAAGTATGACATTTTCCAAAAATGTTTGTATTTATTTCAAAAGGTTTCATTTAATTTTGAAAAGGTTTGCTACATAACATATTGAATTTCAAATGTGTTTGTTTTCTTAATTTGCCATAACCACACCGCCAGTAGTCGCAGACCTTTTCAGCAGCGATCAACTTCTTTCATATACGGCTGTCAGATAACGAATGAAGCATGAAATTATTGAAAAACTGAAAATCGTTGTACAGACAAGTATTTTCCCATTCAACCCATTTTAACCAATTTATAGCTTAACATGCCTATAGCTATGATATGCCTATGCCTATAACTTTCATTTCTGTGCAGATAATACTTCCAGTAGAAATGTTGCGATCTCTATTGTTCCTTTCAACTGAATAAGCAGGTACCATATTTGAAGGTAAAGTAAAACAATGAATTGCTTTTAAAGCTACATACAATGAAAGCGATTATCTTATCTACCACAATTATGGGTATGCTTCAGTCTTGATGCACACATCGAAATGAAACTTAATCGATATTGTAGCAGCCTACCAAAACAAAATCAATGCTGTAACAAAATCTATAGAAAATTCGGTGATTGCAACCGAATTAATATCAATTTTGATCCCTATGGCAAGAAAATCTGTAGAGAAATCCAAAATCGTTTGTTGAAGCTGAAATAAGGAAACATTCTGTTGATATGAAAATTGATTGAAAATGCAGTTGTCACAACAGTTTGTGTAATAGTATGTTAATGGAAATTGTTCCTATTGACGTTTACTGGCCAAACCAAATTCTGTGAATACAACCGATATACTGGTTGCGCAAAACATTATATTGGACGATCAAAATAGGAAATGTGACTTGGTAAAGACATGCATGCATTCATTTGACATTGATTTTATTTGGAAGTCGCCAGCTTGCCAGGCCATTTCGGAAATTGTTAAGTGTATACTTTGCTTTATTTCAACCATGATGTCAATCTTGTGATCTTTTGTTAAGCGGTGATGATGAATTTGACCATATACTGGAAATACCTTACGTGACTCGTAGGTTCGTTATCGTAGCAAACTTCACTTGGTATAGGGACAAATTTCATCACCAATGGCTTTTGATGTTAAAATATTTGCTGGATTTTTAATAAATGTAACTTTTGGCATATTTCCCAAGGAAGGACAGTGTGAAACTTCGGTGCAAAGAAGTGCTAAGAAACCCGAAAAGAATTGAAGACAAAGAGTGACCAGGCTACCACTAATCTCTAACAGTGAATGCTACGTCCAATAAATATTTGCTCTGAAGACCCATCTATTAATAATTAGGAGTCTTGGTGACTCGCAAAGATTAGGCAACTTCATTTTAAGAAATTTTGCGCTTCAGGCACGTCAAACCTCAAAACGAAAAAAAATCCTCAAATTTATCGAGAAAAATATTGTGCCAAAGGTAAAGAAAGTTAAATCGAAAAGATTGCATCGAAATCGTTAAAAAAATAAGATTATACTGACAGTTTTCTCCGATAAATGTGATATTGCATA
Source organism: Philornis downsi (assembly GCA_019455685.1). NCBI lineage: Eukaryota > Metazoa > Arthropoda > Insecta > Diptera > Muscidae > Philornis > Philornis downsi. Next base: position 1,599,480 of record JAHXMU010000307.1, on the reverse strand, counting down.
TTACTATAATAACTGACAGGCCAAATTGTCAACCAGGATATAACATGGCTGTTATACGTTCTTTGAGTTGGGCTGTTCACAAACAGACCATAATGCCCTAACGCAGATGGGCCGTGGCATACGGTCACCTCGATTTCGAACATTTCAAACAGTTGAGTAACCGACAAGTCTAGTAAATGATTTTCAACTGCTATTATTATTCGTCGTTATACGACGGGTCTCGCTGATTGAGTCTAAAAGTGAAATGAGTGTAAGCTCATTCCATATAGGCTGAAAGGGAATTTGTTCTTCTCCGTAATGCGCCGTATCACATCGCATTGCTTTTTTTTTTTTTTGCAAAAGTGCGACTAATATCGCTCCGCAATCACCGTATTCACTTGATTCACTAGTTTCAACATGAATCGCAGTACGCTCTGTAGGCCATTCCGGAAGGTGACTATTTGGCATGCATCAAGTATTGGAAAAAACCATGTCCGATAGGAATAGTTTGGGGGTGATGAAATAGATTTGGCCGAATAAATTAAAATTTTTGAAAAATGAGAACTGATTTTATATTTTGGATATACATACTTACATTTGGATACTGTTACTTGAAAATTGTTACTTGTGTCCTCTAAGTTTGGCGATAGTAAGTGGAGGTAAGTAAAATACCGTATAAGTCATACTGCACATGTGATTATTTCTTCTTATCTCCTCAAGTTTGTAAATTGGTACTTCTCGTGTTAGTCAATCATATTTTAAAATCATAAATCCATATTTTTGGACTCAAAATAGCCTCAATTTCTTTCCGGGTATTCCCAATTTTCTTAAATTAGATTTGAATGAAGTACAAAATGGTAGTTGAAAACTACAACAGATTATTTAAATACGAGAATATTCGTTTGTTGCTTTTTTACTAACTCTCTTTTAACTGAAAATTTTATCTAAATATCTCAGTTGATATTTCATAACTTTCTGTAACATCTAATTAATTTTTATCAACTTTGTTTTGGAATTGTTTGGTTATATTACGAAACTGACACATTCTAATGACTTTTTCGGATTCTGTTCCAATGTGTACTTCCCCTTAAAATATAGATACGAATAAACTGCGGAATCACAACTCAGCACCACTTGCATATGTTTGCTTACACACCCACCCACAGCCAGGCATAGCAGGCATGCCTATTACTGCGAATGGGAAAGTGTGGGTGTGTTCTTGGTCCAATTCATCGTGTTCATTATACATGCACAAAATAGCCTTTGCCATAAACAAGGGTTAACTTAACGTCATATTGTTAAACAACAAAAGGCAAAGAAAAAGGATTATTTCCTTTATGTTTTCCTTCTTGAAATGATTTCAATAGATTTTCGATACAAATGTATACTCCTATGTGTATACATATCAAATATGCATGTTTGTGCTTATGTCAAACACGTCATGTATACTCGTATGTAGAGAAATATCTAGCAATAGCCAAAGGATATTTTCAGATCAATAAAAGGTTAATGCAAAAGAAGTGTAACCATATTAACAAAGTTCATTCCTCTAGACAGTGTAGAGCACATAGATAAGGGAGATTCAATTAAGGACTGCAAACAATATAAAAATTTAGGGCCGGTGAACTTATTTACACTTATCTGCATCCAACGTCCTTTTGCATTGGTTCAAAAGTGTGTAAAGTGCCAGAAGACGTGTATTAATTCTCTACGTTCTTATCGGCAAATGAATTAAAGATATGAATGTGGAAGTATATGGATTGAACTAGGTAATTTGAAATTGAAATTTGAAATTTCGAAGTTTTCAAATTTTACCAAGCATTACAGAACAATACACCAGACAAGACATTTTCTGTTGCTACGGTGTACCAATTAAGAGTCACAAAGGCAAACTGAATTTCAGAAAATCTATCAATCTGTAGGGAAGCTACCGAAAGAGGCGATGCAATGCGTTCGGTTAACATTATTTGACCATGATTTGATACCATCGATTTTTCGCAATTTGTTGCACATACTTTAAAGTAATACAATAACCAATACTGCAGTCTAACTAAAAGTTACAGGAAAAAAATTGAATTTTGGAAAATCGGCCGATTTGTATGGGAGGTGCCGAAAGGAGCGCGACGATGAGGTCTATTTTCACACACTATAAAAGCCTTTAATGTATACAAAATTTAACGGAATTTATGCAAGATATCAACCTAAAAACATATACGCAAAACCGATCATTTGTTTGGGAGGCAGAACCAGAGGTATAGTCAAAAAATTCAGGTCGCTACAATCTTTGCATTAGGCATTAGATGAATGAAATTGCATTTCGAAAAGTCGGCTAATTTGTATGGAAAGTGCCAGAGGGGGCTTGACAATGCGCTCCGTTTCCACTTTTGCGCACTATCTAAACAAATCCTTAACGCGTACCTGATTTGACTGAATTTGATGTAACCAGGTAAAAGATGTGAACCTAAGAAAAGTTGATTAAATACGTCTTTTACAGTGCCATGGTTAACCAACTTATTTTTTAGATTTCGAAAAAATACCGGTTTATTAGTTGAACTAATCTAGTCCCAAGTTTCATATTTTTGTTAAAGTTTATTCATTTTCAATATTTTGATCATCGTCGAGGACCTTCGTCAGGAAATCGAAATATAAATAAATTTGTACATCTTTGCCATGCTATGGTTTACGTCTTTGTTCAGTTCTCTTACAAAAGAGAAATGGATTAAAATAATGAACAAGAAATCAGATAACTGCAGCAGACAAAAGAGAAGCTATAATAAGGAAATTGAATTTTACAAAATTAAACAATTTATATGGAAGATTACAAAAGGGACGATCCAATACAGTCCTGGCCTGAAGAGGATAAACGATGTAGTCCATTTGCAATTCTCAGCTACTATCTGACAATAAATCACAGTGCACCGAGTTTCAAGAAGCTTCATTAAGATTTACGACAGTTATCGTGCTCATCAGCAAAGCTAGGTAAACATCGCTTAATGTACTTTAAAACAATTCGCTCAAAAGTTGTTTAATCTTTACATTGTATATACCAATGTTGAATAATTCTCATCCATCCTTAAGCGACAAAAAATAGATAGTGAAAATTTCACATACAAAGGAACATATAAATCACTTATAGAAATTAATCTTTGGAAAATATAGTTGCTCCGGTTGTAATATAATATAATTTTTTTAGAATATATTCTATCCATTCAGAAGTTTGAAATAGTTCTTAACAGTTTTACAGGAAAATCAGTACAGAAATAGCAGTTAGATTAACCGACTCACTCATGCCTCCAATCAATTTTCTTGACAATGAAGACCACTTTCATTTTTAAATACTACCTCAGCAAACCTTTAACATGTACCAAATTTGATTGACTAAAATACAACCAGATAGAAGGTACAAACTTAAAAACATATGGGTTAGTTAAATCGTAAATTTCTATGAAAGTTACCAGCGTTAGCATTAATAGTCAATCGATGTTTTTTTGATTTTACAAAGGGGAAAAAATTGAATTTCATCTAACTTGTATGGGAGGTACCAGAAGGGATGAGTCGATGTGGTTCATTTTCAACTGCATTTTAAAAAATTTCCTAAAGATTCACAGCATTTTTCGTGCCAATAAGGCAACCAGCCATCGATATCGGATGTTTGATGCTTTAGACGCTTCTTTCTGGGTGTTACATTTTTTTTGTCATATCATATAATTATGTTCAGTTTCATTTGCTTCAGGTGAACCTACAGCTATATGTGAAAACGGAAATATATCAAAGTCAGCATAAACAACAAAATTGTTTGTTATTGAAACTTAAAAATTAATTCAAAGAGTTTACAGCGTATAGAGACAATTGCCTGATAGTTGGAACTATAATAGAAATTTTAATTTTGCAATAAATCAGTATAGAATACATTTTTTTTTTTTTTTAATTTTTTTATTTGCAATCTGTTGATTTAACAATAAGCAAATTTTGTGAGGAGTATCAAGTAATAGCATGCTGTTGTGTCCGAATGTACACAACTATACCCATATGACAATAACATGTTTATAAATTTTATTTGAGATCATTACATTACATAATATTATATTACATTTCTTTACATTGAAATATTACAATCTAGTGCCTGTATGGTAAATCTTGAATATGGAATCTTTTTAGTTTACGCGTTTCATTACTATCATCTAGAAGTGATATGGCTAATGGATTGTCATGGTAGCTAAGCCTATTTAGATATCTGTCGCTGAATTTAGAAACTTCTTCTCGAACCGTTGACATATTAAGATCCTTATGAATTGATTTATTTGTCAAATACCAAGGAGCATTTGTAATCAATCGCAAAGTTTTTGATTGGTAGCGCTGAAGTATCTCAATATTGGAATTACTCGATGTTCCCCACAATTGAATTCCATAAGTCCAAATAGGTTTAAGAATTACTTTATAAAGAATCAATTTATTATTTAAATTTAATTGGGATTTAGGTCCCAATAACCAATTCATCCGTTTAGTTTTTATTGTCAAATGTTCCCGTTTTGATTTTGATTTGAGGTGAGTCGCCTGTCCAAGTGCATACCTAAGAATACATTCCAAACTTTTGGATTTGTTTTCTGTTCTATCCAATGTATTTCCCACATGATATCGTATCAATCTTATATGTGTATAATACTTTCGCTAAGAAGAGAGAGACGGTTTTGTCTGTAAAGAGTCCAGAAGTTCCAAGTGAATACCTTCAATTCCAAATTTCTCTGTAAAATTTTCATGTACTCCTTGTATTAAATCACATCCCTGTTCCGATAATTGTCCCTTGTGTTGTTGTTACCATTGCCCAACTGGCGATGATTGGTATCACTTTACTGCATTGTCCCAATTTGAGTTATCCAACTACCATTTCTTAATTAATCCAAGATTTAACGAACATATGCCCGCCCATGTGCCAGGAGGTCTTACATTAAGCCACATATTATCATTGACAATTATCGTATCCGTGCCTATATTCCCATATTTCTGTCCCTCTCCCTCGCTTGTTGAGTCATAATTAATTTTCTGGGGAACATATGTGTTTTCATTTTTTTTTTTTTTTGCATGAAAACAGATGTTTTGGAATCTACCGGAAAACTTTTTATAAAAATGTATTTTAAATTTATAGCACAAAATCCATCTAAATATTGGTATCATGCTAATATGATATTGGTTTGAGATGAATAAAATATTCCCGACTCTATAAAGCCATTATATTTTCATCTATTCCTATTCCACGGCACGACAGTGTAAACACAAAATCTCCTACACTCACGCAGCCTAGCTTAAAGAATGGTTTCTTTTGTTTGAATTTGAAACACGAAACGCTTTCGGAAAATATAAAATAAATCTATAACTTTATATCAGAAGGCAAAAAAGATCTGTATTTCTCCACTGACTCCATTTTCCCCTTCCATAGTCATTATCCTTTTTATATCCCTATAATTTTATTACAGCATTTAGGCTTTAAGGTTTTTGCTTATTTGGGGGGCGGAGGAATTTGCTATTGGTCGGCTGTTCTGTTTTGTTCTGTTGGTCAATATCATTAACGTTACAGTTATTTTTATGTTTATTGTATTTTACGACTGTACTTTACGTCTTACTTTGATTCCTAATTCCGAATCATTCTAATATCCTTTGACTTTAAATGATGCTAAGCATTAAAGCGTATTATGCCCCAACAAATGACAAAAACAAAAAAAAAAAACAAGTCATAGGTTATAATGTTTGCCTTTCCATTTGTTTCATAGTCTGGTAATGAGATTTTATTGGAAAATCCTCCTTGTTTAAGGAAGTTAACGTTCAACATTGATTTTGCTTTTTGTATAATTTGTTGCTGGTTCTTTTAAGTTCTTACTTACTTATTTATTTATTTTTGGTGCTCCAGAATCTCTGATTGGATTGTTTTCACCACGTTTCGATAGAAATTTATGGTGGTTTTTGAGTTTTTCTGTCGAACATAAAACAACTTCAATCCGTGCTTGTAGCACGTTTGTAACACATTTTTCTTGTTAATAGAGTGTAAAACGCTTTAGCACTCCATTGTAGTTTCCGCTCTCCGTTTTCAAACGATAGTAAAATATAACACATTCTCATTATTGAAATCAATTTCATGCGTAAGGACAATAAAAGTCAAAAATATTTGAACATAACATATTATAATATAAAAATATGACAAACTCGGGAAAGGAATTGTAAAAAAGTAGGAAAACATCAGGTACTTAGGTATAGTCACTCTTAAAGCAATTTGGCTATTTCTTCGTTTATACTCATACGGTCCCAAAACTACCCTATCTGACATATAGATGGTGCCAGTAATTTGTTTCAAGGCGCCACATTGATTAGTATTTTTATTTGATTTTATTTAAGTAAACGACCTCAGTGAATTTGTAAAAATGTAAAAAAATTGGTCACCATTATTGAACAACTTAATTTAATATTTCCAATTGATAGGTGACAGTCCAATCAATATTATAGCTGAGCTAGACTCTACTCTGGGGTGTCCGCTTCTTCGTTTACAGAACATTGGATAGCAGTTGGGTAGCAAGACGAATACCGCAAGACACGGTTAAGCAAATCCACAAAATGGTATTGGACGATCGTCGACTGAGGGTGCGTGAGCTAGCTAAAATGATAGACATTTCAAAATGTCATATATTGGCTGAAGAATTTAAAATGAGAAAGCTGTGCGCAAGTGGGTGCCGCGCTTGCTTTCAGTAGAGCAAAAACAGTGTCGTGAAGATGTTTCAGCACAGTGTCTTATTATTCTCTCATTGAAACTTTCGTTCCTATTGAAAAAAAGTAAGACAGTGGATTTCAATAACCTTCTTTGAAAACAATTTTTTGCAAGTAAGTTCATTCGTTATAGATGGGAACACCTAATGATCGCTTGACGCCAGGTCCGCACTGTAAAGTGGATACACAAGAATCTCACACCTAAGCTGCCGGAATTTCTGGCGATTCACTACCGGTGATCCAGTTGTTGACAGTACAGTTCCGAGTTAAACGTTTGGCAGTAGAGGAGCAGTAGTAGATCATTCCTTGCTAATATCATCAAACAAACCAAAAAACCTTTGTGACCGTCAATTCAGACTTGCATATGCTTCACAACTGTTCACCAGTATTCGACAACGACTGTTTTCACCTGACGTTATCAATTTTTATCACTAGTCAATATCTGCTTCAGAAATTTGTCGATTCTGTTGCTATTCAGAAACGATTTTCGGATGGTTCTTGAGTGTTTTTACGTTTACTCGATATTCCTTTTTCATATAGTAGTTCGAATTAGTTTTTTTTTTTTAATATTTAGACTATAAGCAGTCAAAGCGATGCTTATATGAAGGTCGGACTTGAAGGTGAAGCGATTTGTGGTTGATTCTTGCGTTTTTTTACATTAACTCGACCTTCTTTTTGTATCCAGGAGTTCCAATCTCACCAAACAAACCACTAAACCTTTCTGACTGCCAATCCAGGATTGCCCGTACCTTGCACCTGTTTACCAGTATTCGAGAATTATTGTTTTCACTTGACGTTGTCGTAACAGACATAATTTTCATCACTAGCCAACATCCGCTTCAGAAATGGGTCGATTTTGTTGCTATTAAGCAGCGACTTTTAGATGGTTCTTGAGTTTTATTTATCGTTTACTCGATATTCCTTTTTTATCCAGTAGTTCCAATTAGTTTTTGTACAATATTTAAACTCTGGCCACTCAAAATGGTGCTTATATAGGTATGATGGTCGGACTGGAAGATTTTCATTATTTTATCAACATTGTCGACAATTGTTATTCCAGAGCGTGAATTGACATCTTTGACGTCTAACGGAATTGGCGGTTCCAAAACTGCACATGATTGGCTATTGCAGTGCTAGAACCATCAATTAATCATACAATTGTCTGCTGAATGATTTAAAATACAACACACCAATCAGCGTAACGCGATCGCATTTGTACAACACGAGATGCAGGTAATTAAAGCCATCTATCGGAAAAATAATGCATTTATTTTTACTATATCATATATAGTAACAAAAATTGACTTTTAGAAATTTAAAATTGAAAATTTAACGAAACACACCAAGTGCAATGTGAAGAAGATCAGAATCTTCACAAACACTAAATTATACTTCAGGATTTTCGGACTTAAACAATCAAACGTGTATCCTAGAAGTAAATCTAAAATCGACAATACTGTAAGTGTAGTTGTAGTGAATAACTTGGCTAGAATAAAATCGAAATTGGAAAAAGAATACAAATCCATCCAGATTTATAAAATTAATTATAACGCGGATGAATTTAACAGGTGACAAAGGGTATATCTTGGCACAACTAAGACGAAATTAAAACAGGGCTTGGATCGTATAAGTCAGGTCCAAAATTGACGTATAAATTATAGAAAAATTTCACTTCCCGCCCAATGTACTCTGACAACCATGAGTTTTATTTTAACAATTTACATTTTAATGTTTCTCAAACGTGTAATAACTATCTGATGAGTATTTTTATACCTTCATCCGATAGGCTGTCTGGCTGGCTGTCTTGTGGACACGATAACTGTACATCTTCATATAACTTCTTAAAACTTGGAACAACGCAATATTTTGCCGGGGATCGTAAATGAGGACTCACACCTTCCGATAACTCCCAAATAAATTGACTGATTTTCAGAAATTCAATTTCCTCATTATAACTCCTCATTCATAATCAATAACAACAGACATTTTTGCCTACTGCAAGCTTTGCAATTCCTGATTGACCTCATTCTTTCTAGTATTGCCCACACAAATGACCTTTTTAACTCATGGTTTCATATCTTCCAAATGATTGAGTTAAATTTGGTCAAATTTGGCACACATTGAGCGTTTGTGAAAGTAGAACCCCAGAATGAAAAGTATTCACATTGTCATACCTATGCTAGTACCTCCCACATAAATAGACCGCGTTTTCAAAATTTCATTAATCCTCTGTAATTTCTAACAAATCAGTTTTGTAGATGGACCGGTTTTTCAAAATATAATTAATCCTCTGTAATTTCTAACTAATCAGGTTTGGTGGTTCAGATTATTGTTCATCGCATTGTCCCACAATTCCCTACAATATTGAAGAAAAATTGATCGAGTAACTACGCCCTTTACGGAATCTCCCATACAGATAATCGATTTGTACCAAATTCCATCAATCATACGTTTAATAATTTAATTTCTTGGAACGAAAATGGGCGAAGCCGCCACGCCCATTCTTGCACTTCCTATAGAAATTGTCCGATTTATCGAAATTTGATGTAAATGTGAGAAAAAACGACGCAATGACCTCATCTTCTCTGGTATATCCCATACAAATTGCTTTATACTCGTATAACTTATATATTCCTATAACAAATTGGCTGATTTAGCAAAAATCGATGGCCTTTCTACGTTTTCCGAACCAAAGATTTTATTTCTATAGTTGTGCTTCTTGCAACACAAAACGACGTTGAGTGAAGGAATATGTAAGTCCATTTTATTTGACTGAAATACCTGTACAGGCTTTTTTTTTATTGTTCTATTGTTCTATATATAATTTTATGAACACCTTTAATGATGATTGACGAAATAAATGGAAATATTGGGATAATCTCTGGTTTTATTATAGGTGATCTCGAACTGAACAAGTAACTCATATCAATTACATTACATTTTTTTAGCAATAGGCCACCGATACTAAATTGAAAAATTGAGTGCACACACTCGTATGGGAAACTTAATCACAAATCTGTTACTTAAAATATAGTATCCAATGCAGTCTTTTAATGCATTAACTTTTCTGTATTTTTCTAAATTTTAGCTACGGAATAGCAATGCTCGGAGTGTGAGGCTTAAAATCTATAAATTGCTGTCTTGTAAAATAGTCAAGATTGAGTTGAGACTGTCTTTTATGAAGAAAAGTGAAATGTTACATATAATATTTGCAATAACATTATATTTAATATCGTTATTAGCAATGCTAATAAAGGCACTAATCTGTTTTGTTTTCTCAACTTATTTTTGTTAAACAAAGCCTATATTTTTTGCTTATTCTATCAATTCTTGCGATTCAATTTCATTAATGCTCGTTCCAACTACGTCACTCAAAATTAAGACTCTTAATATAAAACCCTCAGCCTAAATATGATTTGATTACCACCCACCTCTCCATGCCATTGAATTAAAAAATCGACAACTTTTTTCCATAATACAGATAATAATAATTTTTGGTGTACAAAATAGCGAAAAAATGACACAAATTTATGTACTTTTGTGCTAAAAACTTTGCGTGCGTCCATTGCAAAGTCAGTCACTTATTGCTTTGTTAGCCAGAAAGCGATTAAAACATAAAATACGACATGACAACGAATCAAAATGGCAAAAACTAAACTTTTATAATGGCAAAATCATGATGTCGATGTTAATAATATGCCACGGCCATCGCTATTGACTCCTTATTATACAGATGGCGATTATTAACAATGTTGTTGTTATTCTGGCTGATGTTGATGTTTCGTGATAAGATTCAAAGACATTTTTTGCCAATGTTGATAACAGGAAGGGCGAATTGATCACCATTGGAAATCATTACATTTTATGCGTCCGTCGCCGATTTCATGGAAAAAGTTCCACAAACGATAGCTGGCCAAAATTGAAACGCGAGCACAAACTACAAATATTTAGTTTGCAAAACTTTTTGGTCGATTGTTGCTATGGAGTGGGTTATACGAAACTCCGTAAATTTAAAACAAATGTTCTTCAAAGGCAATGATATTAAGGCATGCACAGTGGCAGTACTTTGGGAAATACGGGTTACATCATTACAGGAATTGTTTGCTAGTGTTCACATTTTCCACTTGCGAAATTTATTCCAGCAATCGCTTTAACAGCCGTCGACCTAAGTGGTGCTTTCAACCCTGGACAAGTCTACCTGCACTCCTTTAACCTGTAGCCACCATGAATGACTGTTAAACACCAGCGGGTGTGTAGAGATGTAAATATGTATAATGAAGCCGAAAAATGAATAACCCGGTATATGTACCGGGTTTAAAAAATAAAGTTATATAAAACACTTACACAACTATGATTTCAATGAAGCTTTTATTTCATTATTATACTTGGAGTTTGCCATTATGTACGAAATACAACGTCATTTAAATGACCAACAGCAGCAGTGAATCCTTTTGATGTAGTTTTCTACCAATTTTCGCACATTTGGAACGATATTTTGGCGACAACTTCGCGAATGTTTGTTTTCAAATGCTCCCACAATACGCTTTAAGCACTATTTAGCTTTTCATCAATAGAAACAGTATTTACATGATGGTCGGACTTGAAAATTTCTATTATTTTATCCACGTTTTCGATAATTGCCGTTCCTGAGGGTGTTACAGTTTTCACATTCAAATTACTGGAACGGACAGTAATTAAAACCGCAAACATTGTTCACATCTTCAGCCACTTTGTGTTTTTGTTTTCATCTAAGAAATAACGTTAAAATACGGCTGATTTTTAATCTTTTGTCTTTGATGAGAGCGCATCAATAATACTGAATCAAGCAGTCACTAAATTGTCTGATTAATTTTTTGAATACGAAATTTTATCTTTCTAGCATAGTCCGCTCTAATACAGGGTGGGCCATAAGGGTGTTGGCGGTTTAAATTTTCAATTAAAAAAAAACTACGAAACATAAAAAAATATATTTGTATTTTTAAAAAGTAGAAGCATGGGAATTTTTAAGACTTAAAAATAATGTTGTCCAAATGGCTTCCCTCGGCTGCTTGACACTCTTGGAACCGAAGTCGCAAATTTTGGAAAACTCGTTGAAAAGTTGTTCTCGGTATTTTGTTACTTTCCTGAATAATGTTCCTCTTCAACTGCTCTAAATTGGTCGGATTATTCTCGTAGACTACCGATTTGAGGTAGCCCCATAGAGAACAATCGCATGGAGAGAGATCGGGGCTACGTGGGGGTCATTCAATATCCCCCCTTTTCGAAATGAGTTTTGCAGGAAAAACATTTTTCAGCAGCTCTATGGATACCCTAGACGTATGACATGTGGCCCCATCCTGTTGAAACCACATCCTCGAGGTATTGCCTTGAAGTTCTTGCAAAGCTGGCACTAAAAAGTCTGCTAGCATGTTGCAATAATTGTTCGCTCTAACCGTCATCGCATGCCCTCTTTCGTCTTCAAAAAAGTATGGTCCAATAATACCGGTTGACGTTATCCCAGCCCACACGACAAGCTTAGGGCTGTGAAGTGGACGTTCATGCAAGCGTCGGGGATTAGTCTCGGACCAGAACCGACAATTTTGCTTGTTCACATGGCCGTTAAGGTGAAAATTGGCCTCATCACTAAAAATCACGTTGTTGAAATTGTTGAACCGCTCTAGCATCAAATTGACAAAGTTAAGTCGGTTATTGGCATCATCGGGTTTTAATTCTTGCACTATCTGAATCTTATAAGCCTTCAAATGCAAATCAAGTTTCAAAATTCATCGTAAATTTGTTCTTTTGACATCCAAAGACTGACTTCTCTTACGTGTTGACTGTTGCGGATTTCGCTGAACTGAAACACGAACACGCTCCACAATGTCGGCTGATCTTGCAGAAACTGGGCGACCACGAACCGTAATTGGTACTGTTGAGCCGGTTGTTTCGAACATTCTGATCCATTTTCGTATCACATTGGCGCTTGGAACTTCACTTAAATCGTGTAAACCGTGTTCATGCCGATACAAACGTCGTGCAGTAATCACTGATTTATTGTTTTCGTAATACGCTCGGACACAAAATGCACGCTGCACTCCCGTGTACGGCTTCATGGCGACTAAATTTCCAGGAAGCGGCGCAGCGAACAACATATTCCCCCGCCACCCCGCGCCGGTCGTTACCGAGAAATTGAAGAATTAAATCGCCAACACTCATATGGCCCACCCGTTACAACACAAGATGCTGGTAATTAATTGGGAAAATAGTAAATTTTTTTCTGACTGTACATGACTAAGCATTTCGGTCAATCCTTTTGTTCCACAAAACATAACATTGTGACTTTGATGTTAATTAACAAAATGATATTTAATATTGAAACTAATTCTCAGGTCCAATGAAAAGAAGAAGAAAGAAAATGTGTTTCAGTCTGGCAAATATCTTTTAAATCCTCCACTGTGCCACTGTGTGAATGATATTTGATATTGTACATTATATTGTATTAAAAGCATAAAAAAATTTACATTTTTATCGAAAAACTTTTATATGAAATAATTCGAAAAAATTGTTTTACTTGTATCCCTTCATTCTCTATCTCCTCTTCATCAATTTCGATTTGTTTTCGTGTTACTTTTCTATTCCATCAGCCATTCGAGGGACAAGTAAATTGTGTTTGAGAGTTTCGAAGACGAACGTTATGGATATTATGTGCTGTAGACTCAATACTTGTTATTTCATGCTTGGAAATCAGTTAAGGGAATTCCTCTTGAAATATTAAGCTAGCACTGCAAACAGAATCTCTCTGATTTGTTAACAACCACCCTTCCATTAAGAGTAACACAGCGATAACCCCTCGTCCTTTCTTTTATTGACAAAGAGAAAACTTTAAACAAAAACAATAATGTTAATAAAACAAAATAATCTTTGATAGGTTTGGTGTGAGGAGATCAATGAAACAGGATGAATGTCGTCATCGCCGGTTATATCGCAACGATTGTTTACAATGTTTGAATCTATTCATGGAAAAAATGGAAATGAGGAAAAACTGATAATGATAGATAGATAGAATGGCACAAATATTTTTTCAACACTGAAATTGTGTGCAAAATATGAGTTCAATAAAGCAGTGGTAATTTTATTTTTATTATGGGAATATTATACACTGGGCAACGTCTAAGTATAAAGTTTTTAAGATTATTTGAAATGTCCATTGACATGTCTCGTATAAGTATAAAATTCCAAATTTGTTGAAGTTTCGAAAAAATGTATGAAACTTTAATTTATGTACCCTGAGAAAATATTATTAGTACCAACATTATTCGGGGGTGGTGGGTGCATTTGAAACGAGAAAAAGTATAAACCATTGAAAAAGACCTGTTATGCACTAGGTCTTAGAATGACGTTCAAAGCTTTTTAATACGATTGAGCCATGTTCGTCTCTTACCAACTGATGCTCTGGATCTAATAAGGCGTAATATTTTATACTCCTTGGCCCACCCCCATCAAATAACTTCCGCAATAAAGTATTGCCTTTGAAATATTCAATAGGATTCCCTGGAGCTATGCTAACTGTAGTTAATACTTTTAAGGTGATTTTTTCTTACCATCTATTTCAAATTGTGTCTCCGGTTTGATATGTCAAGAAGGTAACTCAGATTTCGAAGGTGGTGTCTTCATTGATGATAAAAAAAAATAATAAGTTAAAATTTGGGTGTAATATCGTACACACAGTAAAAAAATAAATGAAAAAACCAATGATGAAAAATAGTTTTTAGTCGATACTACATATTTTATTAAGTTACAACAGCTTTCTCAGAAAACTTAATGAAGTGATTCCCAATGTGTGCCCGTAATTAAAAGAGTGAACTAAGTCCAAAGTCCAAAAAATTTGAGTTTTGCTTTTACGATATTTTATTGCATAAAACTCGTTTCGTAAAATCGAAAAAATGTACTGTTAGAATTGATTTATATATGTCGTTTGCTCTTCATTCCTATTTTGAAAGTGATCCAGCTGGCTCGCATTAGGGCAAAAGTGGAAAAAAGTAAGAAAGGAAACAAAAAAAAAAAAAAAAAGAAATGAATATTTAAAAAGCAGAAGGGAAGAAAACAGGAAAAATCTCCCCGTCTTGCCTGGATGAAAACTAAACTGAATTGTTCACATAAGAAAGAAAAACAACAATTTTTTTTAAATACCACAATTTTTCCATATACAAAATTACACCAGAGTAATACATATAACAAATAAAAAAAATTTAAGATATATGTCGTATATACGTCCAATTATTATAAGTCACTCAAACATAACAATGACTTTAGGAACTTAAAATTAACAGTGGACGGTGGCCCTAAAACTAGCCGAACTGACGTATAGACGATACCAGTAGTTTGGACAAAATTAATTTGGAGAAAAGTGGCAACCTTACAAAATATAGGTCTTAAGTTTCAAGACGCCACGAAGCTTAGTACTTTTATTTGGGCCATCAAAAGTAAACGCTCTCAGTGAATTGGTAAATATGAGCAAAGTTGGTCGCCGTTATGCAATTCAATGTATTCATTTGAAAGGCCTGAGCCCAAATAATATTAAAGCCGGACTACATTCTGCTCTGGGTGAGACTGTTCCAAAAATATTGGACAGCAGAATTTAAAGGCGCTGCCAAGACGAACATCGTAGTGGTCAACCAACTGAGATGTCCACGCCAAACACGGTTAAGAAAATCCTCAAAATGGTATTAGATGATCGTTGACTGAAGGTGGTGAACTAGCTGAAATGATAGACATTTCAAAAAGTGCAATATATTGCATATTGACCGAAGATTTGAAGACGAGGAAGCTATGTCCAAGATGGGTGCCGCGCTTGCATTCTATAGAGCCAAAACCGTGTCGTGGAGATGTTTCAGTATAATACTTGGCAATGTTTCACCGCAATAAAGTCAAATTTTTGCGTCGAAATATAACCATGGATGAGACATTGATCCATCACTTTACACCTAAAACAAAGGAAGAGTCAAAGCAGTGGACAGGAATGCGAAAATCGTGATTATTATGCTAATTTATTGCAGCGTTTGGGTAATGAAATTTCGGAAAAGGGCCTCATTAAATGACGAAGAAAGTATTGTTTCGTAAAGACAATGCACAAATCCACTTTTGCGACGGTCGAAATAGACAAATGAAAGTTCGAATTTCTTCATCGTGCACCTTATTCGTCATATTTAAATTCCTCAGACTATTTTCTCTTTCCGCGATTTCCAAACGTGAAAAAATGGTTCGGTGCTAAAAGATTTGCCAACAATGAATAGGTGGATTCTGCAGTTCGTGGTTATTTTAAGGAGTTTGAGAGTTCTTACTATGAACAGAGTATAGAAGCTATTAAATATCGCTGAAAAAAGTGTATTGAGCTAAAAGGTTAAAAAAATCGCAACTTTTTTGTGTCTTTGTTACTTTTGCCAACTTTTGGGTTATTAGCATTATTATTATTTATTCCGTAAAGAAGATTACGAAACTTTCTTTGGTAGTCCCTAATACAGTTATTAGGGCATTAGACCAGTTGTAATTAAACACATTTAAAAATTCGTTTACTTTGAAAGAGGCAAATGTGACATACCTTAAAAGCCAAACCTTCGAAACAGCTAAAAATTTTTTCGAAAAGTTCATTTTCTGCCAGCAAAGTTTCATAAAAACATTTTCTTGTTTAGTTTTTTAGCATAAAACATTTAAATTTCATTAAAACGCAAACTTTTAAATATCTCAAAACGAGCTAACAGGCGCTTGGATCACTATCATAATTAACTGCACAGATCGTATACTAGAATTTTGGAAGAGATTGTATATTGCTGTGAAAATAAAATAACATTTTAATGGATAATACTTTTTTTACTTTCTGTATTTTCAACCACTGCAAATTTTGTTTTCATTCGTTCACAAAATTTCTAACAGGCCCGTCAATAGTGGACAAATAGGCCTATCAAACCTTCTTCTAGCACTCAATTTTTCGGCATTATTAATTATCCAGGAATAAATATTATTTTTAGTATTTCTTAAAAACCGCAACCTAAGTATTTTCTTACAATTGTATCGTGTATAGTAACGTTCCCATCCAGTAGCACAATGATCGTGCATTGCTTTTAACTGATAATTAAGTGGTGAAATTTGTAGGAAATTGCTTAATTCTCCTTTTGAATTAAGCCTGCATTTGATTTGAGTGTTTTTATGCAAAACTTTAGTTTTCTAGCTTAAGCTGTTCGAAATAATTTCGAGACTTCCAGAAAATTTTAACGGACAGACGGCTGTTCTGAAGCCGGCGTAGATTTTTACGAAGATCTCTTTGTCATATAAATTTCATGTGAAGTATTTCTATTTGCTATACACAGAATAGCTAACATAATACAGGGTGGTGCAATAGAACGTGCATATTTAAAAAATAGATTAAAAAATAAATGCAAAAGGTATGGTTAAAATAAATCTAAGGCATTGTAGAGTAATAAATGGCGTTTATTTTTTAAAAATAACATCATCTAAATGGTGACCCTCTCTACGACGGCACTCCTCTAACCGCAAACGAAAATTATTAAAAACTTTCTTCAGTAATACTGGTGTAATGGCTGCCATTTCACCACGGATATTCTCCTTGAGCTGAACGATGTTTCTTGGATTATTACTGTAGACTTTGTGTTTGAGGTATCCCCACAAAAAAAAGTCAAGAGGCGTCAAGTCTGGACTACGTGGGGGCCATGGGATATCACCTCAGTCTGCCAGGGAACATCTGCTTCACCACCGCCATGGAGTCATTTGATGTGTGAAAGGTAGCTCCATCTTTTTGGAACCAAGTTCTGGAATTCACTATTCTTGAACTTTCAATTTCTGGAGCCAAAAATCCGTCCAACATCTCAACATAGAGTTTCGTATTAACTTGGACGTTTTGACCCCGCGCATTTTCGAAGAAAAAAGGACCAATTATTAATCTGCCAGAGATTGCTGCCCATACTGTAACTTTAGGACTATGCAATGGTTTCTGGTGTTTGATTTTGGGATTTTCACTGTTCCAGTAATTTGTTCCAATTTTGACGGTTTACGAACCCATTCATAAGGAAATGAGCCTCGTCAGAGAAAAGGACATTGTCAAAATTGGAAAATCGATTAAACATTTCATTAGTAAATGCGAGTCAGACTCTTTCAATTCTTCTGTTAATTGCAGCTTATATGGATGCAGTTTAAGATCCAATATTAAAATTCGTTGCAAACTTCGTCGCGATAATTGTAAAACAGACGATCTCTTGCGAGTCAACATTTGTGGATTTCCTCGTACTGACTCCATAACTCTCTAAACATTGTTTTCGGTCCTGGATGTTCTTGGGCGACCATTTGCTTGTGGTTTAAATGTTGAACCGGTCTCTTCAAAATGCTTTACCCATATTTTAATTAAATTAGCACTCGAAGCTTCGCTAATTCGCCGTAGTCCATATTCAGCACAATATAGTCACCTAGTAGCAATATATGAACGAGAGTTCTCGTTAAATGCGCGCACGCAAAATGCGCGACGCTTCCCGTCGAAGTGATTCATAGCGACTAAAACTTCATGAGCCCGCCAACCCAACGATGTAGGCGCCCCCCGCCCGCGCCTTTTCTACCCCGCAAAAAAAGATGATGCAATATGCGCGTTCTATTGCGCCACCCTGTATTATCTCTTCCCATGATAGAGTACACATAAATACTATAATATTTTTTACATTCTCCGCTACCGTTTGGTGTATTCTCAGGTTGTTATTCCTTTGATAGCAACTTGAAAAAATAATCCAAAACTTATAAAATCCGAAGAACACTGCACCCATGTATAGGTATTTTATGTGGCAAAAAGGATGACATCAATAGTCAACAATTTTATGTTGTTTTGATCTATAATTCACCTTTTAGTACTTTCCAAGAAAATCACATATTTATTACATACGAGTACATTCTAAGGATCATATCTTTTATACAATGACATCAAATTTGGTAAAATTTGGCACACGTTAAGCGTTTGTTAATATAGTGGGTAAGAATGAAAATGAATCGCATTGTTGCTTCCCATCTTCTGTCTTCTGTACAAATTGAACAATTTTCTGAAAATCAGTTTTTCCCCTACAACTCTACATTCATATATTGGAGCAGCCGAAATTTGTATTCATTGTTTTGTTTTACATTGCATGCCAAAAGCGACCATATAATCGTGACCCTTTTGTTCATTCTTACACAACTGACTGGTTTAACCCATATATTCTTAGTGACCGGCTTTGCGAAAGTTAATTTTCGTCCTTAAGTAAATTATTAATCTAAAAAAAAAATCAGCTGGACGGTGGGGTTAAGTTCTGGCACTCTGTGCACTTTTACATCACTGCAAAAGGACTTTGGCTGATGATGTATGTAGGTTGGTTCACTTATATTCGTTTTATCCTCCTTTTAAGGGACACTCCGTTTTCGACTTATAGACATATTAGCATTTTTGCATTTTTCATTTTATTTCTTCGAAATCTTTTTAGTCCCGAAAGGGTGGTTATTCCGATTCCGATTTCTCAGTAACAAATTTGCAGTAAAATTCTTGTAAGCCGGTTCAAGGTTTTCTCATTAAGTAGTAGTAAGCCCCGCTTATTGAATCGAAAGATAGCATTGTGAATTACCAGAATAAAGTGTTTTTCTTAGTCCCATTCACAGAATGTAGCGACATTTCTTATCTGTTATTCAAATGAAATCATTCAAAAATCATCATTTTCATTTTCCCACTGCTTTACTCTACATTATCACGCAATCAAACAAACAATTTTTTTTTTTTTTTTTTTTTGAGTTACTGCAAACGCTGATAGCAAAAATCTCATATTTGATATGAATAGAACGGAAAAATATAATCATTTCTAGTAAACATAAATTTTATGTAAATTAAAATTTGCCCTAAAAACTGTAATCAATGATAAGAATTGATATCTGTGTATTTCCCGATGTGATTTCATTACAATTATTTACATTCAGTGGATATTTCCATCAATAATACATTTTTGTTTGGCAAAAAAAAAAATAAAAAAAAAATTATCTATCCTTCTCATGATTTTCATCAGAATTGTAATAAACAAATTGTTAAACAAAAATCGAATACAATACAAAGTATGTCAGGGCCATTAACGAGCACTGAGCAAATGAATCAGTTGTACTTAGTTGACTGTTGTCAAATATTCACTGTTGTTTCAAAAGTATTATTGAAATTGCATTGATTTCTGTTTTATGTTCCGGCGTAATTGTTTTCATTTTTCTTGTAGCTTTTTGTAATATCGAAGCAACTTTTCGATGGATTTTTTATTGCTAAAATGAATTTCTTTGTTTGTCATTGCTCCTGATTCCCAATAGTTTTGTTTTCGATTTTTAGTGCGTCAAAACTTTTGTAGTGCTTTTGGTTATGTCAATATTATTAGTATTGATTTGTGTTGAGTTTTGTTTAGTTTTTTCATATGCACAAATAATTGTTGAAATGCGAAATTTCACTTTCTCTTTAGAGGCTCCATTTGTAGCAACAATAATTTCCATACAGCAAAATTACAAAAGTTGAGAGTAGCAAACAAATTCACAAATTCAATGGAATTAAATTATTCTCCTGTAATTTCTAATTACTAATTACTGTAACCTATAAAAAAGTTTAAAAACAACCAGTAAGCAAGCAAACAGTATTTACTTACACTCGTATACTTACTTAAACAAATGTTGAAACGGTGCAAAAATTTCAGTCAGGTAAGTCAACTCGAATATACCTTCACCCAATATGCTTTTTTATTTGTACAATAGTGAGTAAATTTCCAGACGGTGCGCGGTAAATCGATAGATTCTTATTAAAAATGCTCTGTACATTTAATACAATCAAATGAAAGATATGAATCCAGAAGTATATCAATTTGCACAGGAGGTACCAGAAAGATTGCGGCAATGCGGTCCTATTTAATTTGCAGACATTATTTAATCAAACACTTAACGTGTGCCAAATATGACAGAATTTAATATTGTTCATTCAAATGGGTCATTATGGTTAGCTGATCGATTTTCTCAAATTTTATCAACAATTATAGAGCAAAAAATTAACAAAAATCCAGATCGCTACTGCTTTCGTGGGAGGAGTTAAAGAATAAGAATGAATTTCGGAAAATGGGACAATTGGTAAAGGAAGTACCAAAAGACCATTTTTATAATACATAAAATATAATCAAATATAATAATGTTTCCACTTGGTGTCACTGTCTTTGCAAGTGCTTAACTTGCAACAAATGCGACTCAATTCAGGATAGCCCGTTAGAGATATGAACTTAAGAGTATTTGGGTTAAATTGGCTGCTTTTATGTGGGGAATACCAGAAAGCGCATTTAGAACAAATCGATTCCTTCAGATTTCACCAAGAATTATAGATCATATTACGAATATCTGCATATTGCTGCAGTCGACGAATCGGGAACTACAGAGTGAAAATAGAATTTTTGAAAATCGTTCAATTTGTATGGGAGTTACCGGAATGGATGGGACGATGTAGCCCATTTAAAAAACCTTCATTCCTCCAGATGAAGGTCCAATTAGTCAACTACTGGAAGTGTTTGTCGGACGCATCACTACATTCATTATGATATGCTGCTGCAGCCTTCTCGAAAATTGCAAAGCAATGTTGACAATTGATAGTTTTGTTCCCCTCGAATTTAAACAATGTCGGAAATATATAATTTCCTGCAAATACGAGTTATAACATGCCAAAAATCGCACAATTGCAATGACGCATGAAATCTTTCTATACCTTCACTCGAATTAATGAGGGCATATATCATTTGATACGGTGAAACTGAACACCCAGAAGTATGCGTTTAAAGTGCCAAGTACCTATTGAACAAAGGTGTCTCGTGATTTTTCAAGTCGGTTTAGCAATGTCCATTTGTATGTCTATCTGATTGGCAGTAAATTTTTGTAAAACTTCTTGAAATGCCACAAAGCCTAATATTTTGCCAGATCATAGTTGGCGATTGCAAATGAAATGCTTCTGCTGTCTTAAATATAAGTTGATGGATTTTCCGAAATATATATTTTTCCCTTTAACCCCCAATTAGTTATTTTCTACGATATCATATCGTACTTTTCTATAATGTTTGGTGGCATATGCAAAAATCGACCGGTTAACCACGCCCTCTCTGGTATCTCCTATACTAATATGACTTAACGTATATTCTTTTAGGTTCCTATCTTATTTTACAGGAATCTGGTACTTATTCAGTTTTGAGTTACAGCACTATTTTTGGATCTTTCGATACAAAGTGGACCGATTTTCTGAGACTTAACATTTTTTCTGCAATTCCTTCGTACATTTATTACTTTCTGTAAAAGTTGAGTAAAGCCTATCTAGTAATCACTCACTTGCTGGTAACTTCTATAAAAATTTACTAATTGATAGGCAAAATGAAAGAAAATATTTCTAGCAAGACGGATAGCGTCACAAACTTTAAATATGTTTCTAGAAAATTGATTTACAATAGAAGTGTCATAAATTGCCTTTCATGCTGACCTGGCTTAATTTCTGTGGACTTTCTAAAGTCCACAACAATATCCGTCACGAAATGACGACCATAGGCTCAGTTGCTGCCGTGCCGAAATGAGAAAATTTACTGTTCACTTAAATGAATGCGTTGAAGGTTTGCTTTAAAAAATATAATTTTTATGAAATAAATTCTCAAACTGGGGTGAGGAAAATCCTCGAGTGATTCACGAGAAGCAAATGCATCCTCAACGTGTCACTGTGTGGTGTGGATTTTGGGCTGTGGTGTGGATTTGCTGTCCACGGTCAGCTGGCTTCAGTCCCTGAGTCATTTGAACTTTGTATGCATGAAGATGCAAATCTTTCGTCAGAATTCGCTGCATAGTGGATTTGAAGACACCAATTTGCTGAGCTCGGTGTCGAATTGAGGTAGATGGAGATTGAGCGACATCATTACGTACAGTTGCAACATTTTCGGTTGATCGACCTGGTCAAAGGCGCGTTGTTGTCTTTACATCACTAACAGACCCAGTTTCGGCAAATTTATCCATTAATCTCTTCATAGTTGACTCTTCTGGAGCATTATTGTGACACCAAATTGATCACAATTTGCGAACTGTAGCCGCAAAACTTTCACCATTTTGATAAAACAATTTCACAATGAGAATGCGTTGTTCATTCGTGTAGCGCTCCATTTTTACTAACCTCGTACCTTCCACTAGCAAACAATGTTGGGACACCCTTTAGAATCGGCAAAAGATTGAATTTCAATACACAGGTCAATAACTGTGGGAGATATCAAAGGGGTTTGGTGATGCGATCCGTTCTCATTTCGAGACTAAATTTAGTGCAACTGAACAAAAAATATGAACCTGATGTTAAACAAATTGCAGACGAATTTTACTTACAATTTTGTTTTTAGCTAAACAAGTTTGAAATCTTTTCATTGGAGTTTGTATAAAATCGAATCATATTATGTAGGCTGTGATTGAACCAGTGAACCACATATTCAAAAACATTCGTTAGTTGTCCATTCAAAATATGTGTTGAAATTGACTGAAGTAATTGTAATATATACAGGGTTGCCCATATTCGACGGACCCATCTGGCAACGCCATAACTTTTGACAGAGATGTCAGATCGTTTAATGACATACCGCGTTTGAAGCGTCAGTCCAAGCAGATTTTTACCATGGAACAATACACGCCACGCGAGCGCTCTGAAATAGTTGAAATTTACATTCAATAGAAGAAGTCAATTGTGAAAACTCAACGTGCTTTTAAAATATTAAAAAATGTGAGAAGTGCGCCTTCTAAGAACACCATTAAGCGTTTATACGAAAAATTTTCGACTGGTGAGGCTCTTTCTAATCCGAAGAGGCCAAATAAAAGTCGACCAAGGCGATCGGCCGAGAATATCGCTGCCGTATGAGCCAGTGTTGAGAGGTCCTCAAGAACATCCCAAAAACGCCGTTCTCAGCAGTTGGGTATGGCTCGGTCCAATTTACAACGGATTATTCACGTTGATTTGCATTTGTTCCCGTACAAAATTCAATTGACGCAAAGATTGTTGCCTGCGGACAAGCCTCGTCGATTGGAATGGGCCCAACGAGTCATCGAAATGGGCGATGATGACAAGCAATTTTGGAACAAAATTAGCATGCCCGATGAAGCCCATTTCACATTGAATGGGACCGTAAATAGGCAAAATTGCCGTATTTACGCCACTGAAAATCCTCAGGAGATTCAAGAATTGCCTCTTCATGACGAAAAAGTCACAGTTTGGTGCGGCGTTAGTGTGAAAACGGTCATTGGGCCGTTTTTCTTCCAAAACGAAAATGGCCATGCTGTTACCATCAACCAGGAGCGTTATCGCGACATGATGACCAATTTTGTGATGCCAATTATTCGTCGAAAGCGTATGAGGTTTCTGGTTTTCTGGTTTCAACAAGACGGCGCTCCACCGCACACAAGTCGAAAAGTGGTGATTTGGACTGGCCACCGCGTTCGTCCGATTTGACGCCCGCTGACTTCTTCTTGTGGGGACATTTGAAGTCAAAGGTTTACGTTAACAAGCCAAGGACCGTAGAAGAGCTCAAGGACAACATTCGTGAAGAAATAGCCACTATTCCGGCCGAAATGTTGGCGAAAACGATGGAAAATGCTGCAAAAAGAGGCGGCCATTTGAGAGATATCATATTCAAAAATTGATGTAAACAAATCTACTTGGAACAAATTAAATAAATAAGATTGCCAACCGCCAAATTTTTATTTTTTTCTTTGATTTTTTTTTTTTTTAAACATGGGTCCGTCGAATATGGGCAACCCTGTACAGTACTAAGACATCGAATATAAATACATATAAGTCTAAGTTTATAAATACCCTTAAATCTGTTAAGTTTATTAATAACCTTAATTCTATTAAATTTATAAATACCCTTAAGTATATTAAACCAACCAACAGATTGTGCTCCACATGTATAGGATACAAAATTTACACAAAGGTTCTTGTAAGTGGAATTTTCGCATTAAGAAAAAAGCGATGTCAACTGCTTACTACTTCAAGAACAACAGCTAAATGTTTACAATTGAGCGATGTCCTTTTGTCTCTCCGACTGGTTAGTTAACACGATAATGGACATAAATCTTTAACGAAAGGTCGATTTTACGAAATTAAAATTTATCCCTACATTATCTAGGTCTTAGACTGCAGCGACCTCAATTTTCTACTTTATGTTCTCATATGATTCCTTATTAAGTGTAAAAACATCGATATAACTCAAATATTCTTAATTTATGTAGTACAAATTAACGGGTTACTAAGATACTGTCTGAGAATGAACGTAGATAGCATTCTGGTACCTCCTATACAAATTAACCGATTTTCCGAAATTCAAAAATTTCCACGCAGTTCCTAATATGTCCTCTCCAGAGTTCTGCATTTGTTGTCCATCGTGTTGTTCAATTAAAGTGTCCACTTTCCTTCTTGTATCTCCTATATAAATGACTGATTTACATCAGACATTCTTAACTGCAATTCAATTCTCCCAAATTTACACAAATCATGTGTCTGGTAAACTTAATTCTGAATATCAATTTACCCCTATAAATCGTAATGCCCATATTACATTAGGTGAAATTGTTGGCAATAGTATTTAACTGTTAAGATTGGTAAAATATGAAAAAATCGACCGGATAATCGCCGTTTATAGTACTTTCCCTTCAATTTAACTAGTATTTTCCCGTATTCATATATTCATTTATATTGCTGATGAGAACGCTGACTTTGCACCCAGCGCAAAAGGACGTTAGGTGAAGTTATACTCGTATGTAAGTTAGTTCATCTGAAAGAAATTTGTGCACTAATTTATAAAGAAGTTCAGATTACAAATTGAGAACATTGATGCAAATTATACAATACTATTAGAACCAGAAGCAAAGAAATTCGTTGGACCAAATTCAGTTTAATCTTTAGCATATTTGCGCATAGTTTTTAGTCTTTTCTGTTTTCTGTGTTGTCATTTAATAATAAGTACTTGAAATTCCAAACAGATACCAAATAGCATTTTTTTAACCATTATCCATAAACATTTCTCTTAAAGCTACCTAAAGATTAATATTTAATTTGTTCGCCAAACCATCAATCTGCAGTAACTACGTTCAGTATACTATAATTGATTTTCCTTAATCACAAAAAAACCCATTGATTTCAGCAAACACAATAAATCATCCTAAAATAGACCGGACCATTACAACCATTGTCAGACAACAAAAACGAAAACGCCAAAGGGGATATGTGAACGCAATAGTGAATCGGCACACACATAGTCACACACACACCCAAAAACTTTATGTGTGCGTATGTGATTCCAATTCATGACCACAGGATCTACAATAAATACAGAGTTATCAATTTAGTGGTTTCAAAACCGCCGGTCTGGCAAGGCTGTTAGCTGCTAAAAACCTGGCAATCGAAGTGTTATTTATTTAGTGAAAGGTTCGCCATTTACAAATATGGACAGTTTCATAATTGAAGAACGCGTAAAAATAGTTAAAATTTACTACAAAAGTGGTGATTCGAGTATTACAGGGTGATTATGGTCGTCATAATTGACCTACGAAAGACATTTGAAGAGACTGGAGGTGCAATGTACGCACTGATTGTGAACTGGAGGATATGTGATTTCAGCACGACGGTGCCACACAACATGACCGATTTTAGTTTTATTACATGATCAGTTTCTAGAAAGTGTAATTTCACGTTTTAGCGACGTCAATTGGCCATCAAGATCATGCGAATTTACGCCGTTAGGCATTTTTGTGGGGCGAGGTCAAGAACCGTATTTATGCGGATAATCTCCAAACGTTGGAACATTTGAAAACTACCGTTCGTCAAGTTATATATCAAGTTATTGTCAAAAACTGGATTAAAAGGATTCACTTCTGCAATCATTCCAGAGGCGGTCATTTAAATGACATTGTATTTAATACATAATGGCAAGGTCTAAGCATTAGAATGAAGTAAAAATTTCATCAAAACCATAGCTTTCCGTGTGTTTTACTTAGCTTTACTTTTGAATCCGAAAAATGGACAACCCGGTATATTGAGTATGTAATAGAAGGGACAGCTGCAATCAAAAACAACAGCAATACGGACAACAAAATTAATGTTACTGATTTACCTTCGAAAGATCTCAGTGGAATAAGGAAATGGTTAAGCACATTTGTAAATAGAACTGTCGCTTCAAATGTTCAATATGAGAGAAGTATTACAATCGGCATTCATAGTAGTAAGTGTTTTCCTGATCTGAAAATCTGAAAATCAATTCTCACACATTATGATAACAAGGATTGGTTCTTTATACCTTTTCAAATTTTACCGACCGGTGCACAGCAATACAATAGACAAAAGTTCAGGTTACGGCATTCCATGAGGGCTGGGGTAGGGTAAAAAAATTAACTTTAGAAAAAAAGTAAATCTATATGGGAGGTACCAGAGAAGAGCTAAGTTTAGATTTTGTACAAATTTTTTTTGTAGATAAAATTTTTATTTATATTTAAGTTTTTTTTAACATTGTTTTTCAGGTTATTTTCAGCTTATTCTCTAAAGTATCCATACAAAAAAAGTTCATCCGTGGAGGCAGAAATTCCCCACATTTATTGATGCGAAGTGATGCAATTTTGCGTGATCACCAATGAATTTAACATAGCCTTTTTTCAGATTTAAGCTGAAAATAACCTAAAAAACTTATGAAACAACGCATAAGTTTTTTAGGTTATTTCCAGCTTTTTCCGTAAAGTATCCCAGCAAACAGATGTGAATCTGTGTAAGCACCAATGAACTTAATATAGGCTTCACATAGGACGGAAGTCTGTTTTATTACGAGTCTTCTTCACACTTTAATTGGAGTTATCACAGCAATACAAAAATAAGCATTTTTGTGCACTTTTTCATTCAACCAAAACAAAAATTGATTTTGAATCAGAGTTTCAGATCAAAATTAGAGCGTAAAAAATGTTGCTATCAATGTAGTCGATAATAGTATTTAAGTGTAATTAAATTTTTTTGATCAGTGTTGTCAGATTGAAATTGGACATAAAATTGTTTCTATCAAATGTAGTCGAATTCAATTGTATTTAAGTATAATTAAATTTACTAAGATGTGCCTAGTTTGTTTAGATTTAGAAGCGCTTGTTTGAAAATTATATATGATATATATAGATAAAGACGCACATATTCCAAGTTTGGAGTGGTGAACATATTATTGTTTTTGAATGACTTCCACTTTTTGAATGACTTTAACAACCCATTATTACAATTTATGTCATAAATAAAGGGTCAAAATTCTAGAAAATCATTCAACCACACTCATTCAGAGCTTCAGTTTTCGGATCGAGTTCTCATATTACATGCGGAAGAGGGTCAAAACACTTTTTTTCTGCTGATAAATAGTTTGGAGACATTTTTACGAAGAAAAAATAAGTTATTATCTCGAAATTAAATATTATTTCAATGTTTTCATACTACAGCAGAAACTATAGTTGAATTTTATTTTATTTGAGAAAGAAATACATGTATGTTAAAATATAAAACAAGACTGGATTTGTTGCGTCAACTGTGGTGCTAAAATCTAATTTGTACAGAATACCTAATTAAATAATTAGGTTCCGTTTAAACTTGTTACACTTGTTATTTAACTAACTGCGATGTAATAGTTGGGGATTACGGAGAAAATTGCGATAAATTGATAAATTTATGTGTCAAAAACAGGGTTATCCAATTTCCAGTGTCAAAAGTAAAGTTATACGAAACGCACATAAAGCTTTGATTTCGATGAAATACAATGCCATTTAATTGACCGCCTCAGGATTGACCACTTGTTCACACACTTCGGGCAGTATGTTTGGAGATTATCCGCGCAAACACGATCTTTGACGTAGCCCCACAAAAAAAAAAAAAAAAAAAAAAAAAATAAATAATAATAAAAAATCTAACGGCATCAAATCCCATGATCTTAGTGGCCAATTGACGTCGACAAAATGTGAAATTACACTTTCTGGAAACTTCTAATACAATAAAGCCAAAACCGGTCATTCATTTTAACTGTTTTTACACGTTCTTCGTTCTTCTTCCATATTCGAAAATGGAAAACATTTCGCTAAATAAGTAACACTTCAAATGACAGGTACTTAACTGCAGACAGCTTTGCCAGACTGGCGGTTTTGAAACCACTCAATAGATAACCTTGCGAAATTTCTAACCTCTGTGGAGCTGATATGCGTTCGTACAATAATATTGATTGACACAAGCTTTCGGTGAAAATTGGCGTAAATTTATCGGATGAATGTCACACTTTCTGGTTTTGTTTCGGGCTCTTTGGTTTATAACCTTGAAATGCAATATACTAAGCTAACATCTTTTTTTCTCCAAGTTGCATGTTTCCCAAACCCTTCAATGCTTTAATGGTTCTTCCAAAAAGCACATTATGATATTTTTCATCAAAACATTTCCTAAGCTTGGTAAATACTTTGCATTGAACTTGTACCGAGACCAGATAGAGGCACGAAATACAAATGAAATAGAAATTAAGAAAAGATCGTATTAATAATTCCACTTAAGAAACTTAGCTTGGGAGAGAATAAAAATGTCAAAGATACTTCTAAACTTGAAATGGTGTACTAGCAGCTTCCTTTGCTTCAATCTTTTTATGATTTATCATTCTCGGCAGGTTTTCATGGATAGATAAACTTTCAAGTGTGCGTCGTTCTTAATACAGGGATCCGCACACGAAGTGTTACCAGGCCGTTCTATATTTTTTCGCTGGTATTTTAACCTGCAGAATGAACCATATGGAAACATCAATTGAGCTCAAGTCCAGGGAATTTGGTTACAATTGTTGAGAAGAAAAGACGCTAGGAAATCTGTTTGTAAAACATGTCGCATTTCACGGTTTTTATGGGGCAATGCCGAAACTTGTTGAAACGTCCAATGATTTCTACTGAGCTATTATGTGCCTAACGCAACAAACCATCCTTTAAAATCTTGTCACGCTAAATTTTAGATTTACCTTTACGAGGGCGGTCTAAAAACTAATCACCCAAACGTTTAGATGGTACCAGTAGTTTGAAAAAAATTATTTTGTTGAAAAGTGGAAGCCTTGTAAAGCATGTGTTTTAAGTTCCAAGGCTCCAAGTTGTATAGTACTTTTATTTAAGCCATTAAAATTAAACGATCTCAGTAAATTTGTAAGCATGAAAAAAATTGGTCACTGTTATGTAATTCAATACCATCATTTGAAACGTCTAAGTTCAACCAATATTAAAACCGAGCTAGCTGCTGCTCTGGGGAAGTCTGATCCTTCCTTCACGACTGTATTAAGCAGAGTTTAAAC
This sequence comes from Philornis downsi, assembly GCA_019455685.1. Taxonomy (NCBI): domain Eukaryota; kingdom Metazoa; phylum Arthropoda; class Insecta; order Diptera; family Muscidae; genus Philornis; species Philornis downsi. Next base: position 1,569,367 of record JAHXMU010000307.1, on the reverse strand, counting down.
GAGGCCGTATGAGCTGCTAAAACGAACACCGTAGTGGTCGACCAATTGAGGTGTACATGCCAGACACGGTTAAGAAAATCCTCAAAATAGTGTTGGTTAATCGTCGGCTTAAGGTGCGTGAGCTAATTGAAATGACAGGCATTTCCGAAGATTTGAAGATAGGAAAACTGTGCCCAAGATGGGTGCCGCGCTTGCTTTCAATACAGCAAAACAGCTTCGTGGAGATGTTTCAGTAGGGTGATTGGCGAGGTTTCACTCACTGAAGCCGAATTTTTGCTCCGATTTATAACAATGGATGAGACACGGGTGCACTGCTTCCCACCTGAGATAATGCAACAGTCCAAACAGTGAATGTGGAATGGAAAAATCGTGTCCAAATAAGGCGAAGACGGTCCCATCTGCAGGCAAGGCCATGGCGTCTGTTTTTGGGATGCACATAATATTATTTTTATTGATTACCTTCGGAATTGAAAAACAATCAATGGCGAACATTATGCTTATTTATTGCAGCATTTAGGTGATGTAATTGTGTGCAAAAGGCTGCATTTGGCGAAAAAGAAAGTGTTGTTAAATCATTCACACATTCACTATTGCGATGGACAAAATTAATGAATTAAAGTTCGAATTGCTTCTTCACGCATCTTATTCATTATATTTAGCTCCCTCGGACTATTTTCTATTTCTAAACTTGAAAAGCTGGTCCGGTGGTAAAAGATTTACCAATAATGAAGAGGTGAAGTCTGTGGTTTTTGTGGCCATTTTAAGGTGTTTGACAGTTCTTACTATGAACAGGGTACGTAAGCTATTGAATATCACTGGAATAAGTATATGTATTGAGCAAAAAGGAGATTATGTTGAAACATAAAGAAAAATTTTACCTAATTTTTTGTGTTTTTTTGGTTAGATCGGCTGGTTTTATGGCCGCCCAAATGCTGTTGCCGCGACCCAAACTTTCACTGATGCAGATGCTGTCATTTGCATAACAATTCGGTGGTTGCCTTGTGAATTGTTCTCTAACCATACACGATCGTTTTACTTGTTTCCATACTGCTGAACTGTAAACAGTTTTTCATCAGAAAAGAACAAATATCCAATCTCTCCACCAGCATGCAAGTATTTTAACATTTTGGTCTTGCTAGCGAAAATGCCCTTTGAAATCTTACACTTCTTGTAATTTATAGCGTTGCAATCGTAGCTCGGTTTTTAAAATGAGTCTCGTTCCACGAACAGACACATTAAAATTTTTCGCTAATTTAACTTAAATCTGTCCTTGCTCTTTCGAAATATTGCTGGCGAAGCTGCTATTTGTGGATGGCCGCCCATATGGTGGTCAGATAACCAAACGTTTTGTTCGCACGTATATGTCGTATTTTATTTACGATGGCTTATTGCGATTTTTCAGCGAACTCCATTTGAACTCCATTTCAATAACTTTTTTAAATGCAACGTAAAATGGTATGTTTCAATAGATTTGTAAACAGCATAATGTTGTTTGTAAAAAAATGAGCTCACTGTCATTAGCCGTTTAGTTGACACAGCAGCATCAAATTGGTAACACTTCGAGCGCACAATGCATTAACCCGATAGAGTGAAGGTTCATAATATTTGATGCGAAGAAAATGTTAAATGTCAAGTATCTTTTGAGCAAATGTGTTTCGTGACCGGGTGACATTGGGCCATTCGGCTAATTGGCTCTTAGGCACGATACTGCTGTAAAACTTTTTGAAACTTCTTTTAAATTTAGCACCACCTAATATTTTACCACTTGGTAACCTGCGATTGTAAATGGGCAAGAGAGGCTTACACCTGTGATACGTCCCTTATAAGTTTACCTATTTCTCAAATTCAAATGTATTCTCTGTACTTCCTCTATCTTAAACTGCAGTAACATAAATTTTTTTTAATAGTACAGGGTGGGCCATAAGGGTGTTGGCGGTTTAAATCTTCAATTTCTCGGTAACGCGCGGTGCGGGGTGGCGGGGGGATATGTTGTTCGCTGCGCCGCTTCCTGGAAATTTAGTCGCTATGGAGCCGTACACGGGAGTGCAGCGTGCATTTTGTGTCCGAGCGTATTACGAAAACAATAAATCAGTGATTACTGCACGACGTTTGTATCGGCATGAACACGGTTTACACGATTTAAGTGAAGTTCCAAGCGCCAATGTGATACGAAAATGGATCAGAATGTTCGAAACAACCGGCTCAACAGTACCAATTACCCTTCGTGGTCACCCAGTTTCTGCAAGATCAGCCGACAAGCGTGTTCGTGTTTCAGTTCAGCGAAATCCGCAACAGTCAACACGTAAGAGAAGTCAGTTTTTGGATGTCATGCCAGCAGACTTTTTGGTGCCAACTTTGCAAGAACTTCAAGGCAATACCTCGAGCATGTGGTTTCAACAGGTGGGGGCCACATATCATACGGCTAGGGTATCCATAGAGCTGCTGAAAAATGTTTTTCCTGGAAAACTCATTTCGAAAAAGGGGGGATATTGAATGGCCCCCACGTAGCCCCGATCTCTCTCCATGCGATTATTTTCTATGGGGCTACCTCAAATCGGTAGTCTACGAGAATAATCCGACCAATTTAGAGCAGTTGAAGAGGAACATTATTCAGGAAAGTAACAAAATACCGAGAACAACTTTTCAACGAGTTTTCCAAAGTTTGCGACTTCGGTTTCAAGAGTGTCAAGCAGCCGAGGGAAGCCATTTGGACAACATTATTTTTAAGTCTTAAAAATTCCCATGCTTCTACTTTTTAAAAATACAAAAATATTTTTTTATGATTCGTAGTTTTTTTTTTTTAATTGAATATTTAAACCGCCAACACCCTTATGGCCCACCCTGTATAACACCGCTAATTTAGGTACCTTCCTTAGAGCTTTTATTGAGTAACACTAAATTTACCCGGATTTGGTACACGTTTATCAAAGTGACAATTAAGAGTATAAACGGAATGCTTGTACAGATTTTTTTCTTTTTTTTCTGAAATTAATAATTCACTGGCTGCGAAATCTCAGATTTTTGTACATTGTATTGATCAGTTATTCTCTGTAAAATTTGAGAAAAATTGACTAAGCATCCACTCCCCACTATATATTTTATGTTTCATTTCTATGTTGGTGTTTAACTGAGTTTCTGTATCGGTGAACTAAATTTTGGAAGTGAAAATTATGGATTGTTGATAGATTACATAGATTTAACCATATATAAAAACTCTATATTTCCTCTTTGATCCATAATTCCTGGATAACAGTGCCTCTGATTTTCGTCATGTTAGGTGGCATTATAATGCATGGTAAAATTGAAAAAATTCCCCTGGTAACCTTGCTCACTCTTGCATCTTCTATTCAAATTAGTTAATTTAACCAACGTATTATTTGATAATATTCATATTTTCTATTCTATTTTGCTAAATCCAGAATAATTATCATTTGGCGTTTAGTAAACTTAGTCCTGGGAGTGAAAATGGGCTATATTACTAAGCCTAGTGGACTGCGCTATGTATGTCCTATATCCTATGGAGTATAACATGTATAATTTCTAAGCTGACTAGTTTGGAAAGATGTAATTTTGATTACTTCACTGCGATTAATTTATTGTATTTTTAGTTAAGAATGTTGCGATTTACCCTCCGTTTCTGGGATCTCTCACACTTTTGTAGCAACACATAAGGACTTTGGGTGGAGATATATGTAGGTCAGTTCATCTGATTAACACTTTTGTATAGGTTATATTTCTTGTTTGTTATCCAAAATCTTAATGCAACAAACGAGCCTTTTGAAAGCCGATAGCCCGTCTTGCGATCTGTGCATTATACTTCTGGAAATGTCGGTGAATCTACGACATAATTTTATTATCCTTGAAGTCTTATATGATCAGCGTAAAGATGATGTACGCATCATGGATCAAAACCTGCACGAGTAACACATCTCTACCAAGGCTTGAGAGGAATATGATGAAAACGAACTCGGCGGTAATTCGGACAAATTTCAAGTTATTTCAATCGTGCGGTTGCATCGTTAACAAAACTTGTAACATCAGCTTGGAAATAGCAAACAGTTACTGATTGCAAACAAGTATTATTATATCATAGACGAAGCGTGCAGTTTTATACCAAAAACCTCTAAAGGTGAACAGAAGTCCAACGGTTTAAACCACAGTTCTACCTATGACTATTTGGAGCAAAATCAGATCGATTGGCATAATCAGATCGTAAAACATTTCATGGGGAAAAATTTTCACCTATCAAGGTTTTGGGTAGGACGAAGGGGAAAATAAATCAAATATGCCAAAATTTTGTTCTTTGTGCTGCTTATAATCCGTGGTGGGTAAACCTAAATGTATTGTTTCGAAGTTATTTGATTACAACAAAAGTGTACGAGGTATGTTTAGAAAAAATGGTGAATTTTCAAATGTCGCGGATTACGTATGTTCTACTTTCAATTTTTTTTTGTTATGTTTGCACACTCGTCTCGAAGATATGATGACGTTTTTGTTCATATAGCATGTTTAGTTTGTTTGTGAGAGGCATAAATAAGACAAGAGTTTTGCGTGTTCGGCGATTTTCTACTATCGAAAAAAAAATCGATCAAAGAAGTTGCATCAAATTTTGTGTAAAAAATGGAATTAAGTGCTCAAAAACACTTGAAATGTTGACAGCGGCATACGGTGAGAGTACTCTGAGTCAAAAAAAAGTTTACACGTGATACAAGCTTTTCACAGAAGGTCGAGAAGATGTGAATGACGACGTTCGCTTTGGACACCCCAGCACATCAACAACCCATGAAAATGTTGAGAAAGTGAAGAAAATTTTTATGCAGAATCGTCTAATTACAATTAGAGAAGTTGCTGCGGATGTCGGCATATCGGTTGGCTCATGCTATGCAATCTTTTCGAGAATTTTGGGCATAAAGCGTGTGGCAGCGAAGTTCGTTCCAAAATCGATGAATTTTGACCAAAAACATTGTCGCATGAGCATCGCTTAGGAATTGTTGAATGACGTCAATGATGATCCAGATTTGCTTAAAAGGGTCATAACTGGTGTCGAATCATAAGTATATGATTATGACATCGAAACCACACGCCAAGTTCGATCAAATGTCAAGGTTTTGCTCACTGGCTTCTTGGATTACCATGGCGTAGTGCATCAGTAGTTCTTGCCACAAGGTCGTACTGTAAATAAAGAATATTACCTTGAAGCTATGCGCCGTTTGCGTGAAGCAATACGAAAAAAACGCCCGGAAAAATTCGAGGCTTTTGCATCATGATAATGCACCTGCCCACTGAGAGGTTATTTGGCCAAAAACAACACCGTTATCATCCTCAGCCACCGTATTCACCAGATTTGGTTCCCTGATACAACTGAAATTGATGAATAAATAAATTTTTTTTTGAGAAAAATGAAAATACACGTTATTTTTTGAACACAACTCGTATATTAGTTTTACTTTTTTAATGGATTAAATTTTTTACAGCCTTTGTAGATCCGGCGAAAAAACCCTGTTGCCAGCTATGGAGGTTTAACTTGCCCAAATTTTCCGCGACTGATTAATTTTGGTTGAGAAAACGAAGAAGCGCACTCGTTAAATGTGATATGCAATGCTTCTCTTTTTGTTACCATCCATCTTAAAAATCAGAACTGATCCAGAGAAACTAATTTTTCAGCCTTATTCGTACTCGAATTAGCCAACAACCATTTGCTGTTACGTCCTTTCTTCCTTTGCAACAGAAATGAAAAACATTACCATTGTTTTTGTTTATGTTCCAAGTAATGTGTTAACCCTAGACTAGGCAAACATCTTTGCCAATGTAACGCACGTTGGTTTTGAAATCCAATACATCAACCAATGTACCTGCCAATAATTTTTGTGAATGCAATATTCAATCCTTTGTTATGGCACTCCACGGTTATGATGAACAGCATGAAAGACATCTTAAGGCGATGGCAGGCTCCAGAGTACCATATCAAATAAGTCGTCTAATGTACAAGTGTTTAACCATGTTCCACCATCAGGCATTGTTATTCATATGGAAACGTTAAGAACTATCACCAGCTCTATGTTGGTTTTTTATGAATGCGGTGTTTGGACACTTCCTCCGCCATTAACACTTCCTTCGTACTGAATGTAGTAGTAGGGCCATAACCATTACTATCAAAACATAACATAGCAATGTTATCTTCCTTCTGCCACTGCCACTGCCACCTCCAACACCAACAACGACATTATGACCATTATCAGTGTGTTTGTGTTGG
>JAHXMU010000307.1:1499779-1562714 GCA_019455685.1 Philornis downsi | reverse complement strand
CGATATGCCGGGGTATGTTGGTGCTATTGTTGCTTTAGTTGTGTGATTTTGTCATTTTCGCTGTCTTTCTCCCGTCCATTGTCATTTGCTACCCCCATCGTTATGACCGATGTTAGTGAGAAATATGCGTATTTTAAGGTGTTACATGACAACCAGTATGTCATGCTGATAATGCTGATGACTGTCTTGCGATGGAATAAACGTATGGATGCGAACGTTGCGAGGGTAGAGCGAATAGTTCATGGCAACAGGTTGAAATTGCGGTAATAGCAATTTATAATTTACGCTGAGGTGCGTTTGACCTTTCAGATTTTGATAATGGATACAATTTCTCGCTTTATCTATCAAAATGATTATTTTTTTCCCAATATTTCCGCCAACATCGCTGGTCATCTTTAGGGGATCTGATACAAAAACAGAAATTTCCTATTTTTTGCTTTTTCTATCAAAATGATTATTTTTTCCCAATATTTCCGCCAACATCGCTTGTCATCTTTAGGGGATCTGATACAAAAACAGAGGTTTCCAATTTTTTGCTTTTTCTATCAAAATGATTATTTTTTCCCAATATTTCCGCCAACATCGCTTGTCATCTTTAGGGGATCTAATACAAAAACAGAGATTTCCATTCGGAATAATAACAGCTATTCCAAAATTTCTGACTCTGAACATAATCATCTTTGCGGTATGTGTTCAAAACTATAAACCAACCTACTGCTGCAAGCAGCATAGTTATTTCACCCAAGTATGGTAATTTTCATATACTTTCGCCGAATGTTGTTGCGTTGAGGTAAATGCCGGTGCTAGGCTTTTATCAAATATTGGTCAAACTGAACATACACCAAATGGACAGGTGCAAAAGCGGACAGTCGTCAATAACTATGTCACGATAGCGTCAAAAAATAATAGAAGACAGGCGCAACGACAGACAAGCTCCAGCTTTAGTGGTTGATCTGAAGACTTATAGTTAGATAAGTACGCGTGTCCAAAATGGTTCTTTCCCAAACATAATGTGTCTACTTATTTTTCCCACGTGACTCTCTTACCAAGATCCTACACCAAACGATTAGGTGAGAACAAAATTCCGGGGTTTCCTTATGCCTACTATCCCCATGTTAACGGCCAAAATTACAAGCAAGAACTGCACAGCAAAACTTGTGAATGATTTAAGTGCCATACTTAAAGGGGGCGGTCTCCCTATAGCAAAGGAGAAGAGAGTGGAATGACCTCTTTCTGAACGACGGTGGTAAATGGAAGCCATTTACTTTAGACCTACATTTTCCAGGTGTACCTGAAAAGCCGTTGGATCATTAAGACTCAGATGGACAAGGACCTTGCACGTCTGAATTTTTATCACCCTGATGCCAGAAACAGATTTCCTAGGTAGACCTACCAACCAAGCTATTTCCAGTTCCAATTCCTCATTGCGACTGTATTAAAACTGTACAATTAGTATGAACCAGCGACTCAGGTTGGACTGATTGGAAAAGGTCGCCCGACCCACTCATACCGATTAGTACACCTACGTTGAGCAATGGTCCTAAAAGAAAATTCCGCTGCTCTAACCAACGAAAACCCATTTAGAGCACATAAAGATCTATAATCATTGGAGATCATTTTGTGTACATATAAGGGACATAGCCAAAAATTGCGATCGATCAGGGTTCTCTCGGCAGAAAACCCAGACAGATGTTGAAACCAAGATCTGCTTTTTCCACAGAAAAGCTAGCATCTTGTAAAAACCTAGAAACCACCTTACCACAGACTCTCTTCTTAACGTGTTTGCCATCGGACCAGTCCAATGCTGACAATGCATATCCTGCACTGGTCTTGTTTTTCGGTTCAGTTGACAGCATCCATAACTACTAAAGGAACTCTGTTTATACCGTATGATGTATTGGCACACAAGCCAATAACTCCACCTTTCGGCAAGAAAGGCCTTACAATATTCTAATGCTTTTTTCATCGATAAACGATAAACGGATTGACCATCTGTTTAGCCCTCAGTCACTCCCAAGAATACGTAAATGCTGGTCACCAAAGCTAGTCTGCTTGTCTCTCAGCCAAACTAAATGAGGCAAATAATTCTTCCATCCCCCATGGCGACTCTCAAATTCTTTACCTGAATAACACCCCAAAGTACAAATCCGTCAGTCAAATAAAGTAGCTGTTATCGAGATAATATGCCACTCAAGAGCGTCAGGTTTGTCTTATAGACCGTTTTGCCTAATTATGACAATAGTATTCACCATGAGTAAGTCTACTGGAAAATTGTGCATCAATCACTAAGCTACCGCAATGATGAGTTCATTATAAGGTTCCCAGAAAATTGACCCCAGATGAGACCCTGCGGACAACTAAAAATTGTGTCGAGTTTCGATAGCTATTCTGTCATGGCAACCTACATCCTTCTCAGTATCCTCTCCCATCTTAAGGACTCAATCGGACGCGCCATTAAAAACAAATAAAATAATAAGAGCATTATTCTCAGTAGATTCATTCAAGCGTCTTTGAACATATTTCCTGGCTTGCTCAATACTACAATATTTCATCAAGCCGAATTCCCATGGATGCTTGACGCTCTCTTTCATTCAGGTTATGCATCATAATTCTTCCCAATACTTTTCCATACCGGAAGAATGCTGATAGTTCTATAAGATGTTATATTTATGCTGACCTTTTCGGGCGATTTCAGGAGCACAATCCCTGTTGCTATTTTCCCTCACGTGGAAAGTATCCAACATGAGCATATTACCTGTATAAAGTCTCCAGGTTATTCGATATAGCCTTCCACAAATATCTCTACTTACAACATCTATAGCCGGTGTCTTCTGCGATTTTATCGATGCCATTTTTTTTATTACGTTCGCTTATTTTGGTACCATAGTCTGAGACTTAGGAAAGAACTTTTAAAGCAAAGTCTGTATGTATTCTCCCCAAGTATACCACCTTTAATAACCGAAACGGTATCTCCTATTACAGATGCGAAAGAGATGTCCACAGGGACCACCTCTACGCTGAGTAGAAAACTAAGTTCGTTCCAGTACTTGTAAATCAGTATCCCGCTTTGAAGTTTCTAGACAGGCTCTCATATCCACATTTAATAAATAATACGGTGTAATTGCACAAAAGCAGAAAATATTTGCAAACTTTGAGATTCGGTATTAGACAAAGCAAGTCAAATAAAACTTACAAACAAATACACATTATAACACTGTCCGCTATAATATCGAAACTAAGAATCATAGAAATCAAAAGTAGGCAATTTTAAACTTTTCAGTTTGTTGCTAATCTTCTCAGGAGCATCCTATTTGCCTTTTGCTATCGCTATCGCGCGTTGGCTGCTACCTCTTATAACAAGCATACGGTAATCCTATTATTTCTGTCAGTTACTAATATGACTAGTATGACTCACAATACCCTCGTACAACTCGCATCCATTATTTGTATCAAACATGGTGTTCATGTTCAACGCCAAACGTGCCGGAAAATACTCATACAAAAACTATAAAGAACGCACTCTGTGCCAAGGAAGCAAAACATCCTTTAGAGGGAAACACACACCCAATTCACGAACCGCCGCAATAAGGATTTGGTTTAGATGTTTCTTATGTGCTCACACAGTTTTCTGTTCATTTTCCTAAAACAATTTGTTAAAAGTGTGTCGTTTGTTAATAGGCCCAACAGCCCAAAGAGGAGGATGCCTGCACGAATGTCAAGGAATTGTCAAACTATACAAAGGTATATTTAATTTGTCCAACAATTGGGGTTTGCAACGAAGGGAGCACTATAAAATAACTTAGAAAAAGGGATCGTCGTGCACTTTGAGGTAACGAAATAACAGCAATAAGCCTTTTTTTTTGTTGATATGCGATATACAGAAGGAGATCAAATGGAAGGTGGCTTCAAAATATTCGTTTATCTTTGTTTTTAAAATGAAGAGATTGCATTAATACAAATTTGGTTATGGTTGGGTTCTGTAATGAATTAAAAGGCAATAAAAAGTCTTTGGGGATATGAAAGAAAATATCTAAGAAAGAAGAACAATTTGAAATTTGAATACATTGGCCTGTTGGACAAGAGAGTTAAAAAGTAATTTGAAAAAAGGACAAAATCACAAATATGTGATGTGAAAATTAAAATGTGTTAACAAAGTCCGAATTACAGCATTGACATTGACTTTAACTTCTGCGCATACCAAATCTTGATTTTCTTGTTTTGTTCGCACTCATAAGTGTGTGAATAAAAATACTTCAGCTAAGGAAAGTTAATGTCAGATGGGAGGCATTTTTGACCAAATTGGTTTCACAACTGTAAAGGACGTCCATGCCAAATCCGTCTACCTATTTGGCTGATAAGATCGCAACACCAATTTCTCCAAATTGTGATTTTTATCGTAGTTATAAACGAAATGTTCATTGTCAATATTGAACTTACCTCTTGTGTCGGCTTTTGTTCACGATCGCAATATCTGTAATAAATGAAAAATTTAAATTTTTCGCTGTTTTAAATAAAAATGTAACTTTATAAAATATGGACCGGCTGATGAACGTTGTTAGCAAGATGTTATTTAAAATTATTAAAATAAAACTATGTTTCAACTATGTGTGTGCTATTCAAACAAGATGGTACAACTTGCTATTACATTAGCAGATCAGTTGTGTTAGAGTTACAGTAAAAATTTTTGGATTAAATGTGTCCAGAAACTCTATTTTCTCTTGGTCTTAAGATCTCCTGACCTACCTGCACCTGGACTTTATAGGTTTATTGCAAACAGGAAGTTTACGAAGCAACATCGAACAAATTTGGATGATTTAAAGCAATGCATTCGAACGATAATTAAAGCAATTCGCGCTACAAATCTCCAGGCTGTAATGTTTGGTGAGGAAAATATCGCATAAAGTATCGTTGACAGAGGATGCCGGTGCCGTACGAATCATGAGTAACGAAAAGCGTTGTCACTTTACAAAAAAAAAACTGTTGAAAGTATATGGTGGCGCATAAGTAACGTTAACGGCGACCAATTGCATCTTATATGGGAAGAGATATGTAAAATTCTCTGCAAATACCGCCTAGACATCTCTAACTGCTGAGAACGCCGCCTAGTGGAAGTTTCGTGGTTTTCCTCAATACTTGTTTGCACTCGAGCAATGATTACTTCATTTCGAACTGCACGAGGTCTTCGAGTACGCGGAAAATCACAGACAGCCTCTTGTTGTACAAAACGCTGAACCAATCGGCAATGCTCCTACTTTGAACATGAAAGAAATTTCGATATGATCTTTGTGTCTGAATAATCGAATGCTGACTTTCAAAGTAAAATTGAACAAATTTGGTTCTTTGTTCTGTGCTAAGCCTTTCCATCATAAATTTCCCAAGTATTATTTAGTTAATTCTGTAAGGAGGCGAAAAAAAAGACTTAAACAAAAAATGTATTCATTGATCCAATCTTAACGTTCCTTATGCGCCACTCTATATATATTATCATTTAGGTGGTACAAATTCAGTACAATGCAACACGCTTCAGGCGTTTAGAGAACTTTTTTAAGTCAACAAAAATTGACTACATTTTACTTTAAGGTATCGTAAATTAGTCGATTTGAAAAAAAATCGTAGTCTTCTATAAATTCTAAGCTTAACAATTCAGAAGGTTATAATTTTCTTTCTTCTATTGTTTTGTAGTTCTGAGTATATTTGATAAGAAGTTAATAATTAACCAAACACATTCTGACAACCCTAACACTTTTTTACCAACCCAAAATGACGAAATGAAACTTCCGTTTTAATTATCGTTGAAGTCGAACTATCGTTGTTCTTATAATTTTGTAATATCATTCTGCAAATATATTTGACATTAACTCAACAAAATCTTTATCGTTTTTCCGATCTATTTCAACAATATCTGTCTGTCAGTTTGTTTGCTTGCCCACGAATTTTTGTAGACGGTCACAATTACAAACCAGTATTAGCAAAAATAGTTTAATTAAATTTATTTTACTAAGGTTAAAGACTACTGAAAGTAGTCGAAATTGATCCATATTTTGACACAGCCATTATACAAATTGATCGCCCAAGACAAGATTAATCGATTCTGAAAAGGCACAGTTCTCGTAACAACTTAACTAGCCATTTTATTGAAAATTCTCCATGGCTACATGTTTTGGTATATTTTGCACCAAGCTTGGCTGTATAGGTACAGAAAACCACAATTTTGATTCCATCGACAGGATGGAACTTTTTCATACTTGCTAAGGAAGATACGTAAAGAAGCCCTAAAACATACTGCCTTATATAATCTGTAATATTGATTAAGCATTGCATTTGTACAGCTATTCCAGTAGCGATGAAAAATGAAATAAATGAAAGCGTAATATTTTGTGTTTTCTTAAATAGTCGAAAGCGTAATATTTTGTTTTCTCTTTAAGGTATACATTGTATTCGTCGTGTACACAACAATTGCATATCGATTTTAGGGCGTTATTATCTTACTATGCTTGAAGTGATACACGCTCGGGCATATAAAGAAGATGTTCAATTTTTTATTTTTGAATTTTATTATTTCGATGACAATAATTTATGAACCAGTGCTCGCTCCACAGTCAGGACCTTCATATTCAAACTCTTATTTTACATCGTTTGCCTGGATACTTATGATTTTTTTTTTTCTTTTTTTTTTGTAATTTTATTGTCTTGTGTAACTTACTTAACTTATGTATACGAGTATGTACATTTATATATATATATACGTGTGTGTATGGTTGGTTACATTTCGTATAATTACATGCACATTTATTATGACTGTGAAATGGGGAACAAAGCGTACGATGTGACAGTCACAGATACGTGGTCCCTCGTAGTTACATTGAGATATAATTTCTCCCAAAAATAATCGAGCCATTAATCATTTATACTGATGCTATTAACAAAAGGCAAAGCTGCTTAACGGTATAATGTGAAGAAAGTGTTGTGAATATCTGTCGAGTGTTGCGAAATAAATGTGAAAAATGACATATTGTCAAAATTAGCGTTAATTTAATACTTAAGACTCGTGAAGAGATGACGATGATAGTGATAGTGGTGGTGATGGTGATGGCAATGATTATTAATCACAAAAGTTTTTATGCGAAATTTCAACAGAAAAACATGTAAACTGCTTTAAGACAGTTGCTGTTGCTGATAAAATTGATGATATGCCTTGATATGAATCACTATAATATCCAGAAGGATTGATTTTGATGTATAGGTTTTGTGCTTCAGAAGACCAATTATTAATTTTATTTCTGGCATTCCATGGTGGAGTGCAATAAGATGAATCTGCGGTTGGAAATTATTTCTGAATGAAAACCACAACAAAACCACTAACCCAGGCGGCGCTAACACAAACATATTTTTTTGGAAGAATGCCAACACTGAAAAACAAATTGATGTCATTTAATGGAATAAATTTTACCAATGGGAATAAAATACTTGAAATATAAACCTGGAAAGAACATTTTACTGAAGGCGAGAATTGAATTAAAGCTTCATTTTTCGCCTTTTGTTACAAATGAGGCAATAGTTAACTCAGTGAAGTCCATTAAACTTATCGATACTATTTGTGTCGATCAATTTGAATTTAATTAATACCTAAATTTATACCAATCGTATTGAAGTCATATCCCGATATGATTTGATTATTATTGCGTATATACTCGCTTGTCTACGGCTGGTGGGCTAGTAGACATGACATGTCGTCAATGTTTTGGCCGATGGTAGACGCGGATTTTAAATGGGTTATGTTGGTTCATCGCTTCTGGTATTTTCTATACAAATTTATCAATTTCCCTAAATTTCCAAAATGTTTGATAAACATATGGATTTACAGCGCTTGTTAGAATTTTAAAAGCATAATATTTGGTTCAATTTAAAAAAAAAAAATCGATCGACTAACCACCCCTTCGTGGACGTTCCATGCAAATGACCATATAAATCCATATATTTTTAGCTAAGCGGAATTCAGTATAATTTGCGTATTTGCTAAAATGGAAATATACCGCATTATCATGCCCTTTTTGGTATCACTCATACAGACTGTCATAATTTCAAAAATGTAATTTAATCCTTTCTCGCTCCTAATTTGTGACCGTAGCGTAGCGGTCAATGTGTCTGACTAACACTTCGGGTTGTCGGCTCGTCGGCTCGCTAATTGTGAGAAGCCCTCCCAAATTTCATTTATTTGATGCAAAGAAATTTGTTTAACTCCTAATTTGTAGACTGCTGCAACCAAGAATTCTGGACGTTGAATTGATTTGCCCTGCCTGATAAGATTTCGGAAGAACTGATCCAGAAACTATGTCCCTTGTGGTAAATCCCATACAAATGACCACTATAAATCAAAGAAATGTGTGCTAAATTTCTCATGAGATTTATGAACTTAATTTTGAGTATAAAAATAGAATGCATTCCCACTCACATTTGTATACCTCGCATACGAATTAAATCATTCGTTGAAATTTAATTTAATCCTGTAAAACGTGGCTTAAAACGTGGCGATAAAATATATTTTTAGCGTTACATTAAAATATGGGAAAATCAGCCTGCCATATGAATTATCTAATTTAACCCATTTATTTCTAGACGTCATTATTTTCTTTCGTTCAATTGTACAAAAATGCACTACAATTCACTTTATTAAACTTAGTCCTGCAAGAGAATGGCCTGCATTGCCGATGTCCTTATGACAGCTTACATTCAAAAAATTAATGATTTTCCAATAATTTCTAGACGAACACACAAAAAGTTATAAGTAAGCTGTAATACCCAAGTCTGGTGAGTTGATTTCATTGCGCATTAACTTTCAGCGTCTATTGATAAGAACCTATTGATTTACTACTCCCCTTCAAGCACTTCGCTCATTTTTGCACCAGCGCAATCGGGTGTTGATGGTGTGAAATCATCTTACCGAAATTTCTGTACTGTTCTCTAGTTTTTGAAGGAGCAGATTTGCAATGTTTATTTGAGCCAGTCAATCTAGGGATGCTATTTTACAATAAAGCACAATTTTCCTCTCAATAGGAGAATTATAATAACGTATAACCACGTAAGTTCCAATTATCTTTAAAATTACTGAAATTAATTGGGGTAAGTTTATCCTTTCTTATGTTTTCCCATTGTGGTCTATTCTAACTCTATATGTTTCTTATTTTTTTGGTTATGCTAATGAGGATATTTATTTTGTTCGACTTACCTATTCATGCAATGTTTCTTATTTCAACAGAGAATTATTTCTGCTTGTTTGTTCAGTTATTTATTAGTCGTATCGTTTGATTAGCCAACACAAAAGACTAACCCAACTATTGTTTATGTCAACAATATCAACAAATGTTGAACAACAGGCCTCTATTGTGTCTCTTTGTTATGTCAATGGGGTTCATCATTGTATGCCACAGTCGTTTTTTTCTTTTGCGTAATAATCACAGGACAATGCAACGACTGCTGAACCATGAAATCATTGTACTTTACATTTCTTTACTTTGAATGAGAATGTCCACATGTCTAAATGTACTAATTGACATTCATCACATCCTCCCCCACAATAAAATAATGAAATTCTTTGATCGACTTGACAAGAGAGAATAAAGCAACAATACAGCAGTCGGTTTTAAGGTAGTCTTTCTAAAGGGATATACGTATATCGTTTTCATAGTCATTGGAAAAAAATACGAATACAGTTACATTGAAGCAAAAATAATAAAATATTAAAATCAGTTATGTTGTATATTGGTTAGAATAAAAAAATCGGCATGGTTGCCAGACCAACCACCTCCCATTTTGACGTTGCTCGGGTTTTGTGTTAGAACATGGCTGATGAATGTTGATACCAAGATGTTACTTAAATATATCGGAAGAGTTTTTCTTTCCAGGCCCACGCCAAAAGAGAATGATGCTGTTGAACAATATGTATTTTCAACAAGGTTGTGCAATTTGTCACTTTGTCAAGCCTGTTACGACAGAATTGAGGAGGAACGGAGCCATTATTGTCTTTTAATACGGCCCAAAAGGAAGCATCTAAGATACCAAGTAGCTTTTGACCAAATGCATTTCACGCCTTTTTAAGTTCTTAAGTTTGTCTGTCCGTCCGTCTGTCAGCCAGACTGGCAGTGTGACATAAGTTTTGATTAAACTTCTCAACACTTGATACAGACTAAAATTTGGCTAGATCGCAGCCTGAAATTGTAAATGGGCGATATTGGTTGGTTTGCAAGATTGCAGTCATTCCATTGTGCTGGTCTCTAGTTCGTGAAGCAATCTGAAAAAATATAATATGATCCATATGATACCTCTCATATGATCGGTCATATAATGACCGATTTAAGACACATATTAGTGTAACTCCTACACGGCTACACTAAACTTAATCAAATTTGATTTATGTTCAAAGTGCCTAGTAAGAGATTTTTCCCAAATTTTGCTAATAAAATGTTTCCCAAATTTTGCCGTAAAGCAATACAATGAACAAAACTTTACACTGCTGTTTTCTACGAATTTGTAGTTAAAGGGGAAATTCGTGTGGGAGGTGCAAGTAGAGACGTGATAACCTGCTCCACTTTCATTCTCAAAGCACCACCTCAGCAAGCCTTTAATGTGTATTAAAGTTCACTGTATTTAATATAACTGCATATAATAACATAGATGTAAAATTGGTTATTTTTATAGGTGGTATCAGAAGAGGCATTGGGCTAACAATTTTTCAAACAATTTTCCTGAATTATAGAAATGTGTGTTAAAATACAATTAAAATTTTAAAATCGCCCAAATTGCACCAGAAAGGCTCAAAAAATGCTGTCCTTTCATTTTTATTTATTCTTATATACAAGACGTGTTCAAAAAATATTTGTTTATTCATAAACCTCTTCAATTTTGGGAACAGAAAAAAGTCGCAGGGTGTTTAAATCTGGCGAATACGATGGCTGAGGCATGACAAGAATGTTGTTTTTGACCAAATAATCTCTCACAAGCAAAGATGAGTGAGCAGGTGCATTATCATGATGCAAAAGCTTTGAATTTTTTTTCCTCAATTCCGGGCGTTTTTTTCGTATTGCTTCACGCAAACGGCACACAACTTCAAGGTAATACTCCTTATTTACCGCACGACCTTGTGGTAAGAACTCCTGATGTATTATGCCATGGCAATCGAAAAAACCAGTGATCAAAATCTTGACATTTGATCGAACTTGGCGTGTGGTTCCGATGTCATAATCATATACCCATGATTCGTTACCAGTTATGGGCCTTTTAAGCAAATCTGGATCATCGTTGACGTCATTCAACAATTCCTGAGCGACGCTCATGCGACGTTGTTTTTGGTCAAAATTCAGCAATTTTGGAATGAAAAGATTGCATAGCTTGAGCCAACCGATATGCCGACATCCTCAGAAACTTCTCTAATTGTGATTCGATGATTCTCCATAACAATTTTCTTCACTTTCCCAACATTTTCATGGGTTGTTGATGTGCTGGGGCGTCCAGAGCGAGCGTCGTCATTCACATCTTCTCGACATTCTGTGAAAAGCTTGTACCACTTGTAAACATTTTTTGACTCAGAATACTCTCACCGTATGCCACTGTCAACATTTCAAGTGCTTTTGAGCACTTAATTCAATTTTTTACACAAAATTTGATGCAACTTCTTTGATTGAATTTTTTCGATAGCAGAAAATCGCCGAACACGCAAAACACTTGTCTTATTTATGCCCCCCACAAACAAACTAAACATGCTATGTGGATAAAACCGTCAACATATGTTCGAGTTATCAACATAAAAAATAAAAAATAGTAACCGAAAGTCGAATGTACGTAGCCATGCGAAATTTGAAAATTCACCATATTTTTTGAACACATCTCGTATAACCTTAGCAAACTCTTATTGGGTAAGCGTATGGTACCGGATAGTCGATATGAACATAAGTACATACATATATGTATATATGTATATTAGATCGGCTATTTGTATTGAAAATAATATGTTATTTTTAAAAGGGGCATGATTTTTTTTTAAGATTTTACCAAGAATTGGTTGCTGCTATCTACGAATTAGGAGTAGTAGGGATAAAATTGCATTTGGAAGTATTGGTCAATTAGCATGGTAGCTGAAGGTACCTAAGGATTGGACCGATATAGCTTATTAACATTTCCCGGCTACTGCCTGACGCAATATGAGTCAAATTTTGAGAAATTTCATGAATGGTTACGGCAGTTATCGTCATTTTAAAACTGACTTTCGGCACAAATTCTTAAAATTATTTTTGATGTGTGTCTTCACCTGAAACCTATGCAAATACTCTAAGAGCACTTTGATGCTTATAGTCAGTCCTTATAAGTGTTTTTGCATAATTTCTGTAAACAGGTTCTGACTGTAAAACCGTCTAAAGAAATTAAATTGGTACACGCATAAGATTTACTTTATATCACGTCCCAAACTTCAATGACAATCCTAATAAAAAGCTTATTATATGATTTATATACAATTTTGAATACGTGTGGCAAGAAAATTTTTCTGTATATTCCCTTGGGGCCATTACTGAATACGTCTGGGCACCTCCCGTGCCATATTTTAAAGTTGATCTGAGACCACCTTCTCAGAGAAACAATTGAAATTTTTGAATTTTGTGCTATAGCAACCATCGATGTCTCTATTGCTTCCACATTTGTTCTTTGAATTCCTGATCGTCCAGTGTAGGTTGCTGAAAGGAAATTTCTTTGGCACCACTGATTCTCTTGCAGCTTTTCTGAAAATCAACGTTTATTTGTTGCATGAATATTGTTATCGTTGTTGCTGCTTGTGGCATTAGATAAGATAGTTGCGTACTGTGCATTTTACGAGACGCCTAGCATTTGTGTGCAGCGAAATAAACTAATTGCTATGCTTTGTTTCTGTTGTTTGTATGAACATTCCGCTATGTTGGATACGTACGAATATTCTCGTTTCGTTGTAGTTTTCGCCACGGCAGCAGTTTTCTCCAGGCATGTATTCTTGTCCTTACCCCGTCATTTGAGAAATGGGTTCTAGAACTTAAGGCAGCAATGATACGACATAGTTGCCATGTATGGGAGAGATTTTCAGCCACCCTGGAGCTTGTCTGAGTGCATCTTATTTTAGGGCAGGAGGATTCCCCTACTTGCCCTACAACGCTTCACCTTAATTCGAAAACTTGCTGACAGCTTAGCGGTCGTCTTGTTTGGTATTTTGTTGCCCGTCTATGCGAAAGACAAGGAAATAACACAGGACAACACAACAGAAAAAAACGGAATATTGTTATCAAGACATTCCTTGATGTTAAACTCAGACATGTCATTCAATTGAATGGAATTTTTAAATAATCCAAAAACAGAGATAAACGAATTCTGGGAATCGCACGCGAATATGTTGTACCTTTAAAAACGTGCAGACTGAGAATATTCAGTGGTAATGGGAAGAACTTCCTTTCATTCGAAGCTAGAACAACAAGAGCACGTTTCAGAGTATACAATTATATGTAGCTTAAACATTGAACCGAACAACCTAATAAACATTTTTTGAATCCTTTTCGCTTTTGGTATGAATTAGTACAAATTTCAGAGAGTTTATTTGGTAAATCAAACACTTTATTACGTATTGTTAAAGACTTGCATACGATAACACGCTGAATAATTTTAAAAAGAACCAGTACTGAAATTTAAGCAAGGTGGACTGTCTTACATACATATATCTTCAGCCAACGTAATTTTGTGTTGCTACAAAAATACTCGAAATAAAAAATACTCACAGACGCAAAAGAACCACCGATCTTTGCAAAATCGGCCAATTTATATACGTGGTATCCTAAGGGACGTTGCAGTGCAATCTATTTTCATTCTCAAAACAATCACCGAATGCGTAATCAATTATAGGTATACTGACTTTATCGCAACCAAATGAAGGTTACCAATCTAGGAATAAATAAGTTGAATAAAGTGATCCGTTTGGGAGGTACCGGCGAGGGCGTGGTAATTCCAACGATTTTTTCATATTTTGCTCAATATTATTACACAACATAATTGATGAGATTTTAAGTAACGAATTATGGAAAATCAACGGTGGAAAATCATATTTCGATGAATCGCCAACATATTTTTATAATTTTCAGAAACATTTTAACACATTAGCAATGTTTCAGTTACGTACAAATAATAATTATATTATGACGAAAATGCATGGGGCATGAATTGAAGTGGTTAGGGGTTGTATTATATACATACATTCTCATTTACCTATCGATAAATTCATACATTTTATAAGATCCTGTTCTAACAAATTTGAAAAATACGACAGAAGCTTTTGTCCACATGCAAAAGTGAATGTATATTCTTAATACAGGGTGTCCGTCAGGAAGGTATACTAACATATTTTGCCGCCATTTTGGTAAACATTAGCCTTGACAGTTCATATTGGGCAGTCGTGGAGTAGAGACGTGGCAAATTTATTATGGAAAAATATTCGATAAGCCAACGTATTTTAATCGTTAAACATTTTATCAAAATCAATCATCGACAATCCCGAATTCATGAAAAAATCATATATTCATTTGAATTGAAACAGTGGAAAACCCTCAAATTATTCATCAGTCACCTTTGCATCCATTAAAAGTAGCAGTCTGGTGTGCAATTCGGTCAAGAGGAATCATTGGACCTTAATTCTTTGAAGCTGAAAGCGGCCTAACGGTAACTATCAATAGGGAGCGATATCGTGATATCATTGAAAACTTTTTAACGCCACAACTGTATGCTTTGGACTTAACATGTGGTGTCAACAAGACAGTGCCACATCGCACACTGCCAGGATTATAATGGAATTACTGCGAGACTATTTTTCACAACAAGTTATTTCAAGAAATGGTGATGTTGATTGGCCTCCGCTGTCGCCTGATTTGACTGCTACGGACTTCTTTTTGTGGTGATATCTGAAAAACTTTGTTGTTGTTGTGTATGTGGCCGTAAAGTGGGGCGAATAGCCGCAGTAAATTCACAGTATCATTGTCTACATACAACTGACACAAGTACAATCTTGATTTAGCCCTGTAATAGTTAGCAATTGATAAAATGATTATAAATGCGATTATGTTTCTATATTCATTGCTTAACAGTTCTGAGCACTTTTCGCTTTGAAACACTTCGTTTACATAAACAACAACACACAACATACTTCAGAAACATTTTTTGACAATTAAAGTAGGTATTCCTTCAATGTCAGAAAATGTGTCTATAATAATGCTAATAATTTTTATGAAGACCTGTTAACGAGTATGTTAATGCAAATAATAAAAATATTGAATTTGATGGAAATGCGATGCGTTCATCGAATTCGTTTTCTTAACAAATAAAACCATTTCTTTTACTCCATGAAAAGAACATGGGACAATTCAACGAATTCATTTCAATCTTTACATTTATTGTCATCTGAAATCTGGACTGCGTTTCCCTCATTCATTGTATGAATTGAGCCATCAAATTTCTACAAATTGGACTCGTATTAATTTTCAATGAAATGCTTTTATGTATTTGTTTGCAGTCATTAAATCGGTTCTTGGAAAATGTGTCTAAAAGTCAAAAAAGTCATAACTCCCCTTTTTGTCCAATCATTCATTACAGATTTCTTGAGAAGCTACCGTGGAAGACGAAATGCGACGCCACAAAAAACTGCTCTTAAGGGTAAAAAGTTTGTATTCATTCATATTCGTCAACTGGTATTTGCATAAATATTAGGGTGAATCAGAGCCAGTATATAAATTTCAATCCGGTGAATTGACTTACATATTACAGCCAATGAAGTACCTTACGTGGCGTGCCAGAAGTGCAGTTTTATGGGTTGTTATCATAAAATACTTTTAATAGAAGCACAATAAAACAAATCAAAATTCTAACTTTCTGAAGTTCTCCGTCTGGGAAACGTAGAAATACCACAAATTTTTGCAAAACACCAACTGTATATGCGATACCCTGCGTGGAAGCGGGAGCTATTTTCATTCACCGTACTAAATGCTTGATGCGAGCTCGATTATATGGAATATAGTGCAATTAAACGAACGATTCGAATCTTAATGTATATTAGTTAAATAAAGTAATTTCTATAGGAAGTACTCAGTATTACAACGCAATATAATTGATCAGAAGTTAAGTAATTTTAGGCTACGATTTGGGGATTACAGAGCAAAATCCAATTTTGACGAATTCAATTCATCTTAAATGGGAGGTACCAGAATTGGTATGGCAACGTAGCTCGTTTTCCTTCTCAGAACTTAGGTCACCAAACGCATGACATATGGTCAGTTTGTTCGAAATATGTACAATCGACTGGAAGATTTGGAGCTAAGATTACTTGGATTATGACGGTTGTTTGTACAGAAGATGCTAGAAGCGATCGATTACTTGATCGATTTTTCTTCGATATTGAAGAAAATTGTAAAAGCATCTAATGAGTGAAAATCTATATTAATATATTAATTAGAAATTGCGCAACGAATATCTTCACCCAACGTAAGTTTGCATTGCTGCAAAATTGTATGGAGAACAAAATGGGTCATGGAAAGTTGCCACTTAATACACAATGAAAACACAAAATTATAACTTGGAATTTACAGAGCAAACATTTCACCTTGACAAATACATAAAGTTACCCGGCCGATTTTTAAGCAAGAATTATAGCTTGATATAATTGACAGAACTCAAAGTTACTGCAGTCTCTGAATTATGGTTTATATGGTGAATAATAAATTTATGGTTGTTAAGCCGAATGGGCATTGCCATGCATTACATTTTCACTGTGGAAACTAAGATTATCAATCGAATAATATGTGCAAAATATGAAATTATGGTAGGTACCAGAAAAGCCAGATGTTGCCGGTCGTTTTTTTCACATTTTACCAACCATTTCAAAGCCATATAAGGATAAAAGTTTAGGATGCTGCAGCATGCGAACTATGAGTTACAAAGCAAAATGTAATTTTTTAAAGTCCATCAATTTGTATGCAAATACCATATCGAACTGGTCGACGTGGCCCATTTAGAACCCCCAGCTACCATCTGGAAAAACAGCTTAATATTTTCGTATTTTTCAGTCAACCAGGTAAACAAATATCTCTTAGTCCGCTTAAAAACTTATGAAGCATATTTGCACGAAAGATATTTTGTACTGTAAATGCTTTCCACTAGGTGTGATGTTTTTGCCGTATCAAATGTTATATAGCTTCGTTTTCTTGGTCCCTCCCAAATTATCGTAATTGATAAACATGCGGCGTCACATTTAAATGTAGGGGCACACAAAAAAGTCCTGGTCATAAAAGACAATTGAAAATTCAACCAGTATTGATTTCGGTCAACTAAACTAAGTGTTTTGCCAATTTTTGCTTTAGCAGTTTTGCAATTTCTCTGTTAAGGCAGTATTTGGACGTATACGATTATCGAGCTTGGTGTCCATTTTTGTATCGGCTGTGCGGATCACAATTCTGCACACCTAGGAGAGGACGTAAGAAAAACAGGTTGCCAATTCAACAGTTTAATCAAATCTGTTATGGACAAAATTTGTATTTTTCTTTTTGAATCTAGGACGTATTGGTAGGAAAACAGTGATCATCTTCTGTATGGTTCGGCTGGTTCACTCTGACATATATTTACCTCAAGGGAATTATCAAATATAAAAAATAGCGGGGATTAGCATTCGTTTCTTGAATTTTTTTAAAACGTTTTACCCTACAGGAAATACAGACTTATGAGTAAAGCCAAACTCGTCTTACACGTATGGGGGGAGAATCAGAACTGACTTGAGCAAATCAAACAAGTTCTCTAATAGATCAGTCGACATAAGGCTTACTCTAAAGCCCTCAATCTCATTACAATTGAGGACTTTATATGTAAACGTCTCAATTGCAGTGGATATGATAAATTTAGGATTTATAAGATTTATGAGAATTTGCAAACGTGGGTTCCAGATCGGATTTTAGATAGGGTAACGGCATATCTTCAAAATTCAAAAAAAAAAAAAATTCAAATTCTTAAAAATGACGATGAGTAAAACTGCAGTTAACACGTTTTTATTAATAGTTATACATTACTCCCTATCTGATGATATAGATGTTTCAGGCAATTGGAAATGGTTTTTAAATACTAGCATTTATTAAAATTAAAAAGCTAAATTAAAGTACGTAATTTTGAATAAACGAAGCATACAATTTTGTTTGTACTGAGCAACTGATAGCAGCTCCCCCAAATTTGTTTAACGACTGCCGGAATCGCACGTTCTCTATCTTGTTGAAGTTTTTTATCTGTCCGTTTACTCTTCTATTCGTCTGTTGTGTTATGCTCTCATTTATGTTCAGGATTTTCTTAGTCAAGTTAATCCCTTAATGTCTTACCTCACATACATATCAGGGGCCGTGAATTGCGAGATGTTACTGCAGCCTTCTACAATAAAATTGAGTCTGACGATAGATGGGAACAAGTCATGTTAATTTTTCAACGAATAACTCATCTGCACGTGTGGGATAGTGCGCTAATGTTGGCACCTATAACCTTACGAGACATCGCTCGCAAACAATTGTCAGCAAAGCACGAAGTTTTCGAAAAATAAAAATATTTTTCGTTAACAGAGAGTGTTGGCATTATATGAATTATGGGCTGTACTGACATCGATGTGGTCAAGCGCTTCAAAATACAAAGATGCCGCTTGTTGAGTCATGTAAACTAAAATCGTTTAAAACATTAAAATCGTTTAAACGTTGAGCGATATAAGGAGGCGATAAAAAATCAGTAACAAAAACTTGGATCTTGAGGCACTAAATGTGCTGTGGCGGATTGTTGGGAAAGCACGGAAGGCAGAATTAGTTGAATATATTTTTCATGTGTGGTGCTTAATGTTAACGTATATAGTTGACGCTACTTAAGTGATATTATTGCCAGATTTTGTCTTAGAGAATGGAGAGTAAGAAATTTATTAATGTATTATTTACCCATTTTTAAACAAGACTTTTCTTAAAGTTGCCTATATAACATGTTTAGCGCAAAAAACTATGATAGTCAGTGGTAAATTAATATGTGAAGTGCACACAGTTTAAATGCTGCCTTCTCCCGCAGACAAATTAGTTTTCGGTTTTTTCTCAAACCGAATTTTAGATCTTTGTTTTTCACACAAGAATAGTTTTTCCTATGTACAGATGATATTATTTCAGAAATTACAAAGCCTTTGCTTACCTCATCTGCAAACAGAAATCAATAAACTTTCTCACAAAAAATGCAACAGAATTTTGCTTTGCATCGGTTGTGTTTCCAACGAATTCCCTTCTTAACTTTTGCTTGTAATAAAAAAAGCATGCAAAAAAGCAACTTTAATATACTGGAAGCAACCACAAAAAGTCAATAACTCATTGCGCACCCTCATCTACATATATATACCAAGCCATACTTAAACACACACGCCACACACACACATAATCACAGACTTTCATACAAATGCACATTAATTCTTAACGTTCATAAACTACACACCCATGCAGGCAGCCATTCATACGGGCGCATGAATCGCACACTATTTTAAAAAATGAGTCTTATGAATATAAGATGTGGGCATGTGAGTGTGTTAAAGTCACAAATGTAAAAAATGGTTAGTAGTTTGTAGACTGGCTTCTTCCTTTGTCAAAGGAATATGCCTTTGGGGGCCGGTACGTTAATGTTGGTTAAGGTAGTTTTGCAATAGCAATGTAAATCTCTTGTTTAGATTCGACTTACCTACATTTAAGATTTTCAATTTTAATATGTTCAGTGTTTGATTAAATATTTAATGGAAATATTAGAATATTTTAGATGTTAATAAGTGGTTATAAGGATTAAGATATTTATATTGATATATGAAAGCGAGAACATCGCAAAATTAGTAACAAAATCAAAAGCTGATATTAGTTCTGTAATGCGTTGTGAATTATTGTACGCCCAGACGGTTCAGTTCTGCTCTCCATCAAAACTGCTATATCCAGATTCATATTTATAATTTTTTAAATATTCATCAAGATAGCTTGTCGTGAAGTTGAAGTGAACATGACTAGAACAATCTTTAATAAAAGTCACACACTTATGACGTTGAAAACTACTAAGTTTTACTGCACCCTCTTTGAGAATTAAGAAGGAGTCAACAAAGATGGGTAAATGAGGACATGACAAAGTTATAACATGTCTACTCATTGGAGACTCTGCGAAAGTTGTATCTAACTCTTCTCCGCCACATAACATAAGTAATATCAGCCTCGAATAATAATTGGGAGAGGATGCTGTTCTAGGCTGAGCAAACTACAAAATTGTAATTCCCAAATATCCAGCAAACTTTGAAACTTTAGAGGGGCTTGATTGACACAAACACCATTGGCTGATCGATGACAATTAAAACCAAAGGAAATGAATGAATTAGAATACCCAATTGATAACTACCGCCACTTGATGGATCTAGATTTATATTATATAGTTGAAATATCGGTACTACTTTCAAAGAAATTGCTTTTCCCGTTTTTTTTTTATAAATGGTTTTAGATCTGGCGAATATTTATAATAAAGAAAGGGGAGATAAATGTAAAATTTGAATCCTTTACAAGTTACTTGCGAAGGCTCATAATATCTACATGTACATCTTTAGCCGAAACTTGCAAGGTACTACAGCACCATATCCAAATGTTGTGAAGAAATCATCTAAGCGAGGTCGGCGGTAAACGATGAAAAATCAGTTTTTTTATAAAAAATCTTTGATAGTTTTTGTTGAAGTAGATTGAGCTCAAATTACGTTGAAAAACTAAGCTCTTGAGCCCTATCTGAGCTTGGTTCATCAATTTAGAGAACGAGACGCGAGAAGCTCAGGTTCTTAAAATTGTTTCGGCTTACAGTGTATAATTCCCTGGATTCTCCTTTCCTGAACTAATCATCAGCCCTGAAGTGTCGTCGACATACCAGGGAACTGAAAGGCGGACGAGCTGGCAACACTGGAGACAACATCACAGATTCCAGCTGAGTTGGAGTCCGTGGGTCTGCTTCTAGCCACTTGCAAGCTCCTACTGCGAGATAGAGCATATTTAGCAGCAAATGGTAGGCGAGTGTCTGTCCGAGGCTGTACTCAATCCAGACATATGTGGCCTCGCCTAGATCTGAAGCGTTCACACACACTGGTGTCACTATCAAGACCCGACGTCTCATTATTTGAATCCGTGACGACAGGACACTGTCTGATTGGAAGACATGCAATGAGACTGAAGGTTGCGACTAGTGACTTCTGCAGGAGATGTAGGGATGAAGAGAAGGAAAGAGTCCATAGAACATATTCTCTGCAATTGCCCAGCCCTGGCGAACAGGCGGTGATCAACACTGGGCTCTTGTTTCTTTAAAAATCCAGGAGATCTGCACGATATAGATATTGTTCGGGGAAACTAGGGACATCCATATCA
The DNA here is from genome assembly GCA_019455685.1 of Philornis downsi. NCBI lineage: Eukaryota > Metazoa > Arthropoda > Insecta > Diptera > Muscidae > Philornis > Philornis downsi. The sequence continues at coordinate 1,541,247 of JAHXMU010000307.1, read as the reverse complement.
CTAGTTTCCGTGGTATCACAATGGACTATACAGTCTAAGTAAGTCCGTCTATTAAGACTGCCACACTGACCTAACATAATCTAACCTACAGTGTGTAATCGATTGTAAGCTGTTACGTTCAACAAATCCTTTTAAAACGATTATCGTCATGTCAGCACCAAAAAATTGTTCCAGATAATGTAATATAACACATCTCACTTGGCAGTTCTTCTTTAAGTCAAGTTGTACTCCTAAGGAGTATATTGAACAATTTTAGAAATGATGAACAATTGCAATATTGTCCAAGACTATGATATGCAACAGCTAACGATTTACATAAAAAAGATCTGAAAAAGTTACAGATCCATAAATGAAACTTGTGATCATCAAGTTCCATATATGGACTTGACTTAAAGAAGAACTGTTAAATGAGTTGTGATGGTCAACTACGAAACCGAGAAAGATTTTGAGATATCATGGAACCATCTAGTTGAAACATATTCAATTTAAAAAAATATAGTTTTGATATTTTGCATTTCTTGAGAAATTTTGAAGATAATACCATATTTGTCCTCATTCTTCCATGTTTCACCCCTTGAAGGCACGAATTTGTATAAATTTCTTCTCATTCTTACTCTACTAGAGGATGTGAATTTAAATATCCAATTTAATGATTCAGGCTTCACTTTTTTTTTCTTGGGGATGGAGCGAACCTCGCTCTTTTATTTTGTTCGGCCCCTTAAAGCACAAATTTCAGTGTCTAAACTTTAATATTTTAGCCACAGTTTTAAGATTATATATGAATTTGGATTTACCATTGAATTTATATTAAAAATAATCTTTATTTGTGCATTAAAATGCATTTTTGTAAAAATATTATTGTGAATGAACTCGAATTTTTTACATAACTCCATTGAGTGATAATATGTGTACTAAATGTAACTGAATCCTGAATTGTAACATATGAAATTAACTGTTGTCGGAAGTTCTGTAATGAGAAAAAATCACTTACAAATCAGATCTCAATTGGTAAGCACAACTCGTTGTCTAAATAAACTTCCACTGAATTGCCATTAATTTGAATTCTCACCTTTTATTTATCGCCACTTGTAATTTCTGCACGATCAATTTGATTACATATAATTTCACATGACTGAAATTATATTATCCAAATTACAAGTTCCAATTTTCAGTTCTCTGGTAGAAACCAACTGTGAAATTGGTCCTCCTAAAGATCATCGCTATTGGATAATTTGCAATACAGTCCAACACTTCAATTCCACAACTATAACGAGAGAAGTATCCAATCGATTAGAGGATTCTCCGCTTCTTCCCCTGCTAGAAATGATTGATATAATGAATCATCTCTATCAATCTATCACCACCTCTGTACACTGAAAACTCAATTTTTGAGCGCAACTACACTGCGATAGTAGAATATGGAGGCGCTGCTGCGTGATTGTAGCTTCAGACATTTTTTATAACTGATGATACTATTTCTAACTTTCTTTTACCTGTAGTTACATTTAAAGCACACCAATTTTAATAATTCAACGTTTACCTGTTTAGTCTGGCTAGCAATGCCACTTTAATTCGTCCACCAATTTTCGTGATTCTAGCTTGAGATTGGCGATCGTACCGATTTGGCCTTTATTACTCTAAAAGCATGAATTTCGAAACTTCCATTCTTATGGTCTGCCTATTCTGGCAACATGGACGCTGACGTTAGCCATAGACAATTTTTATTGATTTTAGCTTTAGCCACACCAGCTAGCTGATGATTAAACTGTTTTTATCGCTAAAAGCAAGAATTTCGAAACCCCCCTTTTTAAAGCGTGTTCACTCTGGAAGGGGAATACGAACACCAATTTCCACGAATATAACTAAATCTTTCTCACAGCGTTTCCATTCTAGAAATGGATTATGGACCCAAATTTTACTCTGAATGTGCCCCACCAATTCGCTTTTGTTCTCGGCAGCAATGCCATTCTTGCTCTGTTTGTTCCCCGATTAATGCCTAAATGTATGGATTTAGAAAAATCTCTTCAAGGCGCCTGCGTGGACTCTGGGTATTTGAGCAGGCCGACAGTACCAGGTTTATCGTATTTTGCTCTGTTTTTAGAACTGAAAGTACGGCATTTTCAAAATCCTGTAAAGGGTACGTATGTTCCAATTTTCATAATTCTAGCCTTAGTTGTTTAGCCTGAGCAATGATCAGTCAGTAACGCAACAATTTCATATATATGTACGAGTATGTACTATTTGATATGGCAAAAGCACCCATAAATCTCTAAGGAACTTTCTAAAGACATCGTAATATTTTGCCAAATCAAATTGTAAGCCGACTTTATCTATCCACCCCTTCTGTTACGTCCCATAGAAATTAGCCGACGTTCCTAACTTAATTTTTTCCCTTTAACTACCACTCTGAAATCTGCAGCAGCATAACTTTTTCTCCATCGCTTCATTTTACGATACTTGGCAAAATTCCAGACAATCTACAAATTATATGTAGAAGCACTTCTTCTGGTGCCTCTCATACAAATGATAACTCACATATTCATACATTCACAGTTCTAACATGACTGCACCACATTTAGCCAAATTTGGTGCACGCTGAGCTATTGCCGAAGTAAAGCTTCACAATGAAAATGGGTCACGTCGCCATAATGGGTACTTTGGTACCCTTCATACAAATTGGACGACTTCCGAAATTAAAATTTTCCTTCTTTAAATTCTAGTCGGTAGGCTGAGGTAGGAGTCTACATTCTTCTTTAATATATTGCCATATAATTTCCTGTAAGCCCTGAGAAAAATTCACCAAGTAATGACTCTCCTTCTTGTATCTCCCATACAAATGACTGATGTGCCTTTAAATCTTCCAATCGGTTGAACGAAATTTTGTCAAACTTTGTATCTCAAAATAGCAGTAAAATAAAAATTGATCTATTTTTCGAAATTTAATCAATTCTTCTGTTATTTCTAATTAGCCATCTGTAGTAGTGTAGATTTTTTTCATTATATTTTTTTTTATAATTATCCACACTGTCCGATCAAAATCGATCAAGTAACCAAGCCCTTTCTGATACCTTTCCTATAAATGAGCAAATAACTCATATATTTTTGCCTCCATATATACGAATTCATTGGAGTTAGTCCAACCAAATTATTCACATATCATGCGTTTGGCAATCTAAGTTCTGGAGACGAATACAAATTGATCGGTATGTCGAGATTTGGGTTTCCACTGTAGCCCCCAATTCATAGCCTGAAGTTACTTACATTCTCGTCCATTATATTGCGTTATAACACTGGGAAAAATGGGAAGCAATTGACGGAATCACCACGACTTCTCTGGTACCTCCCATATAAATTTTCATATTTAACTTATAAAGGGTGGCGCATAAGTAACGTTAACGGCTACTATATTGAATGCATTCTTGTGCATCATTTGGGTTTAACTCGTGAACTAATTGCATCTTATATGGGAAAAGATGTAACATATGTAAAATTCTTTGCAAAGACCGCTTAGATATCTCTAACTGCTGAGAACGTCACCTGGTGGAAGCTTCGGGGTTTTCCTCAATACTTGCTTGCACTCGAGCAATTGTCACTTCATTTCGAACTGCACGGAGTCTTCAAAGCACGCGGAAGATCAGAGACAGTCCCTTGTTGCCCAAAACGCTGAACCAATCGGTAAATTGTTGGAGCGCTAGGAGCATTTCAAACATGAAAGAAATTTCGATATGATCTGAATAATCGAATGCTGACTTCCAAAGTAAAATTGAACAACTTCGGTTCTTTGTTCTGTGCTGAGCCTTTCCATCATAAATTTCCCAAGTGTTATTTGGTTAATTCAGTACAGAGACGAGAACAAAAGACTTAAACAAAAAAAAATGTATTCACTGATCAAATCATAGCGTTATTTATTCACCACCTTCTATATTCCTAGGTTAGTATTTTTCTGTAAATTGTTCTGTATTCAGCATATTTAGTATTGCAAACTAAAGTAGATCATATTGCCACGTCTCTTAGAGTACCACAGATACAAATTGGATACAAATTGGCAAAAATCATTGGTACTTCTATATTTGCCAAACGGAAGACTTCAGAAAGCTACGATTCTGTAGCTTTAATTCGGAGCATTTTTTACAGCAACACAAAAGCACGATAGGTGAAGGTGTCTGTAACTCGGTTGACCTGTTTGAAATTTCACTACTGCGTTTTCTACAGTTACACTAAATTCAGTAAAAATTTTTGGGACACAATAAACTAATTTAGTACACGTTATGCGTGTGGTGGGGTTAGTTCTGTGAATGAAAATCGGCGACGGTGCCATGATCATTCGGGTACTTCCCTTTCAAATTGAATGATTTAAGGAAATTTAATTTTCTCCCTGTAAACCCTAATACAGAGAGAAAACTAAATTTCACTGAACCGGTTTCGGGTTATGGTGGCTTGAAATGTTGTCAATAGCATCTAATGCAATGCTTAGTAACGTATAGAAAAAATGGACGGGATATCCCCACTGTTTATGGCACCTCCCACAAAAATAACCTTGTTTAACCCGTATACTACTTAATTCATGTCTTTTATTCAATTGCATTAAACTGAATTGCACATATTAAGTGTATTTGATAAGAACATAGCGACTTGACAGCCAGTTTCTAAATATAGATATAGGTAACTTAGTTAACTTGACTGAATTTGTATATTTTACTAGCTGACCCGGCAAACGTTGTTTTGCCTTCAAAGATTCAATGTTAATGTGGTAAAAAAAAAATTAATTGCAATAATCTCATCTCTAACGCCATCTATCACTTCAAATAAAACTTTTTAAACCTTCCGGAATACTCTAGCAATAATTTAAGACCAAAATGAGCCAAATCAGTCCATACGTTCTCGAGCTTTAGCGAGACTAACGCACAGCAATTGATTTATATATATATAGATTAGTTCAAATGAATTATTTTTGTTTTGAAAAATAACACATATTTATTACAACATCCAACTCCTTGCTCGGTAATTTTCTATACTTTTTTATTAATTCATATAAATTATTTTTTAGTTTTAATTTGAAAAATAATTCACATTTATTACAACATCCAACTCGTCTCTCGATAACGTATACGTTACCAAATTGCCTCACTTATAAAATTTTAAATCATCCAAACTTGTTGATTTGGTTCTGTAAACTTCCCATTTGCAATAACCCCACAAATAAAAATTAGGTGGAGGAAGATCGGGAAAGCTAGGGGATCAAAGAATTGGGAAGTTTCTTGTATGATTTTCATCGCAATTACGCCTTACCTTCTTGCAGTTGAGATGGTTTCTCTCTTGTAGTATGTACATATAAGTGTGGCATCATTAATCTGCCAATCTGTATTTATCAAGACCATCTCTCTGCGTTACTCCTGTTACTTCTCTTATAAAATCCGTATGTATCTGTGTTAAAGTTCCAATTGGTATCCCAGTAATACCACACTGCCAGGAAAGAAATTCCTGTTAACAGGTCATAACGCTTAAATGTTATTTATTTCTCAGTTGAGGTCGCAATTGCATTTCCAGGAAATGTCTTACTAGAATTTGAACCACTCCCAACATACGATCCTCTCAACGTAGGCATTGCACGTGTGTACATAAATATAAGCTAAAACCATTCATATAACCTTTTTTTCCTCTGTATTATGGCAAAAGTAAAACTTTTAGGTTGTTGCCATAAAAAAGTAGTGAGCACAACTGCAATTTTTATGTGCATGTACATTTGCGAGAGTGCATGCGGTTGTGTGTGTAGGTGTACTGCTATATAATCGAATGTATAAGGGAAGAAAAACAACAAAGCTGGAGAAAAATTATTATACGTAACAGCGACATTTATAGTCAACGTGGCATAAAAATCGTTTATCTTTTCATACGTCTGAATTTTGTGTGTGTATCTGTGTAACACATGCATGTTGTATATAGTAGACCGATGTGTGGGCGCGTCTACACATTTTACACGAATTACTCGTAGGAATGCGAGGACTAACTTTAAAGTTCATTAAGTCGGTAAACTTCTTAAAATCGTACACTGGCAGATACATTTACCTCGGAAATAGTAGAAATGTATGCAAGACTGTTAACGAAATCTATTAAATAATGAAAAAACACAGTCAAAGAGACAAGCAGTTAAAGCGTTCAATTCGGCAATTATCAAATTAAACTCTCATCCACAAAATTAAACATTCATGAGTATGATCCTTGCATTTTCGAGTGCCAAATCTATGTTCAAATTATCAAAATTATTTGGAGAGGAGATAATGGAAGCTTCACACGATAACTGCCACAATTATTTATGAAGCTTCTTTGCACAGACAAACGTTAGCTGCGCGCAGCCGGCGATAGTAAATGGGTTACAACGGCGCAGCACTTCTGGTACCTCTTATAAAAATTAACCGACTTTTTACCCTGTAACTCTTCATTCGTAGCATAAAGCGATTTGAATAGTTGTCCATTATTTTGTTCTACAATTCTTGATGAAATCTGAAAAAATTGGTCGGTTAAACCAAATTTCCTTAGACTAATATCTTCTACCTGTTTATGATTAATTCAGGTTAATTTGGTGTACATTAAGAGTTTGCTAATGTAGTGTCTAGGACTGAAAATGGACTGGATCGTCATGTTCCTTCTGGTACATCCCGTACAAATTGACCGATTTTCCGAAATTCAAATTTTCCTTGTAACGTAAGCAGAAGCAACTTAAATTTTTGTCCATTTTATTGCTTTATAGTATGTATCTGGCAAAATGCGAGAAAAATTGATCAAATAATCTCACCCTTCAGGCACCCACCATACAAATTATCGATGTAATTCATACATTATTAGTTTGAAAACTTTCAATTACAGGGTAGCGCTGAAATCGTGCAACGGTGTAACTGTAACGGTGAATGGCAATCGTTATTTAAAAACCTTGAAGGAGTTTTTTTATCTAGAACTATGCCAAAGACGTATGCGTTTCAACAGCATTTGTTTCCAGCAACGAAACCAAGGAATTTGACTGAATTAAAGCAGTCCATTAAAACAATAATTGAGGCTATCCCGATTAAAATTCCTCGAGCCGCAATGAATAACTTTCTGATTAGGAGTCGCATATGCGTCAATGAGTATGGGGGTCTTTTAAAGTCTATCGTGTTCAAAACCAATTAGTTGTATAAAATAAAATTGAATATTCTATGCAATAAAAAGAAAAGAAAAAAAAAATACATTGATTAAAAAAAATTATTTGAATTTCTTATTGTAGCACAATTAATGCGTTACCCTGTATTAGCATTAAATTCAAATTCGATTTGGAACATATTATGCTTTTAATAAGCTTAGTTCTGATAATGAGTATGGACTGACCGATTTTGTGAAATTTAGTGTTCCGCTTTTAAACACTAATAAATAGACGGCAGTGACTTAGATTGTTGTAAATAGCAAAATCTTTCAAAATGTAAAAAGAACATGGATCGTAAAACCAAGTCGTTTCTAGTAATTCCTATACAAATTACCTAATTCAACTCATATTGTTTCGGATTCATATAATCCATTCAGTTGTGCTAAATGCATGATTGCGCATTAGTTCAGAGAATTTATTGATAATAACCCCTGAGCCTTCCCCCAATGCAAAAAAACGTTTTGTAAAGGTATACGTAAATCACTTCACCTGAGTGAGATTTCAATACTGATTGATCACGCTCCTTATACCTTCGCACCTTAAATTTTGGCCCTGTTAAATGATATATACCTTTATCATTTGACAGGGCAAAAATTTAACAGCCGGACAAAAGGGCTTAATATACCAAGTACCTTTTGAATAAATGTGAATTCTTATATTCTTACATATTCTCTGCTTTATATAGTCCAATAGGTTGCATTAAATTCGGTCAAATTTGGCACATGTTGAGCGTTTGACAAGGTAGGATCTCAAAATGAAATCGGAGTACACTGCGGCGCCCATTCTGATACCTCCCATATAAATTGACCGATTTTTAAAAATGCAATCAATACTCTAATTTCTAATTACTTACATTACACTAGCCTATATTTTTATCCATTACATCGTTTTATAATTCTCTACAATTTCGATGGAAAATCGTTCAAATTGGAAGATGTACCAAAAACCTTTTACATTTCCCAAACAGAGAATTTTAAAAAGTTACAATTTTGTTTCTTTAATTGTGCTTTGATTCAAAGCATTTTTGCAACAACACAAATGACTGAAATTTCTGTACTCGTTTTCATTAGCAAAAATAATGGGAATCCATGAATGCTGATGACAACAGAAGCGTTCGGCCATGTCGTACTAGTATATATGTGGAGCGCTGTAACTTTGCACGTTTAAAAATTTTAACCTCTGAACGAAGCTTTTACTACTGTCGGGTTAAATGTGTTCCTGACATTTTAAGTCGATTGAGATCTGCCTGGCTGTGTTATATAGGGTGGTGCATAAGCAACGTTAATATTTGATCAGTGAGTATATTTTTTGTTTAAGTCTTTTTTTCGTCTCTTTACAGAATTAACTTAATAATAATTGGGAAATTTATGATGGAAAAGCTCAGCACAGAACAAAGAACAAAAGTTCTTCAATTTTACTTTGAAAGTCAGCATTCGATTATTTAGACACAACGATCATATCGAAATTTCTTTCATGTTCGAAATGCTCCTAGCGCTCCAACAATTTACCGATTGGTTCAGCGTTTTGGGTAACAAGGGGCTGTCTGTGATCTTCCGCGTGATGGATCTTCTGTGAACTTCTCGTGCAGTTCGAAATGAAGTGACAATTGCTCGAGTTCAAGCAAGTATTGAGGAAAACCCCGAAACTTTCACCAGGCGACGTTCTCAACAGTTAGAGATGTCTATGCGGTCTTTGCAAAGAATTTTACATATGTTACATCTGTCCATACATAAGATGTAATTGGTTCACGAGTTAAAACCAAATAATGTACATGAACGCATTCAATATAGTCGCCGTTAACGTTACTTCTGCGCCACCCTTTACAAAAGAGTTCTCGTAAATATTTTAGCGTTCATATTCAGTCAAATCATAGCCATATATGGAAGGAAGACGACATTGCTGATCGCATGACTAATACAAGTTAGTTAATAACTAAGATTAAAATGCAGTCGTTTTTATTATATTTTCTTTCTGTGTCCGTTGCAAGCAGAAATTTCGATACGCCGAGGCATGTGCTCGCAAATGGTCTTATTTGGTGGCCGGTGCTTGTTTTCGCACCTTCTTTGCTATATAAAATGTTTTTCAATGTTTTTCAAATGTTTTAGCTGATAAGGTGCAATTAAGCAATTTCACATCGTAACTTGGAAAGCTTCAAAGCTTTTTGCACGAACCTATGAGACTGCAGTGAGCCAGTTTTTTTTCTTTGTTTATCGATTTAACTTATATTTCAGAAATTTAGAAACATATTTTAAATTACATTGAGCCTGTAATACAAATACATTTTCAGGTAAATATTTTTACTCTGTTGAACTAAGTTCAATCAAATATTTCAAATCTCAAGAATATTGTATATGTATATCGTTTGTTATGGCAAAAATATAACACCCAGAAGGTAGCATCTAAGGTACCAAATATCTTTTGACCAAATCTGTTCCATGACTTTTTAACTCGTCTACTTGGTATGTAGGCACCACAACTGGCGTAAACCTTTATGAAGCTTCCTAAAACTTTGTACAGCGCAAAGTTTTTTAGACCGTAACCGGGGATTGTAAATTGGCTGTTGCAGCCTACATGTTCTTCTCACATTCTTCACATATGCTTCTCATAAAAAATTACCTATTTTTTCAAAATTAAAACTTATTCTCGTAGCTCTTCATTCGTAGACTACAGCAATCTGAATTTTTGTACATTGCTTTGATTTATATAAATCTTGGTAAAACTTGGAAACACTGATGAATTAACCACTTCAACTAATACCAGTCGTATTTGATACACATTAAAAATTTTCTAAAACAGTGTCTAAGAATAAAAATGAACCGCATTGTAATACCCATTCTGGTATTTTTTATACAATTTAGCTGATTTGTTTAAATTAATTTTTTTTTCAATAAAGCCTAATATGAAACCTTTTTTTTCGTCCATAATTCTTGATAAAATCTGAGAAAATCAAACGGTACCTCTCATGGTCAATTTAATACTTGCAATCGTAGATTGCAATCTTCTGTACCATTAAGCAAATTTCAATCAAATTGGAATCACATTAGGGTTCGTTAAGGTAGAATGCGATAATAAATGTTATCCCTGTAATTGCAACCTCCTACATTTTCATTCAATGTAGTGCCTTACATTGCTTGCCATTATTCGAAAAAATTCACTAAGTAAACACGCCGCTACTAGAATCTCCCCTACCAAAAAAATTACCAAATTTGTGAATTAATCTAGATTATTTGATATTCCGCACATTTTTCCACCAATGCAAAAGGACTTTGGCGGAAGGTATTAGGTGCTCTACTAAGTTCCCGCTGTTTGCTAATAGATGGCGCCAGCTGTAAGTGGTAGTCGATTCTGCCATGACCTAAACATCATGAGCCAAACTTAAGCATTTGGTAAACATACCGCCTCGACACAATAATGATTTTTTTTTTACGTCATATTTTTTTGGTTGTGTGATTTTGTATGAATTTGTGCCAAATAATCGTCATATGCGGGAATTATTTACGTTTACGGAGATGCTGTTTTAAAGACGGCGATTTTGATGTTGACGACCGTTCGCCAAACCAAAAATCAGAGCAGATTAAAAACGTTCGAAGACACTGAATTGTCTTCCAATTTACTTGGAAATGTCTTTCTAAGTTACGATGTGACGGCATTGCTTGATGTGGATCCGCGTCAAACGCAGGTAGAACTTACTTTAGTATTAGGAGTTACCCGCCAAGCCATTTCCTAGCGATTGCATGCATAGGGAATGATTCAAAGGCAGGGAACTTAGGTTTCTTATTATTTGAAGCCAAGGAATGTTGAGTGTCGTTTTTTCGCCTGTAAACAACTGCTTCAGCGACAAAAAAAGAAGAGTTCTCTTCATCGTATTGTAACGGGTGATGAAAAACGGATTTTTTAGAGTAATACAAAGAAAAGAAAGTAGTGGGGACTGCCCGGTCATGCTTCTACGTCTTCGTCTCGACCCTATATTCGCGCTGGTGGGACCAGGTCGGTCTTATTTATTACGAGGTGTTGAAACCAAGGGAAGCTATTACTGGGGATCGGTATCGACTTCAATTAGTTCGACTAAAGCGAACTCTGTGAGAGAAAAGACCATAACACGCGGTTGTTCCACAAATGGACGAAAAATGGAATCTTCAACATGACAACGCTCGGCCTCACGTGGACAGGCCGGCTAAAGCCTACCTAGAAACGCAGAAATGGAAAGTTTAACCCCATCCCCATATTCTCCAGATATTACGCCGTCCGATTATCGCTTGTTCCATTCGATGGCACACGGTGTGGCTGACCAACAGTTCCACTTATATGACGACATTAAGGAATGGCTAGATTTGTGGATAGCCTCAAAAGATGAACAGTTTTACCGTAACGGAATTCGAGCTTTGCCAGAAAGATGGCAAAAAGTAGTAGCTAGCGATGGACAATACTTTCAATGAATCATTTGTAAATATGTTTTCATTATAAAGTTACATTTCTATGAAAACAAAAACTTAGTTGCACTCCTAATATATATAAGTCAGTTCATTTAGCTGAAACTTCCTTATTGGTTTTTTACCATTTATTTATTTACGTGTTTAAATCAATAGCACCTGATAGACGAGGAAGGAAACCATTCATATTTGTATAAATATTTGTAAGTTTGTGGTGGAAAAGTAAAACTTTCCGCCAGAAAGTTAAGACAAATCGGTGTATTCACATATTATACATCAGAAGAGGATATTTTTGACAAGATCGCATAAATGGCTATAAAGTGAAATATCATCCAAGATACAATCTCTGCGAATCTCTCCTTGTTTTGCTTTCTATTTATACATCATGTTTGACAAAAGTCGACCTAGAGATCATGTCGATCGTACAAACAATTCTTCTATAATTTCTGTTAAGCACGCCCTTTCTTACAATGCACAAAATTTTATGCGAACACAAATGGGCATTGGGTGATGATAAGGTACAAGTTTGGTCAACAGACTAAAATTTCTATGTGTGTGTTTTTTATAAATTTTATTAAAAATTAAATTCTATTAGAAATATATGATTATATTTCAAAATACATTAAAAACTAAATTGCTTGCATTGCATATTTTTATGATTATGTTTTTCAATTTGGAAACCATTTACTTATCGGGTCAAAGTGAAAAACACAAATATAATGGAATAAAATTTACAAAATACCAGATGACGAGAATGCATATTCACATTTCTCCATAACCGTTCCTAAACTCTGAGAAATGCCGTTGAAAACGTTTGAAACCAAAATTTGATAATGCGTTTTATAGAGCGCATATTATCTTTAATTAATGAAAAACTGGTAGAATGTTTTTAAATATATCGGAAAATTTCCATTTTTCCTGCGTTTGAGTTCCTCCACAAGCAATACTTTTCCTACTGTATCGATTTTTCCCACCGTGGACTATGTAAAGAATCATCGCCAGATAAATGGGCATTTCAAAAATGCTCCTTTTCCACAATCAGTTTGGACCATAAAAAGTGTTTCATTTGCAAGATTATCGATTTCGCGCCTGGACGTCAGGGAAAAGTTTTCTAAGCACGTATGGTCATTAGACCGTCATAATTGTGAGCGTAAGTTTTGAAAATTTGAAATATAGCATACGAGTATTTTGCAGTTAAAAACAATAATTTTTTCCAATTACCACAGCCACAATTTGAGCTGTCTCTTACCAAGTTGCATAGGCTGGTACTGTCTTTTGCAATATACATATATATATGAAATGACGTCGCAAATTGTTATTAATTGGCGAATAAAAGGTAAAATTGTTGAAAATATTTGTTTTTCCTATTGAGCTAATTTTGGCAAAACGTGAATTCAATCAGATTTTAAATATGAGACGAAACTTTAGCCACTGGTGTTGTGTTGCTTTTACGACATACTGAGACAAACATACTGATATAGTCTTAGATTTCTTTGAAGATCAGGAATATAGGTATATATATTTTGTAAGTCTCAGATGTATATCTCTAGTAATTACGAACAAGATGACAAAATAAACGGAAGGCTCAAGTTTGTGGAACGAAATAAAAACCGAATTAATCGTTTGCGATCTGTCCTTTTGGGATATTTAATAAAAGTAATCGTAATCTAAATCTGTTATTTCGGTTATGATTTCAATCACGTTTACTAATATCGAGGTCGTTTTTAACATATTTTTCGCATAAATAGACAAATCCCTCATAAATTAACAAATCTTTTGCTAGACCACTAGTCTATGATTCCAAGACGACCACCTTCTAAACTTACATCCAATGCCCTCGGACGTACAAGTATGTAAGCGCATTTAAATAAATTGTTGCTGTACAAGGATTGAAAGCACATAGAGTATTGCGAGCGCATTTACTGTACTACGAGTTCATATTCTTGCTTTTTGACTACCAGTTGCGGTTTTCATAATAGCTGTGACATAATTTGCTATATTCCGTCTTCACTATGCAATGATTTATGAACATAAGAAACAAAGTTTTCTTTAACGACAAGTCAGTGTGAAATTTGTATGTATTATGAAATCCACAGACTGTTAATCCAATAATACATATTCAATAATTCCCACATTCAGTATCACATGTATTGCAGAGCTCAACAAGCAGAAGAGTCCATCTAAAGCATGAAGTATGACAAGCTTAGAGCCCGTTTTAAGAAAGATTCATAAATATAACACTACAAGCCGCACTCAATTGTAAAAGACATGGTATAATTATAGATGCATCTGATATATATTATTTGTACGGTTTGAGTTCAGATTTCAGTTTATTTTTAATATTGTGCTTAATTTCAATCAATTATCATCAATGGTGTCTATAACCCGCACAGAGATTTCTGTCAGATGGACTGGCTTACATACACCGTCACTTAACGTCCCTCTTGCATTGTTCGAAAGCCAGAGTATTGCTGAAAGGGATATGATAATCGATTGGTTTTAATCAACAGAGGTAAAGAATTGATTACCAATATTGCATTTAGTGCTACTAACTGAATAACATGAAAGCAGAAGTATATATATATATATGTTTGTATCCGAACCCAACATTAATTTAAAACAGTCTTAATTTTATATTCCTTCCTGTATTATGAGAATATTTTCTCTTGTATTGATTCATTATTCAAACATTATTCCAGCAATAAGTTTCGTTAATAGACGGAGGCTTATCTATATTAACTTCTAACGATATAAGTAAGTTCTTCCCTAAATCTCAGTCAAATAAGTAATCCTCAATTATTATGTAGAGAAACAGAATCATTGGAAAAGCTGAAATACACCGTAATTTTACCCAAATATCATCAGTAATTTATTATTGTGGCCCTGAAGGTGAAATATATTTGTAGGTCAATAAAAACCCGAATTTAATACTTACGTGTTTGGCGTTCTCATTTCTATAAAACCTCTTGAGCAAATATTTATCGATGTTCCAAACCCCCCATACCCGCAAAAACAATAAAGATTACTTTAATTAAATTAAATTAAAATAATAGTACTACAAGAATACAGATGTAAAGGGTGTCCCAACAAGAACGCAAGATTTAAATTGTAAATATAACACAGATATTAAAAAAAAAAATTGTGAAACTTTATCACATCGTAAAGTAGACAGAATGAGGTTATGTATGAAACAACACATCGGGCAGATGGCCGCCGCGGCTTTGCTGGCACACACGCGATATTTTAATAAAATTTTCATTTTAAAATAGATAAATATTCCTGTTCTGCATACCGTTTAAATAAGTAAGTATTACGCATGCAACACAATTTTATTTAAGTTTTTCATTTCCTTACCACTAAATTATGAATTACCGACATCGCCATGGACAAGCGCATCAAGTACAGCGATTAGCGTGTCGTGAGAAAAACGACCTAAAAAAAAAGAAAAACAATTGCCTTTGAGTATCACGAATGGGATGTGGGAGTACTTTTCAGATTCAATCATATTGTGCTCATTTCACTTTGGAATAACACAAACACAAAGTGGCCTAGAAAGTTGAATCAGTTGAATTTCATATCACTGTGCTAAAAAAAGCAGAGCAGTTTTTGTATTTAAAAAAAAAAATTGTTTTTTTGAACCGATTTATTTCAGTTATAAAATAAATAAATAAGCCGCAACCCTCCCTAGCGATAACGTACTTATGCCAACGTGTTTTTCAATCATCAAACCATGCCAAGTAGTCGTCTTCTGGTATGATCTTCAAATCTCCTTTCATATTGAATATCTTTAATTGACTCAAAATGCTGTCCTCGAAGCGGACGAAAAACCCACGCTGTGTGAAATGGCGCATTGTCGTGATGCAAGAATCAGGAGTTGTCTGTCCAAATAACCGGCCACTTTTTACGAATCGCTTACAAATATTTTCACCCAGCTTTCTTTGCATTGGTAAAAAGACGTTCTTATAAAAAAGGGACGATTTTTCACATTTTACTAAGCATTGTAAGGTATTGTAATCTACAAAAAGTTAAGTTACCACAGTCCATGGGTTATGGATTAGAGTGCAAAAATTAAATTTTAATGAAACGATCAATTTGTACTGGAGGTAACAGAATGGGAGTGGCAATGCAGTTCATTCTTATTCGGAGACATATTTAAGCATTATACGAGTATACACCGAAGTCAGCTGAATTCAGTGCGATTTCTCGAAAGATATGAAGCTAAGATTATACCGGTTTATTGCGTCATTTTATGAGGAGTACCAGAAGAAGTGTGGTAACTTGGTCGATTTTTCCTAAGTTTTGTCAAGTATTATAGACAAATTCATTGGACAATATTCTATGTTATTGAAGCCTACTAAGTATAAATCATAGAGAAAATATTGAGTTTCGGAAAATCGGCTGATTTGTGTGGATGATACCAATAGAGGTGTGGCGATGTGATCCACTTTTTTGGACTGTTCATTAGTAAACGCTTAATTTGTACCAAATAATAAACCGTATAAAAAGCATGAACACATGAAATTTATGGTACAAATCAGTTATTTGTATTGGAGATACCAGTGGGGTATAAATTTTCTGAAAATTTGTTAAGCTCTATAAACAAACACAGTGGACAAAACTTGTCAATTTGTATAGGAGATACCGGCAGTTGTCGTGTCTACCAGCCAGCTAATCAGCCAAAGGAACGCACATGACTCAATTGATTTATAAATTTCTGAAACACATTTGGTCAAGAGACACTTGGTACTTTAATTGCTACCATCTATGTGTGGCATTTTTGGCCATATCAAATGAAATATACCTTCATTCCTTCGAATAAAGAAATGATGCAAATTTATTGAATTTCCGAAAGAGATACGCTGCTGTGGTTTTTGAGACTGTTTTGGAAAAGTCCGCTACAAATATATGATAAGGTTTAGAATGGCGATTCAATACCTAAAGCATCCGTCCTTGAGGCTATGTCTATATTCGTTAACATCAGCATAATCCTCCAAAACTTATTTCATATGATTCGATTAATGCCATTTCAAAGCAAATATTTATTTGCTGCTCGATATTCATATCCCTATATTGCGAGTGCGTAAACATTTGTAATGCGTAAACATTTAAAAGATTGATTCGTACCTTTTTTTAAGTGGGAAAAACAAATCTTGGTTATTTTGTGCTTTATTCCGCACTCGCAATAAATATATATGTATGTAGACCAAATTCATAATATGAAAATATTGTCCGTATACATTTCCGTATGCTTAAGAATATAAATCTCAAAATAAATAAAGGATCACTAGCACATAACAACAGCATCGTTTCAAATATCGATAAGGATGAATAAGTTTATGCATAGGGCCCAATCACTTATTTGATTTTCAAGTCCTTCGTAAGTGTAAGGATTTGTCAATATATTGGCATTTATGCGGCAACAGCAACGAACGATGATGCCTAAACTTGCACTGATAACGTCTAGTCGAAACGTTCGCAATATGGTTTATTCGTCTCAACAGGGAAAGGACTTTCAATATGGAATATGTATCGATTTTAAATTAAACCAGCACAGAAATATACCTTCACCCAACTCCCTTTGATTTGGTACAGAAGTGTGACGATGTCCAAAAGGAGCACAGTATAATATTAGATTCTTATTAGAAACAATTCTAAAATAAAGCACAACAAAGAAGACAAATTACAACTCGGCTTAGAAGCAACTACTTGTTGCTAAATTGAAATGTCTGTCGCTAAAAAAAAATCGATTAATGGTCGAATACGTACTAAATTATACCGGACTTAACGCACTTGAATGAAAGATATAAATATAGGCTTTAGTCTTTTATGTTATTTACAAGAAATTGTAGAATATCGTTTTACGTCGCATTTAAAAAAAGTTATCGAAACGGAATTCAAATGCAACAGTGTATCGGATCTTTGTGCATTACCATGATCAGAAAACGCTCTGAAGGTGGACATACACAAACAGCATCATCGCCGAAAAAGTCAAAGTTAATGTGTTTGGTAGGAGCATGGAGTGCATATTAAAAAATTAATTACGATTGAAGTTCCACAAAATAAAAAAATTACAAAGTTCAACACATGCACAAAACGCAGATCGCGGAGTTGTGAGTCTGAAAATTTTTCTTTTCAAGCTACCGCATCAATGATGGTATTTGGCTCGCGGTAGGCGTGAAGCTGGAATCATTAAATTGGGTGTGCAAATTCAGCTACCAGCGTAGGCAGTGGCATGGAGAAAAAATGTTATTATCGTCCAAGAGAAATGGATGATATTGGAATCGTAGAAATCGATGTGAATATTGTTTTACCACGTTTAGGAGATCAAATTCCTTCCTTAAGTAGCGAAGATATGACAGTAGCTAGTCTGGAAGACGACAATTCTCAAATTTGGCTGGCGTACAAGTACATGGTACATGACTAGGAGATCCCTTCAGGTGCTCTGATAACGCTAGTGGAAGACAAGAGATGCTGGATGTTACCCTTGTTTCTGAGGAACTAACTGACAGTATTGGAGAATGGAAAACTTTGGATAATTATAGCTTTTCAGATCAGCATCATATCAGCTTTTGTCTGAGTGGATTGGAAAATGTTTAAAGGACTGTTTTCAACTGAATGTCAGGAAAAAAAGACACAAATAAGTATAGAGAGGCATTTAACAGGGGCTTTTCAAGAATAACTGACATTAATGCACAAAACATTGAGCGGTCTGTGGGGCAAATCACAAAGGCATTGAATGACTCGCAGCAGGCCTCATGTCCCAATGGCAAAGCTCTGTAAGTAAGCAACAACGCGATGGTGGTCATTGGAGTTTGTAGATCTCAGGAAATGTGTAAGAAGTTCTTCAACGGAACCTGACCCACAATAGTTCCACAGGACTGAGACAACTACAAGGAGAAACTTAAAGAATATAAGAATGCACTGATGAAGGCTAAGAGGAAGTCCTGGAGTGAATTCTGCAACAAAGTTTAAGACACTTCCAAAGCAGCAAGTTTAAGGAAAATAGTGGACTCCACACCGTGCATGATAGGTTATCTCGGAAAACCGTAGGGTGATTGTTCAACATCCAGTGAAGAGTCAAGGGAGTTGCTCCAGCATACTCATTTTCCTGGTAATTTCCTAAATGCAATTATCGCGGACAACACTGCGTCAAACCAACCGTGGGCTGTTGCCAGGGAAATCGTAACTAAACCCAAAACAGCATGGGCGATTAAGAGCTTTGAACCCTTCAAGTCATCCGAACAGAACATCATTTCTCCGGGTGAACTACAACTACTGTATCGATCTAACTCATATCCTTGCTGTGTGGAGGGAGACAAAGGTGGTCATTATTTCCAAAGCCGGGATAACCTCCCATGCGGGATCGAAAGATTTTGGGCCTATTAGCCTATCATCGTTTCTTCTCGAAACACAGGAGGGACTTATTTACAGTTGCTTTACCACAAACATAGACTGAAAGCTGTTGCTGTATAGACAACATGCTTACTGCAACGGTAAGTCCACTGCAGCTATTATGTACGACTTTGTCGGATTCATCGCAAGTTTACTCTCCGTTAAGGAGTGTACTTTGGTAGCCTTTTTGGATATAGAAGGGGCGTTTAATAACGTTTCTACCGATACGATAGCCGCAGCACTATCGTACCTGGGAGTAGACGTCAGTATTAGGAGGCTAGTATACGATCTTCTTACGAAGAGATGTATCAGGGCTAAATTAGGGTCGTCGGACCTGTACATGTCAGTAGGGGAACAGCCCAAGGGGGTGTTCTATCCCCCTACTATGGAACCTCGCTCTGAACAGTATTCAGTTCTCTTTAGAGGAGACTGGGGTCAATGTTGTCGCATACGCAGACGATGTGGCAGTAGCATTCAGGGGGACGTCTTCGAGAACACTTAGAGACATACTTCAAAGAGCCCTTCTAACTGCAACGAAGTGTGCAGGGGAAAACGGTCTCGGATTAAATCCAAACAAGACCGAAGTGGTTCTGTTCACCGTGAGGTACAAGATTCCACCTGTGAATCCTATCTCCCTGGGAGGTACCGAAATCCCTTTCTCGGTCTGTGCAAAATACGCTGGTGTATTATTGGACAAGAAACTGAATTTCACACTCAACAATTTGGACAGGGCAAAAAAGGCCACAGTGGCTCTAAATGCGTGCAAGAGGGCAATAGGGAAACAATGGGGATTAAAGCCTCGCATTTTTCACTGGTTGTATAATGGAGAATAAGACTGACAATGTTGTTTGGAGTTATCGCCTAGTGGAAAGCTCTTGAGAAGTCCATATTATAAGAAACTTAACAAGGTCTAAATGACGGCTAGTCTGTGGATCACTGGTGCGCTCCACACCACCCCATCCGATACACTGAATGTAATTTTGCATTTACTACCCCTGGACATATTTAGTAGGCAGACTGCTGCAGCTACGGAAGTAAGATTAAGAGAGCTGCCACAGTGGTCAAATAGTGGTTATGGTTACACTGTAATCCTTAACGTGATGCCTGACACCATAGACTACACTCTGGCTGAATAACTGTTCGACAAGAAATATCATATACTTATACCAGATAGAGATACGTGGAAAGAGGAACTCCTGGTATAAGACTGTATGTTGACTTCTACACTGACGGCTCAAAATTGAATAATCAGGTTCGTTTCGGGGTATACTACAAATACCTTGGGCTAACTATAGCAGGAGGACTACCTGATCACTGCAGTGTTTATCAGGCCGAACATTTGGTCATTAAGGATGTGGTAGAATGGCTGATGTATAACATCCGTACCACGGAGGGGATTAATATATTTTCTGACAGGCAAGTTGCTATTAAATCTTAACATCAGCCCTAAAATTCAACATTCATCGTAAGCCGGGTGCCAGGGAACTGCAGAGCAGACGAGGTGACATGACTAGGGACAATCTTACAAACTTCAGCCGAGTTGGAGTGGGCATGCTTCTAACCATTTGTGAGCTCCTACTGCGAGATGGGCATACTTAGCAGCAAATGATCGGTGGGCGCCTATCTGAAGCTGTAATAAATCCAAACAGATGTGGCTTCGTTTAAAGTTGAAGCGTTCACACACAAGCTCAGACGTTTGCTTACTTATATCCGTCATGAAAGGACACTGTATGATTGAAACGCATGCAGTGAGCCTGATGGTTGCGACTAGTGACTTCTGCAGGAGCTGTGGAAATGAAGAGGAGTAGGAGTCCATAGACCACCTTCCATGCAATTGCACCGCCCTAGTGAACAGGCGGGGATAAACACTGGGCTCTTATTTCTTTAGGGACCTAAGAGATCTGGACGACATAGGTATTGTCTGACGTAAGAGCTTCTTGAAGAGTTCAGGATGGTTAAACAGGAGAAACTAGGGGCATCTATATCCCTAGTTTCATAGGTATAACAATGGACTGACTATACAGTCTATGTGAGTCTCTCTATTCAGACTGAAACACTGACCTAACCTAACCTAGGAGATCATATAAGTAAAATAAGGACTGAAATAAACTGCTGAATTTGACTTCGTAAAATTAGAAGTACAGATTCCTATGCCAATGTATATTCTACGAAGATGAATTTTTGGCAATTCTTACTTTTGAGGGAGATAAAGATGAACCATAGGTAGAACCATAACATTAAAATATGGCTTTTAAGGACATAAGTGAGGAAGAAAAGGGTCGCAAATGGGAAATTTACCGAAATTTGAAAAGTCGAACTTTTAGATTCGAATAGGAAACAAACTGGGCAGAAACTGAAGCGTAGTTCAGATCGGAAGGCCAAAGTTAAGCTTCCAAATTTCTTCTTGCGACTTGGCCAAACCTTTAAAAGAAAAATTACCTTTTCGCGGAAATACTACAGAAGAGATTGAACATAAACGATGGCATCGTCGGGTGATGCAGAAGCAATGAAGTAAGCGGCGTTGGGTGAAATTTTGACTATTAGGAAATCAACTGAATGTTTGATAACCAATTGTGTCTTCCTGAATAAACTATTGAATGTCAGAATCGTGAAAATTACCAGGAAAACTCCCCCTGACAGTGATAAATAAATTGTAGAGGAATTTAACTTCTAATTTAATTTATATTTAAAATCTACAAACACGCATACCAAGAACCTGTTATTTACTAGTTTAGTTTATGGACTACGGCAGTTATCGTATTCGCCAAACAGTCAGCCAGGACTTCGGACCGACATCGCTCAATCGCCTTAAAAAAGCATGACGCGTATTTGGTCAAAGGTAGCAAAAAGGTGCCTTTAATAGGATTTCATCTTCGGGACCTACATATGTAACTGTATATTTGTTACCAGCAGTTTTGGTGATATTTTTAATAGCATTTACTGCCTTTCCTCAAATATGCATAATTGCGTTTTTCTGCCCTTTGCCTAAAATCATTTGCCATATCAAACCAAAAGGTCCCAGAATGCTTTTTGTTCTCATACACAACAATTATACAAAAAAAAAAAAAAAAAAAACTTCATATACTTTTACATTGACGGTCGCCTACACATTTGCCATGGCGTCACATAAACGGGGGCCGCATACAAAAGACCACATAATTTCTTTGCTTGTAAACAATAAGACTGAGCCTGTTGACATGACAGTTAAAAATATCAAATGTGGTAATACATCGAAAATAGATATGATGCGAAAAAGTCAAAAAAAAAAAAAAAAAAAAGAAAAAGTTCCTAGAAACCATCAACGTAATGGATACGCACGTGTGGTACAGCAAATGTTTATCCAGTATTGTGACTGTGTTTACAACGGCTAACAAAGTAATGATGATGTTGACGGTAACGGCGACGACAACAGGACCTTCACTGAAATATTGTCCCGTTGATAATGACATGATTATTATACACTCATGTTGAATGTACCTACGTTAACTGTCAAAAAGCCAAGACAATAATATTTATATTGTCATAACAAAAACAACAAAGACATCACCAAAGGTACCAACACATTCTAACGCCGTCTGCGTAGGCTGAACTCCTCCCTGCCGATAGTCCACCCATAGTGTATCCAACGACATGAGACTCAACCAGGGGAATTTGAACAAACGGTCAAAGCAAATAGCCATCAATCAATTTTTGTTATTTTTATATTTGTTTTGGTATCTGTTTACTCATCCCATCCATCGTGTACGTAAACAAAGCGTAAAAAATAAAAATAAAACTGTGAAACTGAGATGTTTACCAAATATTTCTAAATTGGCAAAAACACCAAATATTATATCGTAAATCGTGGTACTGGTAAAGGTGAAAAAAGCGGCTTAAACTAATAATTGTCAGTATGATTTAATTAACTTACCAATAACGTTTGCATAAAAATTGAAATGTAAACGAGACATAACTAGCCGAACTAGCAAAGAAGACACAAAGTACTTGGACACAATTTTCTTAATTTTTTTTAACATAATTTCCTTTATACTCCAGCGATATTTAATAGACCCTGTACCCTATTTATAGTAAGAACTGTCAAACTCCTTAAAATAACCATCAATCGCAGACTCCACCTCATCATTGTTGGCAAATATTTTTACAACCGATCCATTTTTTCAAGCTTGGAAGTAGAAAATAGTCCGAAGGAAATAAAGGGTGATTTTTTAATCGTAGATTTTTTAAAAATCGAATAAAACACTCAAATTTGCACCATATATTAACATTTTTTATTGGAATCGATAAATTGGTCTTTGCCGTTTAATTTTTAAAAATAATTTCATGTAAATGTCGCCCACGGCTCCGTCTCAAAATGTCCATTCGGAAAGTTAAATTTTCGCCACTTTTTCGAGCATTTCGGCCTGTATTCCCCGAATAACGCGTGTTATTTTATCCTGTAAGGCTTCAATAGTGTTCGGCTTGTCTACATAGACTAGCGACTTGACATAACCCCACAAAAAATAATCAAGAGGCGTTAAATCGCAAGATTTTGGGCGCCAACTCACAGGGCCAAATCGAGAAATAAGCTGCTCACCAAATTCATCCCTCAACATATTCACTGTTTCACGAGCAGTGTGGCATGTTGCACCTTCCTGATGAAACCACAGGTCAGCCAAGTTCAACTCAGCTAATTGGGGCAAAAAAAAAAATTCGTTGTGGTTGAGTTACACATGCCCAATCGCTGAGAACGGCGACGAGTTGACATTTCACGGTCGTCATTAACACTGGTCGCTACGGCTGCAATATTTTCTTCGATACGCACTCTACGCATGCGAGTCGATGGTTTTATGTTCAACAAAGTAAATTTGGTACGAAATTTAGAGATAACAGCACGAATTGTTGATTCAGCAAGTCGATTATGATGACCATAAAATGGTCGTATCGAACGATACACATTTGCCACAGAGCACGAGTTTTGATAATAAATTTCAACGATTTGCAATCGTTGCTCGTTAGTTAGTCTTTTCATGATGAAATGGCAGAGTATACTGTACACTTTTCACTTTGACAGATGACGTTTGGACGCCAATTCCAACCAGTGCAGCCAACTTAAAGACTTAAATCTTAAAAAAATCACCCTGTGGAAAATAAGTGGTCCAGTGGATGTGTGAACTGGAGCATTGTCTTGATGAAACAGTACTTTGTCCTCCATTTCATCATCTGAACATTGCAATAAATAAGCATAATATTCGCCGTTGATGGTTGAAGGTTTTCCTTTTTTGAAGAAAATCAACAAAAATAATCTCAACATGGTTGGACTGAGCCCTTTCAAATGGAAATATTAAATTACATAAAGGTGACCGATTTTTTTCATGTTTACAAATTCATTGAGATCGTTTGCTTTTGATGACCCAAATGAAAAAATTAAACAACGTGGCGTCTTAAAACTTAAAACATATGCTTTATAAGGTTGCTGACGTTTAACTGGTTTGGAAACCGATGGGACATTCGTGTAAGTAATATGTTTTCGATTTTTCATATTGAATTCAAAAACTTTTGTTAAACCGAAATAACAATCGGTTTGGTGGTTACTTGCCTCTCTCCAAAGTACTGCAATTGAAAAATTGAAATAGATCTTCTTGCCATTTGACCACTTGTATAAAACAGGTGCCCACGGTTTGTTTAAGTTTCTGACAGCAAAACCAAAATAATGTAAATATGCATATTTTAATTATTCTGATATTACATATCCTTTTTTCCAACCGAGTATTCAAATATTCCAACCAATATTCACACAAAGCAAAAATAGCTTGAATCAGTAACACACGATCTCCCTGACGTCCTTATGAAGGTATTATGAAGGTTTAGAATGAATGTGGGCTTCTGTCAAATTAATAATTGCGAAATTGAATGTGTAGTGTCAGTATTAACCGTTTTACAGTATCGACAGCATGCGATAAAAAATGAACCAGATGTGATCGCCCAATTCTTATGTCAAATTGGAATTTAGCGCACCCAGATTAGTTAAAAAACATGCTTCGTTTCAGCAGTCAATTTTTTTCAAAATTTGTAAACCAGTGTAATTATGATAATAATAATAAATTAAAAATAAATAAAACAAACATTTAAAAAAAGTGCGATCTCCCATTGTAGGGCAAAGTTTTTTGCTACTGCGCCTGATGTACCCAATTTCGATCTCGCCCTGGCATTCATAATGAGGCTAAGTTTTGCAATATTGCAGGCTGCTAGTTTAAGACAGACCAGAGATATATAACATATACTTCAAAAAGGCTTTGTTGTCACATATGGAATAATATGTTTAGTACCACATCCTGTGTTGAAGGGTTTAAAAATACTAATGCGAGTCATCTGCTTGATCAAAACTTAATTATAAAACAACGTTCATCACTTTTCCATTGTTCACAACACTAAGAGTGAATGAAATGACACAGTGGATGCAATCGCCTATCTTGCATTGAGTGACACTACATTTAGTCAAATTTGGTGCACGTTAAGAGTTTGCAAATTAAGCGGCTTTTCGAAATTCAATAATTCTGCTGCAGTTTTGTCCTTTACATTGCTTTGTAATTTTAGGTAAATCTGGGAAAAGATTGACCTAATAACCCGTCCTTTCCGATACCTTCTTTGAATTCAGCCAAATTTGGCATGTATTATACGGCTGCTAAGCTAAGTTCAGAAGATGAAAATTGGCAACGTCGTCACTCTCATTCTGGCACGCCCCGTTCACACTTTTGTAGCTATGGTGGTGGCATATATAAGTCACCTGACTGAAATTCTTATATTTGTTTATTATCGTATATTACTTTTATAACTCGGAAGCAGGTCGATCATAATTCACACTGTTATAAATACAGTGGGTTACGACCATGGTTTCATTTCTTAGTGAACTCACGTTAACTAGCTCGATTACTTACCAAAATACCAATTATGACTTTTAACCATGTTGAGATGGTAGCACAACAATTTTGCATTATGTGTGAGGAATTATAAGTTAATACCACTCTAATACGACGGTGCAAAATTGTAGGATAAGAAAAATATAAACAAATCAAATACAATAAAAAAACAGTAAAAAGAAATCACAATAACATTTTTGCCATATGTAGCTCAGTTCGTACCACTGATTTTGTAATCAATGAAATGATGGTAAACTTTTTACATTTTAGCTATTTTCGAATGTAGAATGCGAAATGATGGAATCGGAATCGTCCATTTTATAATCGAGTTCCCAGCACTGGATATAACCGATGTTGGCCTCATATTTTACTACATTAAACAAAATTTCGCTCTTAAATCTTTTCAAATATTTAGTTCGTCAAACACAATTTTGTTTTTTCTGTCATCATTCCTGCTCCTGCACACTTACTATCAGGCTTTTTGTCTTATCCTCCTCCTTATTTGGTTTATTTTCAGAGTTTAGATTCATATATTTTTTCCCAACGTCGTTTAAAGAAAATGTTTATATCCTTCTAGTGATGCTACTGCTACTGCTGATGCTTTTGTGCTTTTGCCTCTCTCTCTCTCTCTCTCTCTGTTCTTCGAAACATGCAAAACAATCATTATTTCGTAGATTTCACTTAAAAAACGTTTTTCTTGCCTTTTGTTAAAGCTCTTTTTGGCTTCTTATCTTAAACTGACATTACAGCAAAAGGAGCAAAGTGAACGTGGTCGGAGCAACTACAGCTATGGTATAGCAACAGCAGCTGCAGCGTCAACACCAACACCAGGAGGACCATGTTATTGAATGCTTAGCCGAACAAAAGAACCTCTATTTAAATACAAAAGGTTTTTAGAAAGTACTTAGCAAGAAAACCGGGTTACCTAAATTTTATTTTAATGTTCGCTCAAAGAAATATCAGTAAAAAATGCTAAAGAAATTGTTAACAAGTTGTTTAACTGGCAAAGAGAAGTTGATTTGTTGTTGCACGGCTCATTTTTTGTAGCCAACTTATGTTTAGCCTTGAATTGCTTTTAAAAGGAAATCACACATACATACATAAATGCAGCAAGCGAATCAAGAGGAAAACGCGTGAAATACGAAAGAATTTAATGGGTTTCTCTGCTGTACTTTTAGAACATTTGTTTAGATTAATGTTCGCCACTTACGCGTATGTTTGTGTGTGTGAATTTCTCAAAGTGTTTCAACATATTTACATATGTATGTGATATGATTATATTTCTATATTAACAGCAAACTATTTTCTAAAAAAAGTCAGAAATATGTGTGAACAACAGAGACTGCTAGTATTTACTATAAAAGGAAGTCACACCGATATCGGTCTATATACTGCTTAGTTATTCGAAATGTGAGTGTTAATCAAATAAAATCAAAATTAATTCGCTTTTGTATCTTATAAATACACGTTTAAGTTATTAGATTCATTACTTTAGCACATTTATTTGAGCGATTTTACTTGCTATGCATCACCATCACCGATACAGATGTTATAGCCGAAGAGTGCTGTCTCAATCTACAAAAATGGAGTTTCGAGTGATGACCTAAAATTAGCAAACAAATTTATTTTTATGAAATTTTGAAACCAACTTTATAGTAAAACAAAGTTTTTGATACACCTTACTTGTTTTGTCTTCGACAGAAGGAGCCAAATTTTAAGGTTTTAAGTGAAATTGATTGAATTAAAAATTCGCTTTACGAAAATCATTGAAAGTATTTAACAAAAATACAATTTTTTTCCAAATTACTTGAATTTTTTTATGCTGTTTAGAAGATAGAATATAATATGGGTATTTAGGCTCAAGTGCTCAAAATGCATACGCCAAAAGCTTTCTTGGTTGGGGAGACAGAACTAAGTTTGTTTAAGCAATAAATATATTGTAAAAACTGTCATGGAAATTTCCGTCAGGTGAGCTGACTTAGGTATTCTTTTTATTAGGTTGCAACTGGAATAAACATCCTTATCTATTATACGCCGCCCGCAGAAAATAGTTTCAAGCACTTCGATCTTCTGCACTTCTCCTCCAATTCGTCACACCAAGCTTCGATAGTATTTCAAAAGCCTTGTACTTCCAATGGAATTTTAGTCGTCCTATTCTGTGCCGTCCATCGAGTTCGTCGTCGAAAAGTATTTCAAGTATTTCAAAAGCCTTGTCCTTGTAATGGAATTTTGGTCATCCTATTCTGCGCCGTCCATCGAGTTCGTCGTCGAAAATCTTCCATGCTGGAGCATTTGTGTCCTTCGGCACAACACGGCCCAGCCAACGCAATGCCTCTATATTAATGTATTGGACCACGTCGATGTTGGCATATAGCTCATACAGTTCATTGCTCATGCGACGCTAATACTCTCCGTTAGCGATGATGAGTCTATATATTTTTCGGAGTATTTTCCGCTTGCGTCATAACCCAGGATTCTGCGCTATATAACAAGTCGGATTTTTATTTGTCGAGGGAGGGCTGTATCATTGAATCGCTTGCTTAGTCCATAGTAACATATGTTAGCAAGCAATACTCTCCTCCTTATCTCCATACTGACATCATTCGTTTTGTTTACAGCAGAACCAAGGTAGATGAATTCTTCTTCTTCAAAATTATAGTTGTCAACGTTCACACAGCGTCCCAAACGAGTAGACTCTTTGTTCGTTAAAACCAGTAACTTTGTTTTGTCCTCGTTTACCACCAGACCCTATTTCGCTGCTTCCTTCCCGATGCTTAAGAAAGGTGCAGTAACATCTCGCAGTTTTCGACCAATAATGTCTATGTTATCTGCATATGCGGGTAACATATGGCTTTTATTAAGTTAGTGTCAGTCGTGTTAACTGCAGCTTTCCTCATAATCATCTCCAACAGTATGTTGAAGAGGTCGCACGATAGGCTGTCGCCAAACTCCTCGATTGGTGTAAAAAGGCTTGCTTAAGTATACTTACGTATACTCCCTAGGTCCTTTTGCATTGACACAAAAGTGTACGGAAGTCCAAAAGTTACGTAAAAAATTGATAAATTTTTATTAATTAAGGCAATGAAGTAAACAACGCTGAATTTAGTACAATTGAATGATTGTTATGAATCCAGTAATTTGTGAATTAAATTAGCTAATTTATATGGGAAATACTAGAAACGACGACGATTTTTTTACGTTTCATCTAGCATTATAAAAATTTAAGTTGCTGCTGTTTACGCATTAGTATTTATACGAGGGAAAACAAATTTCGGTAAATGAATCATATTATATGAGAAGTACTCGAGAGAGCACTGCAGTCCATTTTCACTTTCAGAACTAAGTTTACCAAATGCATGGCATTGACAAATATTGCTGAATTCAAAGCAACTGTTCGAAAGCTATGAGACTTCTTTGGTCTATATATATATATATATATGGGTTAAATCAATCAGTGGTGGCAACAGAAGGTGGGCGGGTACTTATCCGATATTTCCTTAAATTTTTAAATACCTTAAGTCGGTGAACCAAAATCTGGCTTATTGCCGTCTACGAACTGAGAGCTATATGAGAAAAAATTGTATTTTGGAAAATCTGCCGATTTGCATCGGTGATATCTGACGTGAAGCAGCAATGCAGTTAGTTTTCGAACTAAGATATTATCTTAGCAAAACCTTAAAAAAAATTTAATTTTGAAAAATCTACCGATTTGTATGAGTGTTACCTGAAGTACAGCGATAATGCGCTTCATTTTCCCACTTAGAAATTATCTTAGCAAAACCTTAATGTGTACCAAATGTGACTTCATTTAAATAAGCCATTGGTATGGGAAGTATTAGAGAAGTATTTTAAGTATTAAGGAAGTATTTTAAAGGCATTGTTAATCGCTGCAGTCTATGAATTAGATAAATTAATCGACTAATTTGTATGGCACGTACAGGAAATAGTTTTAAAGCGTTAAAAAAAAGTCATTCAGCCAAAAGATAATTCACCTTAGACGCATCGTTCTCGGTAACTTTTATGTCCATTTAAGTCGATCGTCCAAACTTCTTTATATCGTACATAAACACTTAAGTTGTAATTGGTATTTGGTCACATTTCGTACCTATTAATTGGTGAATGTATACTCAACTTTCGCTCGCATGACTGCAAGTTCAATCAATGATGCAGCCACCTATCACTATTTGGGCAGCGGCCACCTCGATGTGTCTGAGTAATCAACAAACTTTGTTCATGTTTCTCAAACTGTGACGTTCGTAATCGTCGATAAACTGTAGATGCCGTTGAGTGATATATTCTTGAGATGAAAAGGAATTTGCCTTTTTTAATCGATTGGTTTAAGGACGATATTCGTGAAAAATATACCATATCGATCTACGTTTTGAAGGGTGTTGGACTTTTTATACCTCGAAGTTTTAGGGGCATGTGCCATTAATAGGTATAGTAGTACGAGTAATATCATTTCTGCTTGGAATTAAGTATATAATCAAATGCAAATGCAGCTTGTGCGTTACATTTCATACTTCAGTTATAGCAAAAGTGAGCCTCTGACATTTTCCGCTTCCATTGATCATTATTACTATCAGAGGAATAATGGAGCTTGTGTTTGTAAAAAAGATCATCAATAGACTGAAATCCACTACAACCGAACTTATATCTGCACGACGGATTATTTGTATATGTTCAACCGGTTTTGGTCTGCAGCAATAAACTATTTGTATAAGAAACTCAGTACGTCCACAGAGGTGATGGTTATTTCAAAATGTTTTTTTGATATCTGTAAACATCTCTTGCCATTCATTTCAGTTGATCATTTGCAAATTTTCATAGTTTAGTTCCACAACACCCCTAACTATCCAACCTCCTTCAGTTTGCATTCAGCGGAGCATTTTTGGTTAGAATTCATTAGACATGATATCCGTATTTATTACGTTTGCTTTGCCTACGCCCAATATGCAGTAACCAGCAAAGATTTCGCTCTACTTCATCTCCCAAATTGAGCATTTGTCTTTCTACATCTGCTGTGAAATGCCGAATTAGACGTTTATCTGTCATTCTCTGCCTTCAACTTAAACGCATTTTAAGTATTTCGAATCGCTCACGCTGGCGATGTACGTTAAGTTGAACGTTTTTAGCCGATAACGTGAGCACCCTGTTTGTCTTCTAATCCTGAAATTCCTGTCCTCCGCTGTTAACGTAAACACATTACAGTACTCCGAATCTTTCACGCTGCCGCTTAACGTTGAGGTGAACATTTTCCGAGGCCGATGTGAGCACCTTAATAGAATAGCATCTCGTTTACTGTTCCTGAAATACAAGTTATCCGACGTCAATGTGAACACTGCATAAGTATATACATCCAGTCATGCTGCTGACCTGCGCTAAAATATTCACGGTTTCATTCCAAACGGTTCACGCTGTCGATTTACACCGAAATAATTGAGTCGTTTAAGTTGCACTAGAATTTTGCAATCGGCTTTAGGGACCTCTAGTTGACACAAAAAGTCGAATTTTCGATATTTTTCGAATATATGAAAAGTTGAACAAGAGTCAACTTACGACAATAAATATACGAAATGTACTATTTTCAAGTTTTTTTAATAGCATAACGTATTTTAATGTTGTATTTTCAATTGAATTTATTTCCTGATAAAGCATTTGATTAAAAAATATACACGTTTAATGTACAAATAAATATTTAAGTGGTACAATGAATATTTAAAAATTTTATTTTTGATTCGAGACATATTCCTTTACAAGTGCTAATAAGTCAAAATTTAAAGGTTATGCCTCTAAAGCTGGTTGGCTCTTTTGTACGAGAAAACGATCAGAACGAACTGAGGTAGCAATTATGAGTAACAACTCTTTCCATTTGCAGTAGGATGACATGTGGACACACAAAAGGAGACACGGAAATACAATATCAGTGTAGCTGTGACCTCTTTATAGCATAAAATTTTGAGTTTGTAATTTACAT
The DNA here is from genome assembly GCA_019455685.1 of Philornis downsi. Classification (NCBI taxonomy): domain Eukaryota; kingdom Metazoa; phylum Arthropoda; class Insecta; order Diptera; family Muscidae; genus Philornis; species Philornis downsi. Next base: position 1,509,378 of record JAHXMU010000307.1, on the reverse strand, counting down.
TTACATCTTTTTAACAAAAATGTGTTTTTCTAGCAAATATTTTAATAGTTGTTACTCGTTCACCCAGAAGAATGAAGATAAGTACCACTTGAAATGCAACGAAATGTAATATTGAGATTGGATTACACTGGTTCAACTCTTCTGGTAATTCCAAAATTGGCAAATTTCCTGAAATTCTGTCTTTTTTTTTGTAACTTCCAATTATATTCTTGCAGCAGCCTAATGCTTTCTAACGCTATAATGCTTTCTAACGCATGATGAAACTTGAAAAACTGATATTTCTATAATACTTCTATTACAAACGACTAACTTGCGCCATGCATCCTTGGATTCACATCCTTCCTTCAGTTCCATTATACGACACACACCATGCATTGGATAAAGTTGGGTTTGACAATGAAACATACTCATTTTCCACACTCTATAAGGAGTCAATATACACTATATACATATGAGTATACAACATATACATCTCTTACAAATTGACCGATTTAGCAAAAACCAATATTTACTTCATAATCTCTAAGGCTAAGTTGCAATAATTTAAAATTTTGCTTCACTGTGCGTTAATTCTGTCATTTAAAGTGTATTGAGCTTAGAGTGATATTTAAAGAAATTGTAAAAGATCTGCCTTTGCAAAGCTAATAGAGCTTGTAACAAAAATTCGATAACGAAGGTCGAATTTTACAATACAAAAGTTGGCATTTCGATATTGCCACAACACAAAGTTCGATTAGTTGACATTCAATTTATAGTGCTCTTTCGCCGTCCACACCAAGTCCAAATACTTAATCCTGTGAATTAAAATTTAGATACAATAAAATTAGATGAACTAAAGTTAGATAAAGCGCACATGAAGCTATAATTTCGATGAAATCTTTATTTCATTATTATGATTGAACCTTGGCATTATGTACGAAATATTATACAATGTCATTTAAATGACCGCCTCTGGATTAGTTGAACCAGTGGAAGTTGTACATGGCCATATTTTTGTATCGAAAACTCTTAAAGTCTTATCGGTTTGGAGAACACACGTTAGTTTGTCTTAGTTAGTAACGAATAGTATATAGAATTTTATAAACTCCAGAAAATCATTTCTAAAATCTGCACCATCTTAACATTTCAATTTATAATTTTTGCAAAATTCTGTGAGGGATTTTCCATCAATTCCTAGAATTAGGGAATGATGAAAAGTATTACTAAATGAGTAAAGAAATTTGCCAATGTGAAGAAGGGGTTTCTTTTAGTTTATACAGAAAGTGCTCCAAAATTGCTGGGTATACAAAATTTGGAAAATCTTTACAAAATGTCTAAAGTTTAGAATTAGTCTAAAGTGTCTAAAGTTTAGACTCTAAACCAAACGTCACTTGTTATCTTTGAGATTGTATATACCGAAAGAAATCTAACTTTTAAACTGATGTCTTACCCTCAAGGGTTTTTATAAAACTCTATTCTACACTACACTTCACTATTTCACAGTCTATTTGAGGTAGTTTTCGACCACTATTTGGCTTATTTCGGACGGACATGCTCCAACATGTGGGGATTATGCGTGTAAGCACTGTCTTTGACGTAATACCACAAAAAAGTTTAGCTGCGTCAAATCGCATGATTTTGGTGGCCAAAACGTGAAATTACACTTTCTGGAAGCTTTTCATGCAATAAAGCCAAAAATCGCTATACGGTTCGTGCCACCGTTTTGTTGAAACCACAGTTCCAGTTCATAACCTTTGATTGCAGGCCAAAGAAAAGTCGGCTCCTATAAAACCATTGCGCTTTGATATGAAATTCTGATTATTCGCCATACTTTCACAGGCCTGACCACATCTGTAACCCTTCCATTCTTTTCGAATTGCTATATAATGTCGCCAATTCTCTGCACAGTAGGTCGATTATGACCTTCATAATCAGCATGTAAAACGCGAAAAATGCCCATGTTTGAATCACCGCTTTTGTAGTAAGTGTTAACTATTTTTACGCGTTTTGCGGTTGTTAAACAAAATAAATATAACTTCAGATGACAGGTTTTTAACAGCTGACAACCGTGTCAGACTGGCGTTTTTGAAACCACTAAATGGGTAACCCGTATTTGGTGTAATAATGGAAAATGCGTAGTTTTATTTTGTGGACCCTTATGTAAACAGTAGAGGCGGCTAAGACTATCTCAGCCTAGGGTAAAACCGCATTGTAATCTAACTGCCTTTAGATTTTTGGAATTCTTGATCTTTGTTAAGATCTACACCAAAAAACGAATGCATAAAAGATTCAATTTATTCCCGTTAAAATGCAATAGATCTAATTAACATAAAATAAGATGTCGTACGTTTAATAGCATTCTTTTCTATTTTTATTTATTTTTAATATTTACGGTTTTTTTATGAAAAATATAAGCATGATAATATGCAACATATTTCGCATCGTTTATTGTAAACTCAAATTCGTCACTACGATTAAGTTAAAAAAAGTTTTTGTGTTTTTTTTTCCTTTACACTTAATACGTGTTCTTTTTCATCAGTAAGTAATTTTATAAATTTAGAACATTTAGAAAGTTTGAAAATGTTTTGCATTTGCTACATGTGTTATGCGTTTAAAGCTGAATCGCTTTAGAGCTTGCCTTTACATTCGTATTGTCAAACGTCATGTGACAGTGTGGACTATAAAAAATATGCCACATAAAAATCATCATAAAAATTTAAATCTGTTCTCACAAAATATGTTGATCCTCATTTTCGTTTATCTCATTTCCTCTCTAAAAGTTTATTTTTCTTTTTCGACAATTTATATCCTGAACCGATGCTACCAATTCCCCCCATATTATGGAGATTCGCTTCCTCAAGCAAACAAAACAAAAAATTAAAAATAAGAAAAACTCTAAAAACTGCCAAATGCATATTTAGCATTTTCATGATGTTGCTGATTTCTTCAGCAGCGACACTAGACGAATCATGGCTGTTGCTGTATTGCTGTCGCCGGGTGGAGTCAACACCGTCAGGCGCTCTGCGAACACCGTTGCTAGTGATGCTGCTGCAGGTTTTGTTGGCTGTCATTAAATGCTGCTGTTGTTTCTCCCATAGAGAAGTTTGGATAACAAAACAAAAAACCCACCAACCGGAGACAAAACAAAGCCAACAGAAGAATGTGTCATTTGTAGATCCCTTAGGATTTTATGTTATAAATACTCGCAAAAATTTTATTTATTTCCACCTGTTCCACAGATAAGCGAGGAAAATCAAGAACGAAGGCGATGACGACAGCACCACTAACAACAAGAATAACAACGATGGCCGTGCAACACCAGCAACATTGGCAATGAGCAACCTGAGCCAGCGACAAGAAAGCACAGTGTAAGATAGGCTAGATTTTTAATGTTAATCTGCGAAGTAGTGCCAGGAAAGTTAGTCCACTATTCGCTTGGGGAGAATTCAAAAACAACTTTAAATTATTTGAAACACTTTGAAAAACTGGCACGTTTCATAAGACTGTTGCTAATTTCGATACAGAGAGATAATTTTGTTATATTTTTGCATTCCATAGAAGGTATGCGTAGGAGCTCCCTTGCACTCGTATTGATATGACGAAAGTTAAATCGCCGTATTAGGCATTTTTGAATCAAAAAGGGACAAAGGGAGTGAGTGACTGACACTGACATTTTCATCATATTTCGCACTTTATGACTAATAAATCATTCAAGCAAAGTCTTTTACGTAACCTTTAGTAAAACGGTCAAAAGTTTTAAAATTTTTCACAAAGCGACTGAAATTTAAAATTTGAAATATTTTCAGAAGGTAGCCAGAAATAATATCTTATATGGTTTTGTATATTGACATTCATAGATATATGTTGTAAAATGTACGAGTATAAATGTGTGATCTTGCAAGATCATATATTGGCATTAACATAAAAATTGGAATTTAGTCTTAATTGGCAACAGGTTTCAATTGAAATCTGATATCCAGTTAACATCCTCAAAAAAACGGGAAAAGGGTAAGCCACAACAAGTCATCCCCAATGAATGGCATTTTCATAGTTTTTACGATTGCAATATCAGCATATTTTCCACAGCTTAGGAAGTTTTATTTTAGGAATAAGAATAATAATTTAAAGCTCTTGAAATTTTTTTTTTTTGTACTAAAATTCATCCTAGAATGGTTATACTATGCCAAATTGTGCAAATTTGAAATGTTTGACCAAAAACAAATGGCTTAACGTAGAATATTATTATAAACCAGTTTTAAAATTTCAATCTGGTGACCTGAATTACAATATACCATCACCCAACATCAATTTGCATGAGTACAAAAGCGTAAGGTGCGGAAAAAAAGCGTTGGAGAGTCGTTATATTCTTTAAAAAAATCTGTGATAGTTTTATTCACAGAACTAAGTTTGCTAAATATTTGATGCTTTCTAAATTACATTGAATTTAGTGCAGCTGAGTGAAAAACACTAATCTGGGAATATGTGTGCAAAATTATATAATTCGATCTTAGACTCTGTAAAACCTTACTGGGGCAGTTGCTCAGCATATATTAATTTCGAATAAATTTGGTACAACCATGAAAAGAGAAAAGTACAGTGGAAATGCAAAAATTTAATTTACTTCATTCTACGAATGAGTTACAGGACAAAAATTGCATTTCTGAAATTTAGTCTATTTGTGGGGGAGATACCAGAAAGTTACGCGTCCATATAGCCCACTTAGTGTATCCGGCTACGATATGCGACAAGTTTTGGCAATTTTCAAAAATGAGTTTATTGAATGTTTGGTCTTTACTAAATTTGTCTAAATTTGACAAATAGGTGCGATAGTTATTGTGTTTAACATAGGCGGACATAGCTTAATCGACTTAAAAAGTGATGAAACTCATCTGGACCTTACCTTTTTCTGAATATTACATTGCAAATAATATAGTTCTACATAATTTGCGTGAAGGTATAATAATAAATTTATCAATGAACAAGTAAATAACATATAAAACAAGGACACTTTTTATAGGTGTTTCATAGAAACGTTTTTTTGTTTTAAATTCGGCAACTCATTCGGTTATTTTTAATTATACAAAATGGCAAGTAATTTTTTTCAATATTTTTTTTCTAATTTTCATCATAAGAATACTAAGCTTGACGAGACCCTGATCTTGAAGATATTTCGTTTCAACAAGACAGCTCTATTTGCTGCACAGCACGTGAAGTCATGGCTTTACTGTGAGCGCATTTCGAGGCCAGTTTCACGTTTCGGAACCCTCACCCTACCTAAAATTCGGCTGAGGTATACAAAGCTAACATTAGTCGCTTCATTCACAAATTCCTCTCCGCTCTAATCACCGATATTTTGAATCTTAGAATTGACCAAATCAGACGCACTTAAGGCAAACATTTAAAAGACATGGCCTTAAAAAAATATGAGGAGTGGTCCTATTCTAGAAAGAATATGTAGTAAAATTATTATTATTATATATATATATGTATATATATATATATTTGTTTTTTAAAAGATGCGTCTTTGAACGGCCCAGCCTACACTTAATATGACAAATTATAAACGCAGTTGAAGGTGCAAACCCCGAAAGAATGAAGGTGTATATTATTTGATACGGCAAAAGTATTTCATGATTTTTCAAGTCGACTGAGCGCTGTTCCTCTGTATGATGCAAATCTCCATTAAATTTCTTAAAACTTGACTTAGCCTAATGAAGCAGCATGGAATTGCAAGCGGGCTACTTGGGCCAAACCAATTAGCCGATTCTACAAAATTTAGTATCTTTCTTGTAACTCCTTATTCATAAACTCCAATAGTTTAAGTTGTCGTCCACAGTACTGGTTTATAACAGTACTTTCGCTACGTAAGAGCGATTTGGTGCATGCTGAGTTAAATGGCACATTGTTCTGGTACCTCCCATTCATACTGACCAATTTTCTGAAATTCAATCCCACCCCTGGAATTTGTAATTACCAAGCTGGCATAACGTAGACTATAACCCATTGCTTTTGTTGATAATCCTCTGTAAATCTTGACAAAAATTGATCAAGTAGCAACGCGCTCTCTGACACTTCAAATACAAATGGGCGATTTAATCAATGTATTCTTATTCTTATCCGTACAATTTTCAAGCATTTATTCAGAATTTTGGCACAGATCATACATTTGGTGGACTGGGTTCTGAGAATGAAAATAGAGAGGATTAGCACACAGCTTCTGGCACCTCCCACACAAAATGTAATTTCCCCCTTATCACTGAATCATAAACTGCAGTTTCACACATCTTTGTCAAGTGTATTGCATTGTAATGCTTGGTAAATTTTGAATAAATCGATCACGCATTCACGCTCTGGTAACTCCTATACAAATTACGTAACTTAGCGCACAGATTCCTAGGTTCATATATTTCATTGAATTGCACTAAATTCGGTACAATTTACATCCCTTATGGCAAAAAACGTACATATTTTCCGATTTAGCAGAGGGCTTAAGAAGTTTATAATTTTGCCCCATTCTTTTGTGCTTTCATTCAGATGTTCATTTCCATTTTCATAATTCAGTTTATGAAGTCAGTTTTGTGCCATAAAGACACGATTTTCAACAAATCTGTTCCTGTGGAGCACCTAACTTGGAAGGAGATTGAACGTTCTTAATTATGTGAATCTAACTTCCATCGTTCATTGTCGACATCGGTATCATTTTTGTAAACTCTTGGGCCTTATTTATTCCCTGAAATTAAGTATGTCGCTTAATTTTCAAGGGAAGTCCGCTTACCGGCTTTTAATAATCCAGACTTAGCCTTGTAGTTTGGCCTGTTGTACTATTCTAGTCACTCTTTTGCCCCGAAAGCACGAATTTGGAAACGTCCTTCTTTTTACGTATACCTTCAGGCCTTAGCTTGTAATAGAATCATGGAACAACTGTTTTTTCACAATAAACATTTTACTGATAATTTCTTGATAATACACGAAAAATGCACACCAAGCTAGCTGGGAGGTCAAGTAAACATTTTCAGATTGAAAATCATCATAATGTAATCACCTACAAGGAGACACCGAGACAAGTTCATTTTCCGATCCCTTTGTGGCTGAATCAGTACAGTTGGTACATCATTACTAACATATAAATTTAAAAATATAAATTTAAATGTGAAGTTGATATCACGTGAAAATTTCAGCTTTTGCCATTACGCCAATCAGCAGAATTTTAAAAAATCAATTCTTTCCACATGTTTACTCTGTAAGGGGAGCATGAACGCAAATTTTCGTAATTTTAGCTATACATTCAGTTAGACGATGGTACCAGATTTGCCCATTTTACGCTGCTTTTACCTCAATTACAAATTTTCTAAGAGGATTTGGGCAGATGCTTTAGTGATGTTAACCAGCTGCTTGTGCTGGGCGATCATACCAGATTTAACCCTTTTTATCATGTTTTTATGTTTGATGGCACAAATTTAAAAAATTGCTTCACTTCTAGGCTGCTCTATAAAGGGAACAGGAACACAAATTTTCATGATTCTAGCTGTAGCTATTTGAAATCGCCAATGGTGCCAGAATTACACTTTTTAGTCTGAAAGTACGAATTTTGAATAATCCTTTCTTATCGCACAGCTAATCTTAAGGAGCATATGTACTGCAAGATTTTTGTGATTCTAGCTTTAGTCGTTTTGTCTGGCTGATGATTAGTCAATTAGTTAGCAACGCAACGATGTTACATAGACATTGTATTTCCTGCCACTGTGCAGCTTGAACACAAGCAAGCGCTCTTCATTACCTTTGGCTTGATTTTGCATAGACCGAAATAGGAAAACAAATTTGGAACAGGAATAGTAGGAATTCTGTTTTTTTTTTTTTTTTTTTTGGTTTTATTGCCATTATTTCCCCCCCAAAGTTTCCCCTGCAGGCGGGTAGGATTTTGGCTATGTTGTTTCATCTTTTCCATCACTAAATGTTGTGTTCGTTTTGCATGTTGCCCGAAATTTACATAAATTAATTTGATTTGTGTCTGTCACTTGAAAGTTTTATCATTTTTATTTTGTCGTCATCGTTGTCGTTACCGCTACAACAAAAGGGAGGGCTGGATGCAACGAAAAATCGCTTTCGCGCTTTGCTTGTTCTTTTAGGAATTATGTTGACATATTGAAGGTGCTAAAGTTATAAAATTTTATTCTTACAGGGATTTTGGCTTATCGCCCCCCATACCCCCGGGATACAACCGTAAAAGCGCATAACAAAAGGCAAAGCTTTGCTTAAGTAATATAATTTGTTAAAATATTTATGAAAAATGCTCAAGTTTTCTTTAGTCTTTTTATTCTTGTCGGTGATACTTTAGCAAGTCTTATCCTCCTCTGCACTGTCAATGTATTTCTTTTTATGAAATGATAAATTTGAGCGTAATTTTATGATATTTTTCTTTCTTGCGGGTGGAGGGGATAAAGACGTATATTTAAAAGAAATAAGTAAGTTACACTTTATTAGCGATGTTTGTTATCCTTGTTACAATGTATTTGAATGTATCATATCCTCACAAAATCTGAAGCGGAAATTTCACTTGTATGTCCCAAAATGGAGCATTAAATTTAATATAATTTAATTTGGGCGTAAAGTTCTTTTTTTTATAAGTGGCGTATACATATTACCCTGGCAATTTGATCATTATACTTAATGTTAGTGGTATTTAAATTTCGTGGAAATATATTCGCGTTGCCAGTGCAGAAGACTTGGTAAATATGATGTAATGGCAATAATTTGAATTTAAGAAATTGCATTTTATGTGTATGTTCATGTTATGGACCAAACATGTTTGAGTTTGATGCTAGCATTTTAGTTGCAAATAAGGAATCTGTTTTGTTTTTCTAAAATGCGGCTTTATTTCCAGACGTTAGGAAATGTTAGTAGTAAAATTAGGAAGTTAAGTTTGACATTTATGGTGAAAATAAAAAAAAAAAAAAATCAAAATAAATACCCTGTTCACTGCGTAAATGGGATGTAGGGAAGATGCTCAGTGAGCTTAAAAGCATTGAAATTCTTACACCTGTTGGAAGAGACCTAATGCTCAAAGGAAGATTCTGAGCTCGGCTTGAGCAGTATTTGCAAAACTTATCGGTTGCTCAACTAATCAAAGTGTCCTTCTGCACATGGGGATTACCACTGCTCGCAAAATGATAATTGATTTTATAAGTGCTCAGAGCAGATCAGATCATGTGAACCATTACTGGTTGTATTACCCACCATACTAATTTCGGCTGAAGTCTTCTAAACAAATTTGAACAAAAGCTTCCAAATTTTCACCTTAACCGCTAGTATTTCGTTCCCATACAACGAGTGGTGGGGGATAGTAGCAGATACTGTTTTATACAAAATTTAGTTCTACAATCCTTGGATGCCAGAATTCATCAGAATGTTCTCAATGTAAGCACATATTTCTTATGGCAAACACACGAAGAAACGCAAACACACAACATATCAAACTGCTGTGTTAGTTTCTACTACTGAGCTTCGAGGTATGTTAAAAAAAAGTGAATTTTCAAACTTCGCGGGCTACGTACATTCGACTTTCGATTATAATTTTTTTTGTTTTAGGTTGGTACATTCGTCTCGAAGATATGTTGACGGTT
>JAHXMU010000307.1:1434298-1496746 GCA_019455685.1 Philornis downsi | reverse complement strand
AATGTGATCGAAATGCCAAATTTCTAATATTTCAAGCTTTAGTTCACAGTCATTGTAACAATTTAGCCATTATGTATGGTTATAAAAAGAGTTCTGAATTAAAATCACTCCAACGGCAACAGAATAAAGCACTAAATGTTGTAGCGAACTTGCCAATTTCGTACTGTACGCTTTCTCCGTATAGAGATGTTTTTCCAACAGTTTTGTTATATGGTTATTATAAATTACAATTGCTAATATATGTTTTCAAATGCTTGCATAGTATTGGCCATCACATGATAAATTTCTTCCGAGAAGAGAAATAATAACAATTTGAGAGTAACTATTTGTCGATCTGAAACGACCAAACAGTGTATAGAACATTCTAGTAGTAGTCAGTACAATGTTTTACCACAACAGTTAAAATCACTAGAAACACTTTCATTATTTAAATCGTCAATGGAAGGGTATTTATTGCAAAATGTCGAAGAGCTTCTGGTATGAGTTTTGAGCTAATATTGAAATACATGTCAAGAAATTAGATTTTTCGTAAATGTGTTTGTATTTTGTATTAAAACTATTGTTATTTTACAAATAATTTTGATGTAATTATTTTTCCAACTAGCCTCTATAATGCCAAGCGGCGCTGAGTCGTAATTTGTGTGAAGTTTGTTTGATATAATAAATTAAAAAAAAAATTGATTTTTTCTCCGAAAATCGATGCAGTTTCATTTTGTGGCTGGAAACATAATAGCGGAGATCATTTTTGTTCATATTTAAAATTTTTACTGCGCCAGAGTAATATTTAAGATTGTATTTGACTTACGAATCTATGAGATTTCGCTGTTAGTTCTAATCATAATTAAAATAAAGATTTGAATAATCTCAATAATGCCAACTTTAAGTAGCTGTGCCCACGAGGAGACAGGTAATGTTGAAATTAAAGAAAGTATTGTTTATTTTATGTCAATTTTGACATATTTGTGCACTTTCCTCTAAGAGCATGCAATCGGATAAATAGTCAATGGAACTAATTTACTTAGCATATCAAATAAAATCTCCTTTCTAAAGATTTTTTATTATACTTTATGATATCTATTTTAACACTAACCACATTTAATACCACCACATAGCCATTTTAATACTAACTTAAAAATTCAATTTTGCCTCAAAATATTGATCTGACATGCCAAACTATCGCATGAAGTTGATTAGATGAACTTGCAAGTCTCAATTTATTTTTAATTAACAGAGAAGACCGCTGTACACCAGAGAAGACACTGTACAACATTATGCCGAAACCAGATTTACTAAGTACAAATTTTCTGGAGTAATTAAATTTTTATACCATTACTAACGCACTGGAATCAATTTTTTTTAATTTTTATTTTTTATTTTTATTCTTATTTTTATTTTCATTTTTCAGTTATTTTTGTTTTGTAGTTTATGCATATAAATGTAATTTCTCTAAGTGTATATTCCAGAAAGATTGTTAAGACCATTCCCAGAATATTCAACTTGCATGTATGTAATCTCTTTCTCTTGTTATCTGTAAATAAGAAGTTTCTGAAATTACGTTTACGATAGTAAGTTATGTTTATTTCTTTTACACCGATTATATAGTCTATAGTTATCTCTTTTTCCCCTGTTACGTAAATAAGAACACTCTAGAAGTCAGTTTATGTTAAACAACATTATAATGTAAGCATGTTTGTTGTCTTTACCGCACCCATTATGTAAATACATATGTGTTCTCTTAAATCTTTTAGTAATTTTACTACAAACAGAGTGACTTTGTGTTTTATGACTAAATAATAAAGTTGACATTAAAGTGGAAATACGTTCCACGACTCTAAAGTTTGGTAATCTTTATTGCGGTAGTAATTTTTCCACACAGAAATTTATACTTTAAAGAGCCATCCTTTTAATCCATAATAGTCATTGTCTAAACATCAATATTTTAGCCATAATTTTAAGATTGTATACATATTTGAATTTACTATTAAATTTATATTAAAATTAACCTTTCTTTTGTACATTAAAATGTACTTTTGTAATAATATTATTGTGAATGAACTCAAATTTTTGCCTCTGAATTGTTACATAACTCCATTGAGTGAAAATATGTGTACTAAATGTAACTGAATCCTGAATTGTAACATATGAAATTAACTGTTGTCGAAAGTTTTGCAATAAGAAAAAAACACTTAGAAATCAGATCTCAACTGGTAAGCACAACTCGTTGCCTCAATAAATCTCCTTGGAATTGGCACTAATTCTAATTCTCATCATTTATTTATCGCCACTTGTAATTTTTGCACGATCAATTTGATTGCATATAATTTCACATGACTGAAATTATATGATCCAAATTACAAGTTCCAATTTTCAGTTCTCTGGTAGAAACCAACTGTGAAATGGGTCCTCCTATAGATCATCGCTATTGGATAATTAGCATTACAGTCCAACATTTACATTCCACAACTACAGCGAGAGTGGTATCAAATTGATTAGAGGATTCCCCGCTACTCCCCCTGCTTTCATATCAATCATCTCTATCAATCTATCACCACCTCTGTACAGTCATATTATTTTGTTTTAAGTTCAGTACTAACTGTTTTAATTTTTTGTAAAGCAAAAAAAAGCAAAAACAATTTCAAAATTTTTTGAAAAAAGCTATAAAAAAGCTTAAAGCTAAATCCAAAGTTTACCCGCTAAATTTGTATTCTCTCAACCAATTTGGCGCGAAAACTTTAGAAAATTAAATTGGCAATATTGAGTGCATTGATCCTTTTTCTTGTCTAGCAACTGCAACCAAATATTTCCTCTATTTAATGAATAAAATGCTTCAAAATTACTGAAAATTGATCAAACACTTTCCAGTCCCTCTATAGGCAATTTTTTTTTCTTACGATGAATTTTTGAATCTATGAATATAAGGGATAAGTTGCGAAATTTTGTGCACAAGGCAACAATAATTAAGTGGTTATTCGATATATTTTTTTTTGGGTTTTTTAATTATACGAAATATTGTAATGTACAAATGCTATAAATGATAAATATCTAAATAAGTGCAAATTATGAATTATATTTTATAGGGGAATATTGAATTTCGATAAATCGGCCAGTTTGTATGCGAGGCATCATAATGGCAAAGACATTCATCCCATTCTCATTTTAAAAAATGAGCTTTTTGAACGCAGGATGTGGCTATATTCAGTGCAAATTCTTCAAATACATATAGTGAATATACCTGTAGTATGGCTTACATATATGAAATGTACCAGAGACTCTTTAAATCAATACAGTAGACGAAAATTTAGGTTATCAATCTATTAATTGACTTCAAAGAAGAAAGATTGAACTGCCGAAATCGGCGGATTTGTGTAAGAAGTATCACAAGTGGCCTGACAAAGGTTTTAATTTTCATTCCGGGGACTTATTTTTACAAACACTTATTGTATGTCAAATTTGGACGATTTTCGGCCTGCGAAATAAATGCTATGAATGTTAGAAAAGATGGGTTAAATTGTTCAGTTATATGGGAAGTACCAGAAGGGGTGTGATTTCGGGAAATCACCTAATTTGTATGAGAGTTACCAGAGGGAAAGTATCGACATAGCGCGCTTCCAATCTTCTGCTATAACTTGGCCAAATGTTAAGCTACGCCAAGTTTTAGTGTTTTACGAAAGTTATTGTGTTATTAACAAACCTTAATCGACTAAGGAAGTCATGAAACGCATGTGGTCAAAATGAAGTTGGTACTTTAAATGCTTCCTTCTTGATGCTACATTTCTAGCTAAATATTTTATGTTCATACGGATTTTGGCTATCAAGCCGCTGACAAGGTATGATGCAACATAATTTGTCTAAGTTTCTTATCAGCTAAAAGGCCACACACGAATTTATGCCTTTATATGCGCCAACTATCATTAATGTCATAATTCTTATATCATACGCTTCGCCATCCAACTCATCTATGGGTGTCCCCTCTAGGACAGCCACCAAATGCATAGGTGCAACTTGTCTGTACAGATTCCGAAGATTCGAACATGAGTATTCTAAAATGATGGTCCTTAAAACATTCACGGCGGTTGTCAACATTTGAAGATCCCATTTTTCTCCTTTTCCCCTGTGTTTTCAATGCAACTGACAGTGCTTTTCGCAATCCACATCATCTGCAGTCCATGTAATGCAACGCAGAGTAACTTTGTTCATGACATCACTGCGTGAATGATTATAATGCAAATTCCATTTCATGAACTTGAGTAAATTTGGTAAAACATATGCAAAAAGTAACACATTATTTTATAAACTTAAAAGCTCTTTAGTTGCAATTTCCTTAAATGTTATTATAAATGCGCGCCGACCATATTTTCATCGAAAGTATAGCAACACCAGTAAACATAATGTGTGCAATATCTCACTTATTGAACCCATAGAAAGGATACCGATTTCAATCAAAATTAATTACAACCATTACAGAAAGTAGAAACTGAACTTGCACCATACCAAGTAAATACGAAACAATTGTATAATTTGTACTTACAATGTTATTGCCGCACTATTTTGGTTAATGTATGATCATGTCTCGTATAAATATAGTAAATGTTATTAGGATACGTGACACCTGCCATGTTCACAAACAAATTGAAAACTATATTATTACAATTTACAATGTTTGCTAATAAGCTTGAAATTGTTCAGATTAAAAACAATATTTCTGTATGCTTGTATTTATATTGTTTAAAAACATCGATGTAATCTGTTGAACTAAAAAGCAACATAAAATAGGATGTCATGGAAATGTATAGAAAATTTTGATTTCTTTAAAATTATTCACATTTTGTTGTTGTTGTGTACGTTCTTAAAAGTAGGGGGCGCATATTCAACAACAATTTGTTAATAATAAGTTAAAATATATAATACGCATATGGAGTATAGCGGAATACACAAAAAAAATGAAAAAGGATGCAGCGCCTACGGAAGGGGAAAATGATTCCAAGCAAAGCTTGTAAATAAGACATATGTGAAGAAAAAATTTTGTGCTTATGTGTTTTTAAAAGTAATATGGATAATTTATCCATCTAAGAAAAATTTAATACTAGAATACCATTTTTTTTTTCAATCGTATCTAAATATGGAATAAATACAATTAATTAAAATCGCATATACAACACCGTTCATTCAAACGATAGTAGCTTGTACTAACCACAGCGCTACGATGGCTAGCAATTTCTATCAGTTTCATATATTAAAAGTGATTTTTTTTAAATCTCGGTTTTGATATTTCGAAAATTGTGAGCTCATATGATCCCATTTTTCATTTTACATCTTTAATGAAGTAATATGTAAAAAGAACCACAAAATTTGCTTGCACACCATAATGCGATATAATGGAATTTCTCACTTTCAGCGAGTTCACACGCATTTCTGTTCTTCGACTCATTGAACGAGGTTTATTCTACAGTGATGATTCGGGATGCAGTTTTAAAAAGACTTGAAGTTTGTATGAAAAATTCGTATTTGCATCAAGGAAGTAATAAATCCTCCCATGTACAAAAGTCGGTTTTAAGATAACGCTCTTAATTATAATTATAACTACATTGTCATTTAACCGAATAAATGATTATACTTCTCACTTAGAATGGCAAAAATGCGACACGCAAAAGGAAGCATTTAAAGTATCGAGCAGATTTTGGAAGACCGCATTTTACCAGTTTTTAAACCAACTGAACAATGTCGATCTCACTAGCTGGCTGTCGTTTTAAAGCTTAGTATGGCCTAATATGTTCCAGGATCGTAGCCGAGGTTTGTAAATGTGACATATTGATCCAATCCTTCTAGTACCGCAAACACAAATTGAACAGTTTGTTGAAATTTAAGTTTTCACCTGTAAATTCTAATTCTTAGATTGCAGTTTCTTAAATTGTAAATTGTATTGGTTTATAATTGCTGATAAAACTTAAAATAATTGACCGGACAGCCATGTGGTCTCTTGAAATTTAGTTCAAAAAACGCATTTCTAGAACCATATCATTCAGTCAATAGCATTAAATTTATTATAATTTAGCAAATATCATGAATATGAACCGTATCAATATCCTTTTGGGTACTTTACGTACAAAACATGCGCTTTAGAAAAAACCAGAGATCCTACCATAATTTCTAAGCGGAGATCTTCAGGTCTTTTTAGTGCTTCATTTAAATCAATTTTAAATCAATTCGTTTGATAGAAAACAAGTTGAAAATGGTTGTAACAGCCTAATTTGTTAATTTTTTGTTCCTTCGATTCCGGTGCAGTAATTTTTATGTCCAAGTTGCATCGTACTCTGGAAGGCCCATTGCCGAAAACTTCAATAGAATAATAGAACTCCTCTAGTCCAACTATCATTTTTTAGTTGTTTCTATCACCCAGTATCTAAGAATTGCACAAAAACGCGTTTCAAACCACTTCAATTAGACTTGATACAAAAGAGGCTGCGTGGCTGTCTTACTCGTTAATTAAAAAGGAACTGATAGGACGAATTTCTATCGGCGAATCGTTGTATCAGACATACATAGAAATCGGCAATAACTAGGCGGAAGCTCTGCAACATTAGTTGAGACATATTTATGCATCTACCTTATTGCTCAGACCTGGAACGAGGTGTTAACCAACTGATTCTGAGGATGAAATAATATCTTCAATAGAAGCTTGTGTACATCGACTGTTCCTGATTTTTGCTAATAAGAGCGGGCGATTTCGTGAGAAATGCATGGTGAAATTATCTCCGAACACAGCCTTCAATGTCGCACAAAAATAATACATTTCGTTTTATAACACCTTACATCAAAATTATATAGTTAAATGTTTTTGCTTTTTTTATTGTTGTTTTGAAGAAACATTTTCGCCTACAACATTTTTGAAGTACTTCTTTATTATAAGATTCATGCTAATTGACTTAAAATGACATCGATGAAATGATTGTTTCCGGAGAGCCAAAAATTTGTCATTGTCCGATGTAGCAGCAGGAAATAAATCCTGAAGAAAATAAAAATAAATTTTCTTGTGGTTTGGGGCATTATATTTTATATAAAGAGAACTAATGAAAAACTTTCTGATACCGAATTTTTGGCAGCGAAAACAATTTGAAATGAAAGGAACAATTTTGAATATTGGAAATAAATTTTTTATGTCAAAAACCTACTTATTGGAATGAAAATTAAGTTTGAAGAAACAGAAAAATTATGTATTTTTAAGCTATCTGGTTATTTCTACTATTATTCCCGAATTAGAAAATCGGGAATCAAACATTTTTGCCGCAATTGGAAAAGGCCGAAAAAAATTAATAAATTACATGTTTGGATTTAGTAATTCCATGAAATAAAAATATTGCCCGAAGTAATATAGCAGTTATTACTTTACATATATAATAATTATATGTACCTTCGTATAATAAAAGTAAGCATATATGGCGTTTTTTCTCTTTTTATTAAAGTATAACATTAATGAACAATTAGCTGCCACCCTGATGTTCACTTTATATTTCCGGATTGACGTATGCGCAATATTTAATTACATCATACAAATTCATATCACCCATACGCCACATGTGGCAAATGTATGCTAAACAATAACAATGTGCGAATATCCTAAACTTTTCCCCATAGTCGACCAAATCTAGCAAAAGTTTAATCAAACAACTAAAGAACTTTCCAAGAGTGCCAGTGAAGGAGAGTCCCTAAACAATTTCGAGAAAAATATTCAAATTTTATGAAATTCTACAGCCGTTTGTCATGAGTGCGCCATTTGAACAGTAAGCACGTACGACGTGAAGGGTTTATTTGGGTATAATGAAGATTTAAGTGCTGCTTTTTCTCTATTCCTTTGGTAATAAGTTAGAACATATTTCTACGTAATGTCTTACAAAGCTTTCCGTATTTATCTTCTAGGCATTGTGCTCAACATAAATTTGTGAAATACGCAACTTTGAATTCCCATATGTATTGAATATATGTATAACGCATATTATATTTATTACACGAGTTGTTTGAAAAATATATTTAGTTGTTTTTGCGGTTTAAATCACCAAATATTAGCATTACTAGTTGATCAATTCGTCGTTAATGGAAATTTGAAGGTGAAGTGGCTGAGAAAAATTGCAGTTTTAATATCTGTGCTCAAAGCATTTGCACGACTATATTTACTTTTAAAAATATGTTGTTGGCACCACTGCCCAATTATTTATTTTCTTTAAGCCTTTCTTTTCGCAAATTTGTTGTACTAAAAGTATAATGTCAAAAGGAGACAAATGTATTTTACGTACTAAAATCAGTCAGCAAATTTGATTGTTAATTTCTTTGCTCATTAATCACTGAGCGAGCAGGTTGAAGTTGTCCAGTGTGGATACAAAATTGTAACTATAATCTTTACTGTAATTGTAACCTTTACCAAATGAATTTGTAATTTTTAGGAATAAAAACTGAGTTAAATTAAAACTGCTAGTTTTATTTTGACCTGTTGAAAGCAACAATTCACACAAGACTGCGAAGGCAAATTCCTTCGCCATAACATATGTAAAGTTACCGTTGCTAGGCTGTATGCAACTTGTAACTATTTTTAAATATTTCTATACAATCTCTACTACATTCGCCTGTTGATTTAAATGTCGAACATATTCCTTCACATTGAATAATGAAAGAATGCAAGATAGAAAAAGACTATGAGAAAGCTAGCATGGCACCATTTTCAACAAAACCAAATTTCAATATCTTCGGCAGACAGTTCTGCGATTAATATCTATTTCAAAAATTTTTTTAGGTAGTTATCTTTAATGTAGTTATAAATAGTTTTATTAGTTTGCAAAAATATGAAGCTTTTTACTAGCACAGAACTCATTTCGAACAGTGGAATTTTACATATGGCTTAGTAATTTCACAATTTTTCCATGGGAAAAATCATTGGGTCTTAACGTTGCCTGATTTTATATACAGACTCATAAATTTAATATTAATATTTTTCTTTACATCTTAATAAACAAGGTATTCTTATTAAAAACTGATTTCGGTGAATTATTCGATTATGAAGGGAGTTTAAAACTAAAAAAAGAATTTCAGTTAGATAAATTGATTTACCCAACGTCCTTTGGCGTTGGTTCAAAAATGTGTGGATTCCAAAGGTCCGTAACAAATCGATATTTCGCTTATCAACAATTGCATTGAATTACTGTACAATTCTGCATTAAATACAACCAAATGCCAGATAAGAAACAACGTTGATTGTTTTCAATGCAACTGGTTGGAGAGTATGAAACATATGGGTTAAAATGCTTAATTGCAATTTTCAAAGGGGTATAACTAATTGGTTAATTATTGTCAAAATTGCACTAAGTAATGAAAATCAAGACTGTGAATAAAGGAGCAGGCTGAAACAGTAAACGCATTGGTGGTTGCAGAGGAAAATGTAATTTCGGAATATCGGTTAAGTTTGCATGGAAAACACCAAAAGGTTTACTATAATTGCATAGGTTTCTATTCTCAAACACCACCTTAGTAACCGCTTAATGTGTATCAAAGTTTACTGAAGTCACTACAACTGAAAAATGAAGATAAGATGGTATGTGTTAACCCGGCACACGTATGGAAAAACACTTTACATAGAATTATAGATCAATTATTAGAAGTAGTAGAAACAAATTGGAATTTAGAATATATTTCAATTTGTATAGGAGTAAACGGATAGAGCATGACGATGCGATTTATTTCCATTCTGAGGTACTACCTTGGACAATCCTTAATATGTAGCAAATTTTACCAAATCTAGTGTAAACACACAGAAGATATGAGCTTAAGAATACGCAGATTAAACCTGTTGTTTGTGTGGGGCATAGCAGATAGATTTTTAAAGATTTTAAATAGAATTATAGATTAAAATAGTGAACAGAAAATCAAGCAGTCTCCGAATGAGGAGATACAGGCAAAAAATTGAACTTAAAAAATTGGACAATTTGTATGGTAGGCCCAAGATGAGGCTAGACGATGTGACCCGGTTATCTGGCAAAAGCCAAAGAGCCAGCCATACGGAAGGATATCACTCAATCGACTTCAAAGAATCATGAAATACGTTTGGTAAAAAATAAACTGAAAAGAAACACGTTTGGTAAAAGATACTTGATATTTTAAATGCCTGCTTCTCTCTGTTACATATCGTTTACATCTTCTAGATCCTCCCAAAAAAAATGGGTCGGAATTTATAAATAATATTTTCTTCTGCACCCCTAATATGCAGATGATTACAGTAAACAAATCTTTCGTTCCCTGCTTTTCTTTTTAATATTAGGATTTCTGCAAAAAAGGGTCATCTTGTATATGTGGTGCCCTAAGTATGGTTACCAAATGCCTGATGCGTCCTCAATTATACAGAATATAATGTAATTGAGTAGAAGATATGCATTAAGGCATATACAAATCAAAATGTCTGTGAGGTACGACAGAGAGCGTAGTCGTTGATTATCTCACATTTTACACAGTACTATAACGCAATATAGTTCCATACGAATTATGAATTGCGGCGGAAAATTTAATTTGAATAAATTGACTGAATTGTGATAGATAAGAAAATGGATGTTTTTTTTTCGTTCTGAAAAATTAGTTTAACTAATATACAGGGTGGCCCAGAATGAATGAAGTGGTGTGAATTCCTTATAACTTTTTTATTATAATTTTTTTTTCTTTTCTTTTTAGTATTTTGTAAAGAAGACTTGGAGAATTTATAATGGAGCAATACACAACTGAACAACGTGCCCAAATCGTTGAAATTTACTTTGTAAATCAACGGTCCATTGCGTTGATTTAGCGTGCATACCGTCGTCAATTTAATGTGCGGGTTGCACCCTCTCAGTCAACAATAAACCGTCTTGTTGCAAATTTTCGAGAACAAGGAGCAGTAAGGAACCTTCCTGGTGCTGCTTCCGGTGCACACGGATGACAATATTCACGTGGTACAGGAGAGTATTCAGGAGGATCCACAAACATCAACCAGGAGACGTTCGACACAACTTGGCATCTCAAGAAGGTCGCTGCAGCGAATTTTGCATAGCATAAGAATGTTTCCATACAAAATTCAAATTGTCCAAGAATTGAAACCGACAGATTACCAGCAACGACTTGACTATGCAATTTATTTCCAGCAAAAAGCACAAGAGAATCCTAATTTTATTCATAACTTAGTTATGAGTGACGAAGCCCATTTCCAATTAAATGGGTTCGTTAACAATCAATACTGTAGGATATGGGCTACGGAAAACCCGAGAGTACTTCATCAACGACAATTACACCCAGTTAAGTGTACTGTTTGGTGCGGTGTTTCTTCAGAAAGGATCGTTGGCCCATATTTTTTTGAAAATGAACGAGGTGTTGCCATTTCCATCAATGCTGATCGATATCGGGCCATGTTGGAAAATTTTGTAAGGCCAGCCGTGGAAAACCATCCGCAAATATGGTTCCAACAGGATGGAGCCACAGCGTACACTGCGAGGGCCACAATGGCTCTTTTACGCGATATTTGGTGAAAGAATAATTTTGCGTACAAGCAATTTTAATTGGCCTCCGCGTTCCCCGGATTTAACCGCTCCAGACTTTTTCCTTTGGGGTTATTTAAAAGGGAAAGTTTATGTTAATAAGCCCAGGACTATTGACGAATTAAAATCCAATATTAGAGACGAAATTAACAACATAACACTGGAAATTTTGCGAAAGGTCATGGAAAATGTGTTGGAAAGAGCACATTTGTGCGAAGCAGAAAATGGCCACCACTTGCGGGATATCATTTTTAATAACTAATCTAAAAATACTCCCCATAAATTTACTGTATTTAAAAAAAAAATTTAAAAAATATGTCTTAAATAAAAAGTTATAAGCAATTCATACCACTTCGGTCATTTTGGGCCACCCTGTACATGCCAAATCTGATCCAGGGCATTAGAGGGCATTAGGTAATATTACTTAATTGATTTTTCTCCGGCTTTAAAGAAGTTGCAAAACAAAGATTAATGACAAAAATCTGGATTACTGCTGGTTACGTAAGGGACTACTGCCGTTGTCGCTTTTTCACTCGTCTAAATAGTCATGGAACACATTCGCCCAAAATATACTTAGTCATTTAAATACTTTTGAGTGTTACAAATGATAACACTCATTCCTCCGTGCAACCAACAAGATGCATGCTTTTTTTAATTTTAAACAGGAAAATTGTTCTCTGTGCAATACCCAAACATTTGCACCAACACGAAAAATGTTTTAGTTATAGCTATCCCAAGACGCGTAAAAATAGCTAAAATTTACTACAAAAGTGAAGTTTTCAGTTGAACAAAATATTCTTCGGCGATAAAGTTAATTTCTCACTCGGTGGTGACGTCAGCAAGCAAAATTGTCGCATATGGAGCTTGGAGAACCCAGAATTGATTGCGAAAAAGTCACTGCATCCGGAAAAAATGAGTGCATGATGCGCATTATGATCCGGAGGTGGCATTGGGTCGTATTTCTTTGAAAACTACCTCAAAAGGATCCACTGCTGTAACCAATCCAGGGGCAGTCATTTAGATATCATTGTATCAGATGCACAACCAAAATCCCGCTGTTTGTCAATAGATGGCGCCATCTGTAAGTGCTAGTCGATTCTGCCACAACTTAAACGCCATGAACTAAGCTTAGGTATATGGTAAATATACCGCCTCGACACAACAGTGTTTTTCTTTTCACATAATCTTTTGGTTGTGTGAATATGTATGATATTATGAGATGCTGCTTTAAGTGAAACAACGTATCGAGATTGCTTCCGTCGCTTTAAAGATGTTAATTTTGATGTTGACGACCGTTCGCGTGAAGGAAGACGAAGACACTGAATTGACGATATTGCTTGATGGGGATCCATGTCGAACGCGGATAGAGCTTGCTTCAGTATAGATTTATTCGCCAAGCCATTTTCATGCAACTGTGCCGCTGTAGTCGGCACAAGGGAACTCTCCACTCGTTTTTATTGTACAATGTGTAATGGCAAATCACCAAATCTACCACGAAAGGTTTTAAATGATGTTTTGTTATCTTGAGTACGCAAATAATTCGATACAAACCATTGAGTATTTGAACTAGATTCGTCACTATCATGTCGTGAAACCCAACATTTTTGAACAACAATGGCCATCATACTGTTCCGATTTAAACACAATAGATTTTCCATATGGTTCATTCTAGAGGCCAACTAAAATGGATTGCTCTTCGTCGAGAATGAAACAAAATAGCATCAAGCCGCATTCGTGCAATATGTGAAACATCGCAGGATAAACTCGATGCTATTGTTCTTGCTAAAGCTGTCTATATAGAACAATATATCTAAAAATTTCAAATGTTTTTAAGATATTTTAAAACGTCACAGGATAGACTCGATGCTATTGCCAATATAGAACAACATATCGAACATATTTTTCTTCAAATTTCAAATGATTTAAAAATATTCTGCAATTAAAGAAAAAAATTGCATGATTGCATGATTTTTAATTGGCAACATTTTGAGAGCCGACCCCAGTAAATTGTATTTCTTTGGTAAATAATCTTAAGACTAGCTCCATATTAATCTGGTACAACAATTCTGAATTGCATGTGTAATAGTAATTTCTGACAAACTGTAATTTTGTGCGAGAACTATCAGAATTGTCCCGGTTCATTCACCAATTCTGAATTCCAGGTTTACTATAGAAGCCATTCATTCTTAATGCCAAACAGACAGAATTTACATAGATGTTTTATGCATTCTTGGGATAAATTTTCACTTAAGATTTGGGCACTTAAATCCTTCTATTTCAATGAATTACTGCTCTTTTTTCCCTATCTACTGGTGTTTCTACATATAATGAATGAATAAATAAAAATAAGAAATTTCGCCGCTTTGGAAACGGCTAAAAAATTCGAAAGAGGCATCAAACATATTTTATTTCCAGGCTTAGACATCAATAGCAGATTTTATGTTAGTTTTTCATTGTTTGCCATACTTTTAGCTCAGTCATTAAAATGTGCTCAATTGCTTTGTTCAATAAAAACAAAAACTTATCTTCGGCTGTTAATGTTTTCGCAAAAGTAAACACGTAGTTCAAATGACTGGATGAAATCTTTCTATCCCTTCTAAATTTGTCTTTCAAAAATTACTTGATGTCAGATGAACCCAAAGTTTTTTTTTAATATTATCTGGACAAACGAGTTTTTACGATAGGTTAAATCTGGTCTAATTCGTTTTGAAATATTTGTTCAAATATCAACTAAAATGGTAAACTCCCAGTCTTTCCCAGTACTATATGGAAATTTGAATTCTTATGACGAGATTAATTCAGTCTAAACATATTTAAAATGTTTCATCTGGAAGCATTTGAAGCGATAATATCGCCAGATAAATGACTTTGTCTTAACTGGCAAATATTTACGATGTCATAAATTTGAAGTTACAATTTCACTAAGTAAACGCATAGTTTGTTCCTATACCATCTGAATTACTGGAGTTTTGACGATGATTTAAATACGATCTAATCGTTTTTGAAATATTCCCTTAAAGAAATGATGTTTTGAAATGATAATGTTGCAAGCTAAACATATAATCTATAAACATACCATCTAGGCAAGCTGATATAATTTATTTTTCACACTTTCACTTGCAATATTTATCAGTTTCCCCCTTAAAACTTCTCTATATTACTAAGATTGTAAGCTATAGTTATCACCTGATTTCAGAAAAAAACTTGGCAGTACACTGTGTACTCAGATGCAATCATATCCCATACTGGCTAATTTTTATGTATATGAAAAATGCAAATATTTAACTACAAAGTCAATATCCATAACTCTTAGAGTGATTGAAATACTATACTAAATACTATATTTATTCCACAAAGACGATTTCTTATCGTTTTTAACTAACATATTAGATATATAGTTAGTTGATTGCTTCATGCATTTATAATTTACTATTAATGCGATTTTTATCGTTTCCTGAGAAAACTTAGGCCAGCCTTATGTCACCAGACATTCAGGTATTAAAAAAAATCAGGTCAATTTAAAAATATTTTCTTTCCTGCCATGGTTACTGTTCCTTTGACTCCAAAAGAACTAAATTACATTTAATTCACCCTTCTGACAAATCCATATGTTTCGTTTCACTTGGCAAATAATCTTGAATTATTGTTACTCGTTATCGCTCACGGTAATGGGCAACTACAGTGCAAATTGAGATTTCAATTGCTGCCTCCAGTTTAACAATTCAAAGCTTCCATATTGCACATTGCAACTCGTTTAAAGTCTCCATGGGAAGCAATCGCAATTTCCTTCACTTTCATTACAGAATCCTAGCCGGCAGCCGCCACCCCACCAAGCATTCTTGAGTGAACATTTAATTAAGTTGTGCAACTTCACATTGTACAGTTTGTCATTTGACTACAAACTGCCATGCTGTCGTCATTGTTTCTTAAAATACAAGCAGCAGATCTGTGTGCAGCACTACATTCTCCCTTCAGACATACTTCAGTCTTTGTAATAAATTACATTTTGAGTTTATGTACTTAAGTTTGAAATGAACAGTTTATTTTGCTTACTTATTCCACTTTTTTCCTCATACCCGTTCCGAAAAGAAACTGGGTTATATTTTTGTACATGCTGGGGAAATGCTCACTCGCAAAACTTTCTAAATATGCAAGTTTTCCTCAAGAAAATGCTCCTGCCGCTTTGCCTTGAAAGTTGGTTAAGTTTTATAGAGAAATTAGAATGTACGCCAGCAGAAATTGCTTTAAAAAGTTGTAAATGGCAAAATAAGTTGTACATAGTTTAAACTTCGTTTAGAACAAAACATACCGGCTGGGAAATTTACGACAATTACCAGAACATTAAGTTAATTACGAGGAGCAAGGCCAAAAATATTCGAAAGAGATTTTACATTAACTGAAAATAACACATTATTTTGTTTCAATTTTTTCACATATTTATTTTAGAAGATTTTTCTTTTTTTTTTGCATTTTCATAGCAATTTTTTTATACATTTTTTTATCATTATCAGAACATTTTAAATTTCGCTTTTTTCTTATTCGATTTTTTTTTATCGCAGGACGAGAGTTTCGTTTTTACATTTTATATTCCTTCGTTACTCGGACCGTATGTACCGACCAACAAAACGCATCTACTAAATGCCAGTAAGATGACTGTGTTGTTTACGAATTGCACCTTCGCAAAAAAAAGTTAATAACAATGAACAAAAAAGGGACGACATCGAACATTCCTAGAGAAAAGCAAATTCGAACATAAAATTTCGCTTCACACGACAAATATGTGAAATATAATTTTATGGTCCAAACGTTTAAGAGATGGCACATTGACGAATGTTACATCGGGAGAGTAGCCGGCCGAGGGAGAGTGGAAGAGCGCCAACATTAAACGTGTGTGGAGAGGAGTTCGCAAGAAGCAGGAGTTCGAATTCGGTTTGCTCTTATAATGTTGCCAGGTTTGAAGTTAAAGAATAAGGAAAACAGAAAATGCAATAAAAAATTGCTTCATACTTTGGATGAAATTGCCATAAAAAGATTAAAAGTCAATGTTTGACTTGCAAATGCATATCTGAAATAATCTACTTGTCATTTCAATGCAATTTCATTCAATAGGTTTTGCATCTCCTCCTTCGGGTTTGCCTAGGGGTTTATATCCAACAGTTGAGGGTAAATAAAATAAGCAGACATAATAAGCCAATGGAAAGCAGTTTACATTTGTACAATTTTTGATATGGATCCCCCACATTTTGCTAAAATATTAAGAGTGGCCTAATATTAGACTAATGGAGCCCATAAATTCCAAATTATAGGCTGAATTTTGTGCAACTCTTGCATTATGCATGGAAGACATCAAAGTAAGAGTGGTTAGCTCATCCGGTTTCAGGCCCAAACTAGAGTGAATGATAAAATTACAGCATACAGTGTTTTAGAGAATTCACGAGGACACTTCATACTTCACTTCAGTATTAATTGGCCCACTGCCAATAGCCAAGCAAAGCGATTCAAAATATTGCGACTGGACAAATTTTACACGAATCTACTTTAGCATTTAGGGGCAGAAATCACTTTTTATCAAATCCTACATTTTGTTTATGAGGTATCAGAGGATATGTATCAAAATGCCAATTTTATGTGTAAGGAGCCAATAGGAAAATATGGAGTTTAAACATTCTGCTAATGTATATTACGATAAACTCAATATTTTGAGGTTTAAGGACATCTAAATTTTAAAAGCTTGAGGCATAACCATTGCTAATAATATGCGAATAAGTAAATTTTGCCAAGTGCATCACTTCGTATGGGAGGTGCTAGAACAGAACTGGCGGATTCATTCAGTTGCAGCTTCAATTTAGAAGATAGTAGACAATTATAAGATAGTAGGCAACACATTAAGAAATTCAAATAACTTTTTTTAATCAATGTGTTTCATTCAATTTTTTTCTTTATTGAGTTGCAAATTCAATTTTATTTTATATATGCGACACCTAATCAGAAAATTATTTATTCATTACGGCCTGAAGGGTTTTCGTTTTGTAAACCCCTAGCTTGGCATTACCCCATAATAAAGTCTGGTGCAGTCAGATCAGGGGACCTTGAAGCCCAACCGAAAGTGGTGTTTCTGGACATTAACTTGTTTGGTAATTTTCGTTGGAGCTCCGGCGTAGCCGGTCTAGCTTTGTGTGCAGTTGCTCCATCTTCCTAGAACCAAATGCTGTTGAAACGGATACGTCTTTAGTGTAGTTGTGGTAAAAAAAAAACTCCTTTATCAACTTTAAATAATGGTACCCATTGACAGTTAGTAGTAACATGATTCGAGTGATACCCTGTAAATTATTGTAGAAATTTGAAGGTTCTCAGGTTATTTATGCGGGGAAGCAAGAGTGGTGAGTTGGATTTTTCCAGTTTTTCCATAAGTTTTGCTAATTTACACGAAATAGAATGTTTTGTCAAATATTACTCAAATTCATGGCGTCCATCAGTAATTAGTAGCTTTAAAGCATCATTTACATGGGAGGTATGAGGAAAGGCATGACGATTTTACCCATCTTAATCTCATATGAAGACCTACGAAAACATTATCTCTGGGAAATTTTGTAGATATGAATTATTTAAAGTTGTCATAATCACCAGCCGCCCAGTCAGCCAACGAACAGATGGATATATCATAGCTTTAATGGAATTCTTCTTAGGAGAGTAAAGATTTTGCCTCTTTCAACACATTGCAGATTTCTTTACGAAAAAATAGCCCTCAAAAACATTTAATGGAAAATGGTACATTTTCATTGAAAACATTCAATAAAAGTTAGTCAAGAGAAAAATGTAAAAAAAAATAGTCAAGATTTTTGGCAACTTAAATTGTAGATTCTTTCGTTACCTCATACAGTAATTTCAGCAAGCATGAGAACGAACCAAGCGCTGTGATGTTATTAGACGATGAGAATTTTCATGAAGAACTAAAATTTGGTTGCCATATTCAATCGCTACTGACCATATTTAGAATATTGAGATGGTTTTTTTTTTGTCATAATTCCGATCATTTTCTTTAAAACTGTACATGTGCTCCAGGCGAAAGGGGGAGTCTGATCCATCGACTGAAATGAACATTTTTGATCTATAGACATAACAGTTTTTTTGTTACTCTCTGACAAAATAAAATTACCAATTGATGTGGAGTGTTTTCATATTGCAGTTTCGGCCTATAAGGGTTTAATCGGAATTTATGTTATTATGGAAATATTTAGCAGCAATCAAGTTACAGACTCTCTGCATTCGTTACTTCCAAAATAATTTTAAAATATTTGCAAGAATTCAAAAATGGCTTGAAAAAACTACCGAGTTTAATTGTAGCCAATTCAAAACGATAGTAGATTCGTTAGGCTTTATTCGTGTCTATTTTGTATTCAGAATTTGGGCTTTTATTCAATCGCACTTCTTATATGGTCAACAGACTGATGATAGTACAGGGTGCCACTAAGATGTTGAAAGAATTTTTCCATCCAGAACTATGCCGGAATATAATTCCTTTAATTTTCTTGCAATTTTAAGAAAATAAGATAAATAAGATAATGCAAAGTGTCACATAGTATGATTTGTTACGGCAGAACTGCACGAAAATTTCAAAATAAGCTGATTTCAAGACTTTCCACGTTCCACCCCTTGACTTCATTGCATCTAATATTTTTATTATGAGGCTATGCAAGCACAATAACTAAGACCGTATTAAGCTTGGATTAAAAACATACGTACATTATTCAAACCACTTCAAAAGGGCTCCAAATTGATTGGTACAACTTTGAGTAAATACTAGCATGCATCACCTGGATCTGTCCTACAATATAAACAAATTTATTACAATACACAAGACATTTCCTCCCTTGCAAATCATTTTTACTTCCTGCACCACAGTAATTCTGAAGTAACCAGAAGGTATTCTCGAGAAGCTGATTGCCTACACATATTCTTCATCGTTGTGATAACTTGAGTCAGTTTAAACATATCTCGGCCGTTGAATCTCTTGAAAGTAATGTTAAAATTTGTTACGAATATTGCGCTTACGAATTTGACACACTTATTCCAGTAGAACACAGCTAGTACAAACCAGGTCTTAGGTGGGATCTGGAAGAAATTAGCCTTTCTAAGAGAAATTCTGTATTAAAATTCTGTAAGGTGGTATATTTGCGAAACAATTGTTCCATTTCATATACGTCTTAATAGAATTGTCCTAATTGTTAACACATATATTGTTATTTCTTTTATTTCTGCTGTCCTGTTTCTTTTGCCTAAATTATAAAGGGTGGCGCATAAGTAACGTTAACGACGACTATGTTGAATGCTTTCTAGTGCATCATTTAGTGTTAACTAGTGAACCAATTGCTTCTTATATGGGAAAAGATATAACATATTTAAAATTCTTTGCAAGGACGGCATAGATGTCTCTGACTGCTGAGAACGTCGCCTGGTGGAAGTTTCGGAGTTTTCCTCAAAACTTGTTTGCACTCGAGCTTCATTTCGAACTGCACGAGGTGTTCTAGCACGTGGAAGATTACAGGCAGCCCCTGCTGAACTAATCGGTAAATTGTTGGAGCGCTAGAAGCATTTCGAACATGAAGGAAATTTTGATATGATCTGAATAATCGAATGCTGACTTTCAAAGTAAAATTGAACAACTTTGGTTCTTTGT
Organism: Philornis downsi; assembly: GCA_019455685.1. Classification (NCBI taxonomy): domain Eukaryota; kingdom Metazoa; phylum Arthropoda; class Insecta; order Diptera; family Muscidae; genus Philornis; species Philornis downsi. Next base: position 1,476,529 of record JAHXMU010000307.1, on the reverse strand, counting down.
TCTGTGCTGAGCCTTTCTATCATAAATTTCCCAAGCGTTATTTAGTTAATTCTGTAAAGAGACGAAAAAAAAGACTTAAACAAAAAATTTATTCAGTGATCAAATCTTAGCGTTACTTATGCGAGATCCTACATAAAGAACCCGCAATAAATTTCTGAACGAAACAGTGTCTATTAGAAGCAATAAAGCCAACAGAGATGGGTCATTTGATCGGTCACATAGGTCTGTGTGATCCGTTTCCAGTAACTTTTAACATAAATAAAGTGAAACTTAATTAAATTTGAAGAAGAGAACGACCATTGCGTTATTGCATTTGGTTTGGCGTAAGAAATTATACAGTAGAAACAAAAACATACACTGTGCAAAATGAATCTTGCGTTGTGATCAACTCTCATCAGGTTCTTTCGTGTTGATAACTGCTTGGGCACTGATTGCTATATGTAGAAATATTTTATAAGAACTCGCAAATGGAAACTACAATTGACGAGGAACAGTCCATATGTTCAGTCAGTTGAATAGAAAAACTATAAAAGCTCTGACAAATGTCAATTTGATATGATATTTTGTAGTTTTCTCTAGGAAATGGTATACTTGGGCTACAGTTAACTATTATTACAAAATGTACGCATGCAAAAAACGTATCGAACGTCGTTGACAATTTATGCAACAAAAAATTTTCCCCACTTACTTTTATAAACTAAATAACTTACCGTAAAAAAATATGTGCTAAACTGCAAAAGAAAAACATCTTTTTGGTCGGCATCATAGACACAACTGTTGATACGACCTCATCATACAATAAATGTTAAACAGTCAACAGTAGAGTATAATTCCTGCATAGAATCACTCTCTCAGCAACTGAGTCTTACAGTGCCTTACTTTACGTGCATAACGTCAAAATCCGTTATGTTTTACCCAGAAACTTCGAAATTGCGATAAGGATTCATGTTCGAACAGCAGTATAACAGTTTAGTATTTCTCTTTTTCATTGCAACTCTCGCCTGTATCCAGTTTTCGTTTAATTTGAAACAGCCATTCTCTCCCATCTCTCTAACTGTGTATGTGTTGTGTTAATTTCATATGTATGTATTTTGGTTTTCATTTCATACGGTTCGCTGTTTCTTTTATTTCGTTTTTGCAAATCTTAAAACTATGTCAATTTGTAGATGCTTTTCATGAGCGTATGAGTGTAGTTTCTACATGAGTATAAGTATGTACATATAGAAATGTACGTCTGTAAGTGTGTTAATGTTTTTGTTTTTAGTTTTTCCTGTTTTCCTCTTTAGTTTGTTTTTTCGTGTCTCCCTCAGCGTCACTTTATTTTGTTTTTTATATTTTTTTTTTTTATTTTTTTTTTATTTCTATACCATCCTCCTGTGTGGTACAATAAATAAACAACACTTGAGAGTGGGGGAAAGTGTAACACAACGAACGAATTACTAAGACCCTTGACACTTTTGGACTCCATAGGTGTAGTGGTTGTTATACTTGGTCCGCATTTAAAATACTTGTAAGTTCTAATATTTCATATAACAATCAAACAGTTCATATCCGAACTATTTAATATAGTTATCGATCGTCATGGAACTTTCACAGTACATTTACGTCGCCTATGAAAACAATCATGGGTTATATTGATTGAACAAAGAGGCGTGGTACCGCCCATATAAATACAAACTTTGAAAGACCAACTATTAGAGGCATACAGAAGAAATTTGGTACGTATGGTACTGCCACAAAAGGATATATGTTGAAGCAAAAAGGGGAGTTGTCCCTTTTTAAAACTTCCTCTACGATGGCCATAGTAAGTGACCAACCGCCATGGAAACCTAACGCTATCAATCACGAAATTGTGATATACTATATTAGATGTACTACATTAGAGGGGCGTGGCGCCGTACATGCAAATAATAATTTTAAACGCATATATTACTTGACTTATACCAAAGTTACTGGCAAAGAAATTAAATGTTTGAATAAAGAGTGGATAGTGCACCGCTCTTTTTTAAGATTCTCTTATAGTGGTCAAAATAACCGATAAATCTTTATAAAAATTTAACAATATGTTACTCCCAATGACGAAATTGGCATGTGCTTTATTAGGTTAAGAAACGAAAAAGAGCGTGGCACCTCCCACATCATTTCACATTTTGAGCGGTCATTTCTCTTGAACTTCTATTGGTACAAAGATGAAAATTGGCACGTACGCCGCTGATATAGGAAGAAATATTTCTGCACCAAACTTTTGGTATATATCTGGGACGGAATGAAACATGTCAGTGAAACTGAGCGGTTGCATACTCTTTTTAATAATCCAGTAAAATGATCGAATTTACTGATCGAACTCCATAAAAATTAATCAATATTTTCCCATGAATTAAGATATTACAACGAAATAACAAAAAATGTTGGAGAAACGAACGCAAACTAACGATTTAAATTGTCATATCTTATGAACTATCAGAACTATGAATACGGGACGTGATACGTGTATTATAAATTCAGAAAACATCATGTCCTAGCAAAAACCTGGCGATACCAGATTTCTTTTTGAAATTCGATATAGTGATCCCCTCGATCGTCATCATAATTTAAGAGCATGTTAAAGTCAGTCCTGAAATTGCCGTGTCCTATGTTAGGTTATGATTGGTGAAAAGAGTGTATATCTATACTTACTATGTAAAGATATAAGCAACCATATCTTATAGACTGTTAGAGATAAACGTATGAAAGTATTTACATTTGCTATTGGGAAAAAAGAAATAAACCATAGGAATGACTTACACTTCGGAATGAAATTCATAAAATTTTAATAATACTGAATTATAGGTCAAGCTAAATTACATAAGGAAAAGTTGGAGCAAAAAGTCATGTTATTGGTAATTCAACCCATTATATTATATTTTAGGTATAGTGTTGAGTATTATGCAATTATAAAAGATGTTTTCACAACAATTTAATGAAAGCGTTGCCGCGCACTCCTGGTCGAATAGTTTTCTATAATAACTACTATAATTTTCTACAATGTCAACTATTTTGTTTGAACGCAGTTGTTGTTTATGTAGTTATGTTCTCAAGCTCAAATACAGTTTCCTCTCTCTCTTTCAACTGAAGCTACCTTGAATCACTGACAAACGTTTCCAGTATACGAATAATGCCCTGGTCTAGAAAAATCTTTTCATACTCGAATTATCATTAAGCCGTGAATCGTGCTCTATAGACCTAAAAATTGAACGTATCCAAATTTACAGGATGTGTTTCAAATTATGTTTGAGTTACTGGTCTCCCACTGCCCAGCCTTTTCCGCTTGAATATTTAAGAGCTTAAAATCCATACAAGCTTAAAGGTAAATCGGGTAAGGGCCAACACTTTGCCCAGAACAACAAGTAAGTTTCGTCAAAATAATCAACGGGGGCTGGTCAATAAAACATAAAATATTTAGTGTTCATTCAAATTCATTGTATCGCCATTAGAGTGGATCCCTTATGAAATAATAAGCTTATGCCAACGTTTCATCAAAACATCAAAATATTTTTCAAACGCATTTTCCGGAATAGATGTCAGCTCTGGACACGAATTCTCAATAGAAAACGAAAGCTCCAAAGTCCTAATTTGAAATCTGGAAAAATACATGTAATATACTAGTACATTTATTCCTCCGACCTTGTGATATTTTGCGGTATTACAGCGCAAGATCCATGAGTTTCCTTTTCATAAATCTGGTCTTTTCCAACGAATTTACTCTTTCAAACGCTGTATAATACCCAGATAATATTCTTTATTTATCGTCAGACTTTCTGGAAAGAATTCCTAATACACAACACTGCGATATTCAAAGAAAATGATCAACTCAACCTTAACTTTTGAAGGAGTTTGAAGTGCTTTTTATTTCTCCGTTTCGGTTCAGTTGGAAGTCAAACTCGTAAAACATTTTCCAGTAGACAGTTATAACGCGTTTAATGAATACGGGGTCGGAACTAACTCTTTTTATTACGTCTTCAACGACGTTTACGCTATTAAGTTTTTGAAGAAAATAACTAGTAAGATATGAACGCCCAAGGCACAGAAAGTTCTGTGATTTTCAATCGCCACCAACTAAATCACTTTCGTAATGAAAAATTTGAGATAAATTGTTTGTTTAACGGCTTTATTCATTGTCAAATCCAAAAACACATTTCAGATAAATTGACAAAATAGACCACTGTAAATTAACCCAATGACGGATAGCGCTGTAACTCTGCGCCAATATGGAGGAGAGTTGTAACAATTTAGCAACAAAAAGGACTTAAGCAGACTGATAAGTTTTTGATAAATTATTGGCTTGAAGAAAACCAAGTGTAATGTGTCCTGTATTTAAAAAAGGCGATTCAAGTGTTTGTAAAAACTATCGCGGTAATTACCAATTGCTCATAAGATCCAGTCGAGTGTGATATGTGAAAGACTAAAGCCGATTCTAACTAACCTGATTGGATCTTATCAGTGCGGCTTTAGACCTGGTAAATCAACAACTGACCATATATTCACACTATGACAAATTCTGGAGAAGACCCAAGAAAAACAATTCGACACGTACCATCTTTTCGTCGATTATAAAGCTGCCTTCGATAGCCCGATACGGCAAAAACTATATGAGACCATTTCCGAGTTTGGAATTCCTACGAAGTTTATACGTCTTTGTAGGATGAAGCTGACTGACACGAAGTAAAGATAGACAAAGATCTTAGCGAGCCTTTTTGCACAAAATGAGGATTTAGGCAGGGCGACAGTCTATTGTGCGACCTCTTCAACATACTGTTTTAGATGATTATGAGGAAAGCTGCAGTTAGCATGCCTGGATATGCGGATGACATATACATTATTGGCAGAAAACTGCGAGATGTTACTACAAATGGGTCTGGTAGTAAACGAGAACAAAGCAAAGGTATTGCTTTCAAAGAACAAAGAGTCTACTAATTTGGGACGCTGGGTGAACGTTGACAATTATAATTTTGAAGTGATGGAAGAATTCATCAACCTAAGTTCTGCTGTAACCAAAGCGAATGATGTTAGCATGGAGATAAAGAGGGGAGTATTGCTTGGTAACAGATGTTACTATGGGCTAAGCAAGCGTTTTAATGATAGAGCCCTGTCTCAACAAACAAAAATCCAACTGTACCAGACGTTAGTTCTGCCTCTGCCTTGTTATATGGTGCAGAATTCTGGGTTATGACGCAAGTGAATGAATCAGTACTAGCAGTTGTCGAGAGGAAAATACTCCGGAAAATTTATGGGCCCATCATCGTTAAATGAGATGTATGAGCTATATGCCGACATCGACGTGGTCAAACGCGGATGGACCCAAATGTCCCCCACGGGAGGTTTTCGACAACGAACTCGATGGACGGCGCAGAAAAGGGCGACCAAAAATCCATTGGAAGGACCAGGCTTTTGAAATACTGTCAAAATTTGGTGTGAGGTATTGGGAGAGAAGTGCAGAGGATCGAAACGTTTGGAATTTGGTGTGAGGTATTGGGAGAAAAGTGCGGAAGATCGAAGCGCTTGGAATTATTTTCTGCGGGCAGCATATAATAGATAAAGATGTCTGTTCTAGTCGCCACCTAAGAAGAATAAGAAGATAAATTTTCGGTACTTTTTTGACAGAATTTATAACCACCACAGGGCACGGCCTTCTCTTCTCATGCATAAATCATTGACTTAGCGTTATTTATATTTTCGTCACTTTTTGTTAGAAGTGTTTACTGCAAAGCGGTGGCATTCTTCTAGAAACGACAGAAATATTAGGAAAATTTTGAAAAATGTTATTTTTGGGCAATGTGGAGTGTTGACATTGAAATGTATACCCACTGAATCATTTGCAGCCAGTTATGATACCCTCCGACCGTAATATTGTGGACAAGGTACTCCACTAGATAAGCGGGTGTTGTATTAAAAAATAGGAAATATACTCATCTTTCTAAATGTAAATTCATCCCTGGTATGTGCGTTAAGTGGCTTCAGAGAGCGTACTTGGCCGTATTTTAGAGCATTTTTGATCATATTTCTCAATACTTTGAGCGATGTGTCTCTTATCTTATATCTCTAGAGAGCTAGGTATTTGCAGGCTAATGGGCCAATAGTTTAATTATTTCGCAATCAGTTATATTTTGCATATAAAAACATAACTTTATTAACTTTGATCAATAGGGAAATCTTTGATAAAATTAGTTTAACCGGTTTGTTCTTGACTCCAAAATTTGGACAAAATCGAATCAATCCTTCTTTTACCCTCCTATAAACGGATCTGCGGATATCGAATATTTTCACATTTCAACATCCTATCAAATGACCTGATTTTTACTAAAGTTCTTATAATTGTACATATTTCAGATCTATGCCATTTTAAGGGAATTATTTAAAGCGTTCATTTAGCTCTTATAAAAATGGATCTAAACTTCAAGAATGTCCCATTAATGTCCCTTTTTAAGGTAATCAGATAAAGCTTTCATTTAGCTCCTAAAAAATGGATTTAGACGTCAAGAAGTTTAATTATATTAAAACATTGCATGCCATTTGGTTTTCAGCTAAATGGAAATTTTTCCAAATTCTTTTTACATCTTCACCCAAAGGGATGACGATAATTTGTCATGGAAATACTGTAACACTCCTAAGGTACTAAGTATCACGATTTTTTAAACCGATTGAACAATGTGCATCTATTTTCTGGCTGGCTGGTTGATGGACTCGCTAACTGACGTAAATCTTTATAAGTCTTCATAAAACTTGACATAGCCTATTATTGTGCCAGACTGTACTCGGAGATCGTGGATGGGCAACATTGACTTACCCCTTCTGATACTTCCCATACAAATTTAACCCAAATATTCTTAACCTCATATTTTTTAAGCAGTTGCTTATAAATCAACAAAATTTGCCGCACATCATGCGCTTGATAAATTAAGTTTTGAAAATGAAAATATACTACGTTTTAACTCCCATTTGGGTACTTCCCGTTACTTTATTTATCCATATTAAATTTGATTTTTCCCCTGCCCAGAAAGATTTTTTAATATACTTTGTCGATTACGGTCAAACATAACAAATTGATGGAATCCATCAGCACGAATTGAAGTCAGTGGAGAAGATACTAAGAAAATTTCCATCTCAAGAGGTCTGACTCCACGTTATCTCCATTATTACTCAACATACATATATTCTAAAGAAATGTTCCAAGAAACACTTGAAAAAGAAAATATCGGATTAAAAGTTAATGGGAGATTCATTAACAACATAATTATATTAATAAAACTTGTATGTATAAGTCAGATGTATGTACTAAAACTCAATATCAAAAAGAAGAAATATATGTTGAATATTAAAAATATAATATAGAAATTGAACGAACACGCAATTTTACATATCTGGGAGCCTTAATAAATGACCAGTGGGACCCATCAAAAGAAATCAAATTCCGCATAGAAATTGGGAGAGATGTCTTTTTCAAATACAAGAAAGTATTAACCAATCACGACATCAGTGTTGCAACAAAGATACGTTTTATGAAATGCTACATTTGTGTGAAGTAAAAGTTTGGACAGTCAAAACCTCGCATAAAAGAAAATTGAAGGCTTTCGAAATGTGGACAGCCAAGTACTGAAAATACCATAGACTGCCAGAGTCCCAAATGACGAAGTATTAAGAAGGATGAATGTCAATCGGCAACTAATCTCAATATTAAAAAAGGGAAAAATTTCGTACTTAGAAGAAACAATAAATTGAGAAACAAGAAATACAAAATTGTAAGAGAAGTGCTTAAAGTCATTGAAAGATTGTAGGAAGTCCTGGTAGAGGTAGAAGAAAAACATCGTTGCTTAAAAACATCCAAGGCCGGACAAGATACGAGTATAGCGATGAAAATTCACTCGTACATGCCGCTAAGAACAAAGAGCTGACCATTTGTACATAACAGCATAATATAATACAAAACTTATATATACAGTATCGGACAAAACTAAAGCACGGAATGCTTTTTACGAATGTCATTAAACAGTCCTTCAAAATTCGTTTAGATAACTGATTTTTTTTACTCAACATTCTGGACTATTAAATTATATTTAAAAATAAAACAAAAACAACATGAATTCTTCATCAAAAACAATCAAAATTTAAGAAAAAAGGTAAAACTCAATGTTTGTAGGCGACAAAACTAAAGCACGTAGACAATACTATATAACTGAGGACTAGAAAAAACTCATTATAACAAACATAACAAAACTAAAGCACGTAGACAATACTATATAACTGAGGACTAGAAAAAACTCATTATTTTGTGGCATATCCATTATTTTGTAAAACTTCGGCACATCTTCGATGCATGGAGTCAATTAAATTATTTAATATGTCTGGAGAAATTTTATTCCAGGCATTTTCCACATTTCTATAGAGCTCATCCAAATTTTTGCAGCTATCGCGGTCTATATTTCGATCTACAATTTCCCATAGATTTTCTATGGGGTTGAGATCAGGCGATTGCGCCGGCCATTGTAAAACTTCAATTTTATTTTGCACGAACTACTCTTCCACACACCCAGAAGTGTGCTTGGGGTCGTTGTCATGTTGGTACCTCCACCTAATTGGCATCTCCTCATCTGCATGTGGAACCATTACATTTTGGAGAATGTCTCTACAAACGAATCGATCCATTATTCCACTTATTCTATGAATTGGACCAATGCCATTCCCTGAGAAACAGCCCCAGACCCCATGCCATGCCCCCTTCGTGTTTCACTGTGCCTTTTGTATATTGTGGCTTAAGACGCTGTCCTTTGGGTCGCCGAACTAGCCTAAATCCATCGGAACCGTTCAAATTAAATTTGGATTCGTCGGAGAATAGTACAGTTGTCCATTGTGTAGTGGTCCAATTAATATGTTTCTTCACAAACTCAATCCTGGTTAGTCTTGTTTGCGCTTTTATAAGATTTCAGGCCCCCTTCTACAGCGCGTCTTTGGATGGTTCTGGGAGTAACGTTTAACGATAATTGTGAGGCAAAGGTCCTTGACGATACGAACGGATCCTTTTTTACTAAGCGTATTACTATCTGGTCATCTCGTTTGCTGGTCTTTCGAGGCCGTCCACCTTTATGTACTGTAGCCAAAGAACCCGAAGATCGAAAGCGGCTTATTATTCTTCATATAATACTATGATGAATACCAAATTTTGTTGCAATGGCCGTCACAGATTCACCATTATTACAATCAGCGATTATTTTCTCTTTTAAGTGAACTGAATATTTATTTCGTGTTATTTATTTAGCGAAATAATTAAAAAAAATTACAACAAACTTGTACGACCTTGTAAGCACATAAACAATTAGTAATTGAATGCAAAATTTCTCTACAATAACAGTAACTGTTGTTAGTAAATTCAATATTGTATAGAAAAAGGAACATTCAAAAGGTTTCGTGTTTTAGTTTTGTCGCTGCATTTTCGTACGTATTAAAATAAGCACATAAAAAAGTATTTAAACTACTAAGCAACAAAACTTCTGCATTAATTTTTAATAAGTGTAGGTTATTTTCTTTCAACTAGTTTTTTTTTGAAATGGGCATTCTTTTTAATGTTATTATAAAGTTTCTTGATGAACAGAAGTCCGTGCTTTAGTTTTGTCCGATACTGTATATATATACCTATATATACAAATGAATGTAGATATGTATGTATATGAACATAGATAAGTAATAATAAAGAAGAAGGAATACTTAAAGGCCGCAGTTTCATAAACAGTTATAGATTAGATTTAATTACAATACTAGATTAAATGTATAAAAGGCGGACGCATAATCTTAACCTTTTAGATACGGGAGGTATCTAAAAGGTCAAGGTTATGCGTAAACCAATTATGTTCATATTTTCCTAGGCTCACATTTTCCTGTAGAACTAAGTTCTGCATATTTTAAGAAGCATCAGACATTTATTAAGCCCAATTCTCCATTCCATTAGGTTATATCACATACTATTAGCCAGCTTGGAAAAAATTAAGGGTTTCTCCGTATTTTTAAAGTAAAGTATAGTAAGTTGCAGTAGTAGTAAATTAAATAAATTAATTAAATGTTGATAATTCAGCAGTTAAAATCTTTCTTCTTTTATTCTACCTTAATTCACATCATTTATTGATAACAACGTACCGACTTACCACGCCCCTTTTAGCACTCTTGTTCCAAGGCAAAAAGAAGACGTGGACGGTTGTATTTAAGTCAGTTCGGTTGCTTTAAATATCTCTACCGACTGCATTTTAGATTAACCCAAACGCTGTTGTGCAAATGCCACCTGACTGAGTTAGATGGACATATGACACATACTTATTTCCTTTTACAGAATTTATCAGGTTTTGCATACATAATTATAGCAAGGGCAGTAAATTCTAGTCAGTAAAAATTGCCTTTTCAATTCCAATTTGAATTTTCACTCTCCCATGTGTGTTCTTCTTATGCTAAACCTGGCAGCATATTTTCTTTTACCTTTTTTTGCTTCTATATAGATTATGCCATAAACTTTTTCTGTGGGAGGAAAAACATCACAACAACGACGTTTTAGTTTTTTTACACTTTTTACCCACGCTTTACTTGTCGCGTTTTATATGTTTTTTCCATATTTTTTTTTTCTTTTTTTTGTCGTAAGCTGCAAAAACCTACAATTGTGAATGGGGTTCATAATTATGAATGGAAGACTTAAGTCGTGCCTCTTATTTTATTCCGCCTTTTTAATTTTTCCTGTAAGCTCTGCAGTTAGAGTGCATTCATCTCAGGGTTCCAGGAACATAAAAATTTAAGTTAGAGTGATTACATTTAGCCTACTGCAATATTTCAGCACAGTAGAAGGCGTCAATAAATATGGTTAAGGTGGAAATAACTTCTGGATAGTAATTTGTTCGGGAAAAACATATGATGGTAAGTATATCATGTGCCATACTTAATTACAGGCGCACGAAACTAAAAAAAGGAGCCTAGAATTATTCTATTTCATCGTTTGAAACCGAAAATGGTTTTATAAACATTTTACATGAAGATTTCGTCAATAGTTTCTACTTTCCTAAACCTGTTTTTGCTTCTGATATACTAAATAATATAATATAATAAAAATAATACATAAATGATATATTAAAAAGTTCCAATTTTGACTATACCAATGAATTAATATTGAGAATTGTGTTGAAAAGTGGTTCATGATTTCGAGTATGCAGAAAGGGCTGATTTACACACTATCAATTTCTGTTCTCGCCTATCACCAACACAAAGTGACTGAGAATAGAATAGAATAGAATAGAATAGAAATACGTTTTCAAATTTATAGCAATTTACATAATACTCTACAGAAATGTGGATGGGAAATCAAAAAGCGGTGATATATTTTCCACCTTCGTCGAAAAAGAGTACGTAAAAATCGCCGCCTTTCCAAGACATCGTCTACAATTTGATTACATTGCCAGACTTGCATACGAGTACATCAGTCAGTAAAAAATAGACTATTGTACATATAGATAAAATAATTGTTGTTTATAACATTCGGAAATATTGGAAATAAATGAGGTCATTTATAAAAACTAAGGTCTCAAGCTTGAAAAAAATGAGAAAATTATTTTGGTATGAAATAAATCGGAAAACAGAACATAATTTAATAATTCAAAGATATTTTTTTTTTTTAAATTTCATTGGAGAACATGAGAAGAATGTTTTTTTTATTTACACTATCATCAATACAAAGTAAAAATATATTACATTTTATTGTTAACATAGTTTGAGATTTTACATATAGTATTGCAGCAAAAAAAAATCTAATATTATGGTTAAAAGAAATCTATATATAAATATCGTATATTTGTTTACAAGTTAAGGTTGTTACAAAGTTAAGTTGTTTTTGTTAAAAAAAATTGTTAAAAAAAACGATCAATTTTTTCATTTTCTATTCAGAAGATTAAAATGTGATCATCAGTAAAAAATTTTTTATTAAATAAATATTACAAGATTTACATTTGTCTTCAAATCTTGGTCTTATATCTTTTAGAAACTCAATAACTAGTTTGTGTCTGAATTTAGAATGCAATCGATTCGTTGAGTATCTTCTGCTAAGGTTATAAATACATTTATAACCTTTATGCCTGTTCATTCCCTAATTCAAACCTCAACTTTCGCTGATGACAATGCATTCATAAGCACTGGCACTTGTCTATTAATGCCTTCTAGACGACTGAAGTCTCATATACATACATACGAGTACATTAGAATCTCGGCTCGAAAAGTGGAAGATAAAAGTAAATGCCACTAAGAGTGTACAGGTTACATTCTCTCTTAGACAGTACAATTGCCCAGCCCTCACTATTCACGGTAGTACCATACCCGTTCATAACCATGTCAAATATTTTGGTATTCACCTTGATCGACGTCACACATGGAAAAATCACATTAACTCAAAAATCATACAATTGAAATTAAAATTAACTCAACTCCACTGGCTTATTGGCTCCCAGTCTACTCTCAGTTTGGAAAATATAATCACCGTCTACAAAACCATATTGAAGCCAATATGGACATACGGCATCCAGTTGTGGGGAACGGCATCGGCTTCTAACACAAATAAGCTACAGAGAAGACAATCAAGAATACTGCGTCAAATTTGTGGTGCCTCGTGATATATTAGGAATGATAATATACACAAGAATTTAAACATTTCTTATATTTCTGAGGAAATAAGAAAATTAAGCAGGTCATATGTATCGAAGTTGTCCTCCCACTCAAACCCACTCACTTAAAACCTTCAACATTTTTCCGGTCATTAGCCGTATATGAGAAGAAAGAACACGCTAGACTTGGTCTGGTGATACAAAGTTCGGCTCGCCAAAAATAAGATCCGGCAATAGCAGGATACTTTAGTTTAAGATAGGATTAAGATTTTAATACTTGATGTAAATTTCAAAAGAAATATTCAATAAAGGAAATGAATGGAAAGAAATAAATAAATACATTTCAAGTTTTTCTTTTGCACAATTTTTTCAGGTGACAGTTCACCAATTTTGGTGACCAAATTTGCCATCCATATGATAAAATAGGTCGAATGCACATTTTATAAATCAGCAATTTATTTTTATAGTTTAGTTTCAATTTCCTACTTATTAATAGATACAGTGCTCTTCCGTATTTAATAGCTTTGTCTCAAGCTTGGGCAATGTGTGTTGTAAATGTTAGTTTTTTGTCAAATATAAAATCTAAATATTTTACTGAATCTTCCAAGCAAACCTAGTAAAGATAAACTGGTACTAGATTTTCTTTTAGGGGATTTGTTGTACAGAAAAATTATAGTTTTTGTTTTCGTAAAGTTGATTTTGATTTTCCCTTTTACGAAATATTTTTGGAATACCATAACTGCTTTTATCATATTTTTAACAATAGCATTTGATACTTTTCCAGTGGTGATTAGCGCTGAGTCATCTGCATAGAAAGCTACAGACTGACTTACATCGAATACAAATGCGGGGACTTTCTGTTTAGTTTGTTTTCAGTGATGTAATTTAATATTCTTTTTAGTTGGTGCATGGTTGAGTGATCTTCTCTAAAACCAAATTATTTTTTATTTATGACACCATTAGATTCTGAGTAATCAAGTATTCTAATCTGTATTATTTTCTCAAATACTTTAGCGAGTCCCCATAGGCATTAATATCCTTGCTCAGCTCACAGATTTTTGTAAAGTTCACCAAGTGGGGATTCAAAGAGGGCGGCAGTTTATAGTTCGATCCCTTCACTGTAATTGGAGGAAGCCGCAGCAAACACGAACTGGCAACAACCTCAATAAATGACGTGGTAGGCATCATCATATCAGTTGAAGAAATTATAGATGTAAAATGAAACAAAACCAAGTTATTTGTTTCAATGAATGAATAGTTTGCTCAATTGAAATTCTGACAACTATGATCTTGGAATGATGGATAATTTCATCAGACTCTGCCAATTAAATTAATGATGATAGCTTAGAAATTAGGATAAGATTCTTGCCAGCCGACAGATGCTATCGCAAGTCATTCAACGATGGAGTCCTCACGACAAGTAAATATCCCACCATAACAGACGCTAATCCTACTTGTCATGATGTACGAGTAAGCACAGATATGTATGTACATTCATCACGGTTAGTAACGAATATCAGCGTCATAGGAACCAAATTAGATACAGCAATTACATAAACTGGGTGAAGTTGTGCGTATGGAACAATTTCTATAGAAGGAGATGTTGTCAATAACGAATTCGCTGGAAGATAAGAGGACAGCCGAAACTCCTTTGGAAGTACCAAGTTTCAGTGTACGTTTGTCTTTCGTGGCACCTATTAGAGTTGTGTTTCCATGTTTTTGTAGCTGTGTGACAAAAGGAATGTGAAATTAATGCCTACAGCCTTTAAAATGTATTTAAATTAAAATTACTGCTGCACCCAGTTGGATATGATGATTTGTAACAATGCATAAGCTGCTTCTTTCCTCAAAGAACGCGATCCGCTGTCCTCGCTTGGCTATATGAAACCAGTTTTGAAATAAATTCTCGACTACAAATAAACCGAAACAGTAAAATGCCAAATTTTAAAAAACTGAATTACATTTTGTAAGTTGTTTGTGAAATTATTAAATAACTCACATGATATAAAAGTGCATAATTTATATTTCAATGAATTGAAGCAAAATGGTAAAATTATCGTTTAATCGTTTACCAAAAGTCGAACATAAATCTCAGTTCTCGGTGTTAATCAAACTGATTATGTAATCGATAGCTTTTAAATTTTGTTTCATTTCGGAATAAAATCCAAATTAATTTACGTTTCAAATTCTATTAGGTGAGAAACCTTGATTAAAGCACTAATAAATTATTTGGAAATACTCCATAATATGTCACACAAGTTTCGACAGAAGGATGTACTTTGAAAATATGTAAAAGTAAATTCATGTAACCAAAACTACCATCCACGATCATTAATACTTGTGTATTAAAACTTTTGCATATAACACTGTCAATTTATTTATAGGCGGTCTTTTAGCAACACCATTAATAACGAAACTGTTTTTAACTAACTTAAATATTGATATTTAAATCAAAAGAAATTACATGATATAAAATATAATAGAAATAAGAGTAATGACACATATTTGTTCATGTAAATCCAACAACTCTAACGATTATCCTATTCTTGATCCATAACCTACAAGGACGAAATATTCACATGTCATAGAATAGTCAGACAGTTAACAATGTTGGATTGAACATTAGCAGTTAATTTTGTCATATCACTTAGATTACTACTAGAGAAATTGAAAAGAAATTCAATACGAATTGGATTATTATTAATGAAAAGCAAGAGACAGCAAGCGTATTAAATTGTCAAAGAATTTTTGCTCTTCAGACGGTTGTAAAGAAAATCTCTTAACCATATTGTGCAAAACTCCATTAAGTTTCATCTTGACATGATGCATGCATTTTGCGAGCGCACCACAATTATTTATGACAGTTCGTGTATGGATGAGGTTTTAAGTTACTTTTTGAATTTGCTTATTAATTTTTCATATGGGATTAGCAGTATAAGGTAAGAAAACGACTACGTCAAACCAATGAACAAGTGTTTATTACATGAAGCTATTAAAAGTGTCTTGAAAACAATATTTCGAAATACAATGGTTCAAACTGATGACAAAACATCATTGAAGTTTATTCTGAATAAATAATAATATAAGTCTTAGTCTAAAGCTGCTATTTGTTAAAATTCAGAAAAATCTCACGGATCTTATATGTGATGCTTTACATGTAATGCAGCTCATGATGTGTGATAGCTCATGAATTTCTGTATGAATATCCGAAGCATTTGTACATGGGTTTTTAACAAACACTTGAGCAATATAAAGAAATTTAAAGGATAACCAACTATACTATAAACTTTGGGAACCAATTCCAAAATTCAGTTTCCAAAGCTAGATTTTCTAAAGCAGTTTTATGCATACGGCTCAGCCAATCTGTAATAACATTTTAATGACTATTTTCACTTGAATTTATACAGGTTGTTCCGCAGTACCACAATTAGACTGTTGAAATAGCAGAGCGCGAACTATATTAAAGCCTACAGCATGTCGTACAGAAAATGCATTCATTTCCTAAGCAGCCCAAAAGATTTGAAAATTAATAAAAGTCGAAATAGGAATCCTCCCGAAAATGTTTGATTTTGGACCTTCCCAAGGAGGAGTGACATGCATCATTTCAAACGGGGAAAAAGTAATACTCCAAAGGACAATTTTTAAGTACCAATTGCCTTTAGAACAAATGCTTTTTATATATTATACATAATTTATTATATTAGGTGCGCAACTAAGTTTCCGCTGTCTGCCAATAGGTGACGCCAGCTGTAAGTGCTAGACGATTCTGCCGGAACCTAAACATCATTGGTCAAACTTAGGCATAGGGTAAACATACCACCTCGACACAATAGTGATCTTCTTTTGACGTTACATTCTTTTGGTTGAGTGAATATTTATGATTTTGTACCAAATAATCGTCAAGTGTGGGAAGAATTGATTTTCTTCTTTCAATCGAAGAAAACGACGGCTGAAGCTCATTGAGAGCTTCATAACGTTTACGGAGATGCTGCTTTAAGTGAAACAACGTTTCGTCGTTTTAAAGACGGTGATTTTGATGTTGACGACCGTTCACCTGAAGGAAGACCAAAAAGCTTCGAAGACACTGAAGTGATGGCATTGCTTGATGGGGATTCATGTCAAACGCAGATAGAGCTTGCTTCAGTATTAGGAGCGATTGCATACGTTGAGAATGATTCAAAAACACGGAACTTGGGTTTCGTATCAGTTGAAGAAGTTCACCTGTAAACAATTGTTTAAGCGACAAAAAAAGTGTTTTCTTCATCGTACAGTAACGGGTGATGAAAATAGGATTTATTACAGCAATCCAAAGGAAAGAAAGTCATGGGGGCTGCCGTGTCATGCTATTGAAATCAGGAGAAACCATCCGCCATATTCTACAGATATTGCGCCGTCCGAGTATCACTTGTTCCATTTGATGGCAGCCGGTCTGGCTGACCAGCAATCCCACTCATATGACGACATCAAGGAATGGCTAGGTTAGTGGATACCCTCAGAAGATGATCAGTATTACCGTGTGGGACTCGAACTTTGCCAGAAAGATGGGAATAAGCGATGGGCAATGCTTTCAGTGAATCATTTGCAAACATGTTTTCACTATAAAGTTGCATTTTATTTACGCAACTAATAAATTTTTAAGTTTTAATGCAAAGGAAGTTGTGTGAAGACATATGTAAGTCACTTCACCTGGCTGAAATTTGTGTACTGGTTTGAAGAATGATTTCTACTCTATCTATAGCCCTGTATTATTAAGAAAACTTTATGAGCGAAAAGACTTAAATACAAATCCTATTAAAGAAAATTGTAGCAAAGTTGGCACCACTTTTCCCACTGTGAGGGAACGATACAAAGCTGAAACATACAATTTATTTGCATCCATTTGCCTGAGACAAAACATTTTCGCAAACACTTATGGATGCCAGGGATTCCCGTCAAAATGAATTCACACTCGAAAATAGTTTTGATTTGTTTCAGTTGCTGTCATTCGAATTAAAACTGCAAAAAATATTGATTTTGATTCCTACAACCAAATTAAAGTTGGTTCCTAATTTGTTTCGGTTTCATACATCCAAAACGTAGTATTGTAGCAATATGCACTAAAACCGAATTGGAAACTATTGTGATTCTCATTCTATGTATGAATCGATTTGTTTGTATTTCATTTGTATGGCTATGAAAATTTCTGAGAATCTCTTATCGTAAATTCAGAAAATAAATTTCGTCATTTTTAATTTCTCTGCCAAACAACGAAACTACAAAAGGTTTCGGTTTTGATTTGGATTGAAAAAGCAATTTCATTTAACTACACTACACTTTCGTTCCACTTTCTCGAATCGAAATATCTGCTTCATTAGGTTTTCAGATCGATACCGAATCAATGTAAGTTTATATTTTCGTTTCAGGTAAGAAACTAATCTATATATGAAATGAATTATTGTTTCATATGTGAATTAGAAATGAATTTCTTATGTATTTTACAGAAAATTACGATATCAAAACCGAAAGCGTTCTGAACTTGCGCAAAAAAATCGTTACTCCTTTTGATTTTTGACTTAATTGTAGGCTTTTTAACAGAAAGTTGAAACCAAAAATAATTGTTTTACGTTTCCCTAGACACACATTCAGCGATGTACTTTAATCACCAATAAAGAAATTTCAGTCAGGTGAGGTAGCTTACGGACACATTTACCTAACGCTTCTTTGCATTAGTGCAAAAGTATGTGTTGTGTCAAAGGGAGGGGAGGGGATGGTAAATCGCTAGATTCTTATTAATGAATTCTCTGAATTAATACACAATATTGTGCAATTGAAACAAAATATAAACCTAGAAACTTACTGGTTAAATTCGGCAATTTGAATGCAAGGTGGCAGAACAGGCGGAGTTATCCGTTCGATTTTTTTACATTTAACCAAGCATTGAAATTAAATGCGATTTCCGTAAATTTAAGTTATAGCAGCTTAAGAATTTTTACCTGGGAAAAGATAAATATCAATAAATTGGTCAGTTTGTATGCGAGATAAGGAACGCGCACCAAACATCAACTCTTTTTTTTAATTCTCGTAGCTAAGATTTTCAAATTTAAGACGTATGGAAAATTTGGCTGAATTGAATGCAATCATGGGTAAAATTGCCCATTTTTATGGGAGGTCCAAGAACGAGAGTGGTTACTTAGGTGATTTTTATCTCAAGTTTTACCAGACGATATAAAGCCATACAATGAAGGAAAATGGTGGTTGGCTGCAGTCTACGAAAAAATATTGAATTTCGAGAATATTAAATTTCGAAAAATTGGAGGAGAAAAAATAATATGGAAGGTATCAGAAGAGATGAGAAAATACGATCTATATTCATTCTAGGATGTCATCTTAGCAAACCTTTAAAGTGTTTGCTAAATAATGTAATGTGGATTTGTGCTCAACTTAACCACTTAACACTTAACCAAAGCGGCTTTTGTGTTTTCCCCTTAGAAGCGTACAATAACCGGTTTTTATATAGCTTGACTCAGAGAAATGAAGATTTGTATTATTTGACCCGACAAACGCATAACATATGTATGTGTATATGCGAGGGGTGGTAATCAGCAATAATTTCGGAAGATTGATAAAAATGAGGGATGAAATAAATTGAGAGATTAAATTGTGTTTAAAAATCTTTATTCCAAATCCGCACGTTGTGTTGCGCACGATTAGTTGGCGAGGAGTTTAAGGAATAGTAAATAACAGGTTCTCTTATCGTACTAAGCCAAAATTGATGTTTCGCGAACTGCTTCAGATTGAATACTAACGCTCAACTCATTTCTTCATCACAAAGTGACAAGATCATCGATAAAATAAGTTCATTAATTTATACATCAACAATCTGCCAGGAAGCGATTCGCACGTTTTTATGCGAGTTGAGTACGTCTATTTATCTGACTGGGCTTATGAAATTTCTTAAAATTCGTTACAAACAAATATTTTGCTAGAACATGTCCGAGGATTGTACAGGGCGGCGCGTAAGTAACGGTAGCGGCGACTATATTGAATGCGTCCTTGTGCATCACTTGGTTTTAACTCGTGAACCAATTGCATCTTATATGGGAAAAGATGTAACGTATGTAAAATTCATTGCAAAGACCGCCTAGACATCTCTAACTTCTGAGAACGTCGCCTGGTGGAAGTTTCGAGGTTTTCCTCAATACTTGTTTGCAGTCGAGCAATGGTCACTCCATTTCGAACTGCACGAGGCCTTCCAGCCCGCGGAAGATCACACACAGCCCCTTGTTGCCCAAAACGCTGAACCAATCGATAAATTGTTGGAGCGCTGTTGGAGCATTTCGAACATGAAAGAAATTCCGATATGATCTGAATAATCCACTGCTGACTTTCAAATTAAAATTGAACAACTTTGGTTCTTTGTTCTGTGCTGAGCCTTTCCATCATAAATTTTCCAAGTATTATTTAGTTAGTTCTGTAAAGAGACGAAAAAAAAAAGACGTAAGCAAAAAATGTATTCACTGATCAAATCTTAACGTTCCTTATGCGCCACCATATATGGGCTATATTGACCAAGTGCTTCCGGGACCTGCCAGACAAATTGACGGATTTTCTGAGATAAATTTTTTTCCCAGTAAAACTTAATTTAGAATGTTCATTAACATTTTAAGAGATCGACCGATTAATCACGTCCCTCCTTGCACATCCCATACAAGTTATCTATGTATCATGTATTCTTGGCTCCATGTCCACCACAAAATTGCCAAGAATTCAGCAAAATCTGACACTTATTATGCCATTTATAAACTTTATTTTGAAAATAAAAATGAACTGCAGAATCCCTACACTTCTGGTAGCTCTCTTTAGGTGAACTGTTTAACTCATATATTCATAGTCTTATATTATTCAAACTGCTACTGTTGAACGTAGTAATCCTTCCCATGAATTGAATTGAGAAGTAAATTTTATAAAGTAAAGTAAAAATATGAATTATAAATTATGAATTAAATTGAATTTTTGAAAAATGAAATTAAAATTTGCATTATATCAAATTACACTGAATTAAGTTGAATTACATTGAATTGCTTGTATCAAACAATTTGTAAATATTGTAAATTGCCAAAAAGAACTATTTATTTGCTTGTGTAAAATCCCCTTTAAACAACCATGTAACTATAAAAAGCCCTATTTTGTTACGCCCATATGGCAACCCATCGGGGCACGGAGTTCTCCTGATTGAAATCAGCGAGATACCTGTTCTCTTTTTCCACCGGCCGCCTACCGGACCATTTCGCCAGCCGCTCACAACATATGAATAAAATCTGAAATAATGTAAGTTAACCGTTTTCTTTTCCTTTCCTTTAGTACGAAACCCCCTGGTAAGTATGTACACACATCCCGCAAAAACCTAAGTTCTTCCGCAAAACCTCCAATCTCACTCACGGAACCTAAGTTCCAAATTAAATTTTCAGATCAAATCTGACAGATTTACACTCTAGCAATTGCATTTTACAATTATAGAGAATTCCATCGTTCCATCGTTAGCTTAAAAAAATAACCCATTTAAAATATACGAGTATATATTTAGGTGTAAATCTTCAACTCCGTTGCACAAAACCCACTCAAATTTGGAAGACCTTAAAAAATGAGGTACCTCCCATTCGAATGACCGATTAAATTCATATGTTCTTGCAAAAAGTTGTGTTGAATTCCGTTAAAGTTTGGAATGCAAATTTTGTTTAATAAAATTATTTCTAACATTGGAATAGACGACAATAAAATAGACGTCATCACCCTTCTGTTAGATCCCATAATAATTGATCGATTTGTCGAAATTTACTTTCTTCCTGATAACCCGTTCTTTGTACATTGGAGTATTTTTTTTTTTTTATTTGTATTGCACGGTATTTACCGGGTAACTCCCTTTGTGGTAATTCCCGTACCATAAATTAATTCAAGCATTATATTCACGTTTGCGTTCCAAATTTTGGTTGATGAAACTGTTCCTAGCAATGAAAATAGACGATATTGCCATCTCCCTTCTGTTAGTTCCCATAAAAATTGACCGAGTTGTCGACATTTACTTTTTCCCTGATAACACGTTGTTTGTACAGTGGAGTCTTTTTTTAATTTGTATTGAACGACATCTACCGGATAAGCGCCCCCTTTCTGGTAATTATCATACTATTACTTAATTCAAACATTATATTGAAGTTTGTTTACATTTGCTTTAAGTACACTAAATTCAGTTTAACGTACTCGGTTAGTAAAGTTAGTTCTGCGGATGGATTACATACTCACGCCGCTTAAAGCACCGCACATACAAATTGGCTTATTTTAAGCGGAGGGCTTTGTTAGGTTACAATTTTCTTTTTTCTTTTTTTTTTGTTGTGCGTTAACTCAAATAATTTTTTGATAAGAACTTAGCGATTCGCCACTCCACACATGTTTGCACCAAAGCAAAGCAAGTTGGGTGAAGGTGGCTTATAAGTTAGTTAATTTGACTGAAATTTCCTGACTGCTTTAGTATTGATATTAATATTGGCATATTGTACTGAAATTACTAAAGTCCACTTTGCCTTTCCTGGGAAATGTATCCTCAAAATATTGGATATTGGATACAAGTGTTACAGACCATAGCAATCATACTCATAAATAGCCAGCCTTTAAGTTATTTAATTATTTCATTGAACAATTCAACAGCACGACAACTACCCACCAATAAAGCAGAGTCAGAAATCTTTGACTGGAGAAGCTGGCACAATTTAATTTAAATTAATATTGTAAAAATCGACCTCAGCAATGACAGTGTTGCAGCAATCCATCACTTAGAGCATTTAACACGATAATCTGTTGAATACAAACTCTCAAGCTATTTATTATTTATTTAGGTTCATGTTCAAGGTTAATTCTTGTCCACTCTGGTGATATTAGTGTCATAATGCGACATATTAATTGAACATGAACGTCAGAAATTGTTTATCTACTTATTTGTCACTGTCGATAACAACATTGCCTTGTTGTACTATTCACAAAATATTTGCTGTCGCCTGTTATTGCTTTAACATAAGAAAAATCTACGGCCCACATATATTCATAAATATGCGACGAACAAATTGCAAATGATAAATTTAGGATCTAATTTGGAATCCATTAAGGAGTCCTGTTAGGAGAGAAGGGTGCATATTATTGACAAATTGTTTTTGGTACATACAAGCCAGCTTTCCAAAACCTGTGTGGGAGTACGTGTCACCAATGTAATATCATTTTTAGCATTTTTTGGCTTACATTTTTAAGTATTTTACGAGAGCCCAATTAATTATATTTCACACGAATTTTTTATAGATCAAAGTGAACGTCTTTCACATAAGCATCAATATTGTGCTCTGATTTCACAGAATTTATTAAAATATGCAATTAAATTACTTGAAAACTGAAGATTTAAGACAGTTATTATGTCTAATAATCAAACAATGTTCATCCTATTTAAAAATATATGAAACATGTTTGGTAAATCAATTTAGTGATTTGAAAACCGCCGGTCTGGCAAGGCTATCAGCTGTAAAATACCTGTCATATGAAGAGTTATTTATTTAGTCAAAGGTTTGCCATTCACGGATATGGATCGCTTAATAATCGAAGAAAGCGTAAAACTAGTTAAAACTTACTACAAAAATGGCGATTTTAACGTGGGCGGACAAACGAACAAAATTTTCTTAAGCGATAAAGCACATATCTCATTCGGTGATTACGTCAACAAGCTAAACTTGTCGCATATGGGGCTCGGAGAAACCAGAAGTGATTGTGGAAAAGCAATTGCATCCGGAAGAAGTTACTGTTTGGTGTGCATTATGGTTTGGAGGAGTCATTGGGCGATATTTTTTTCGAAAACTGCATGAAAATATTCACTGCTGCAGCCAATCTAGTGATGGTCATTTAAATAGTATTTCGTGCATAATGCAAGGTCCAAGCATTATAATGAAACAAAGGTTTCACCGAAATCATAGCTTTATGTGTGTCTTAGTTAACTTTACTTGAAAACGAAACGCCTTCTTCTGAGTATAACATTTTTTTGTCACACGAATTTGTCAATGTTTTCATTACTTAGCATAAATGTAAAATGTTAGCAACAAGTGAACAGACACAATGTATAATACGCGTCATAATTTCAGTTGAGTAGAGGCTTATATGCCAACCATCCAGGATTATGGCCCACTAAACTTCGAGAACGGCTTCTGGACTAATTTGGCCTATTTAAACTTCTTGAAAACATACCGAATTTACGCACAATAAATGGAAATGGTGTGGCCCTTCCCCATGTGCATCAGCTGTAATTGCGTATCTCAATAAATTAATAGGTAAGGTTTGTATTGTTTCAGTTTTGCATAGGCATATTTATGCTACAGAATCGACTTCTCTCATTTGTGTCACCTGCGATATCTATTGAAGTGGAAGTAATGTCAACCCATCCAGAGAAGTGAACGTCCCAGAGACGCCCTGGTCTTGTCATTACCTACAGATTTTTACCGTTTTCTCAATGAAAATGAATTCAGATTGATATTTTCAGTAACTGCGCCTACATTTAGTGTTTCCCTTACAAATTACTTAACTTGAGACAAGGTAATCCAATATATGTACAATACCAACGTACACTGCTTTGATTGGCAACTAAGTGGTAAAAAGACTGTAAACACATTCCTTTTTCTGAAGGTGACCTTAGTTTTTGTGTTGGAGAATTTTTTTTTTTTTTGATTTGATTTCGATGAAATTCAGTTTTAATGTTATACGATTGTTTATTGATGAAATTTCAATCAATCGATCAATCTAAACTGGAACTGAATCATTATGCAAATCAGTTTTCGTTACGATCTAAATAATAATAATGGTTGATAAAATTATTTCTACTAACGAAAATAGACGATATTGCCACCTCCTTCAGTTTTTTTTTCTTATAACACATTGTTTGCATGGTATCGACCGGGTAATCAAGAAAATCGTGATTATGAGAGGCTCACCCTCATCCCGTTCACGGAATGGAAAGGAACTGATGTTTGTGATTATAAACTGGCCACTTCTATTGTTATAACATTACATCAACGATGACTTTGTTCACACAATTTGCTTTTAATATGAGGGAACAACTAGTACAGAAATTTCAGTCAGATGGACCAGCTCACATCCATCTTCACCAAACATCATTTTGCGTCGGTGCAAAAGCTTAATGGGTGCCGGACTGATCGTGATTCTTTAAAAAATACGCTGTTATATTCATTAGATAAATTAAATGCCCGATGTGTGCTGAATTATACTGCAGTTAAATAAAATACTCAATTCAGTTCAACTACTAGAAACGCATAAAGCTAAGCTTATATAGGTTAAATCGGAAATTTGTATTAAAATTATCAGAAGAGTTACTTGGTTCATTTGTGACAGGGTTTGCAGAGAATTATAAGTCATAATATTGAACAAAAAGCTGGCTGCCACAGCCTATCAATTAAAATTACAAAAAAAAATTTAATTTAGGAAAACACAACAATGGTTACACCTTTGCGTATTCTAAGCATGACTAAATTTGCGCTTCTTTCTGTGTGTTACATTTTTGGTAGTATCGAAAAACATATTCCTTCATTCCTTCAGGTTTAGTCACGAAAATTAACAAATGAAGAAAAAAATGTTGGTTTTAGTTTAACTGGTTTCATTCGGTTTATACTTCGTCGAAGTATCACTGAGTTTAGATTAAACTGTTCCAATGGAGCGTATATGAGGTGTGTTAAAAAAAAGTGAATTTTCAAATTTCGCGGGCTACGTATAGGGTGGGCCATAAGGGTGTTGGCGGTTTAAATCTTCAATTTCTCGGTAACGCGTGGCGCGGGGTGGCGGGGGGATATGTTGTTCGCTGCGCCGCTTCCTGGAAATTTAGTCGGCATGGAGCCGTACTCGGGAGTGCAGCGTGCATTTTGTGTCCGAGCGTATTACGAAAACAATAAATCAGTGATTACTGCACGACGTTTGTATCGGCATGAACACGGTTTACACGATTTAAGTGAAGGTCCAAGCGCCAATGTGATACGAAAATGGATCAGAATTTTCGAAACAACCGGCTCAACAGTACCAATTACGGTTCGTGGTCTTCCAGTTTCTGCAAGATCAGCCGACATTGTGGAGCGTGTTCGTGTTTCAGTTCAGCGAAATCCGCAACAGTCAACACGTAAGAGAAGTCAGCCTTGGATATCAAAAGAACAACTTTACGACGAATTTTGAAACGTGATTTACATTTGAAGGCTTATAAGATTCAGATAGTCCAAGAATTAAAACCCGATGATGTCAATAACCGACTTAACTTTGTTTTTCCTGGAAAACTCATTTCGAAAAGGGGGGATATTGAATGACCCCCACGTAGCCCCGATCTCTCTCCATTCGATTGTTTTCTATGGGGCTACCTCAAATCGGTAGTCTACGAGAATAATCCGACCAATTTAGAGCAGTTGAAGAGGAACATTATTCAGGAAAGTAACAAAATACCGAGAACAACTTTTCAACGAGTTTTCCAAAATTTGCGACTTCGGTTCCAAGAGTGTCAAGCAGCCGAGGGAAGCCATTTGGACAACATTATTTTTAAGTCTTAAAAATTCCCATGCTTCTACATTTTAAAAATACAAATATATTTTTTTTATATTTCGTAGTTTTTTTTTTTTTTTAATTGAATATTTAAACCGCCAACACCCTTATGGCCCACACTGTATATTCGACTCTCGATTACTATTTTTTTATATTAGTGCACTCGTCTCAAAGACATGTTGATGGTTTTATCCATATAGCATGTTTAGTTTGTTTGTGAGAGGCATAAATAAGACAAGTGTTTTGCGTGTTCAACGATTTTCTGCTATGGATTAAAGAAGTTGCATCAAATTTTGTGTAGAAAATGAAATTAAGTGCTCAAAAACACTTGAAATGCTGACAGGGGCATACGGTGAGAGTACTCTGAGTTAAAAAAATGTTTTCAAGTGGTACAAGCTTTTCACGGGTGGTCGAGAAGATGTGAATGAGGACGCTCGCTCTGGACGCCCCAACACATCAACAACCGATGAAAATGTTGAGAAAGTGAAGAAAATTGTTACGGATAATCGTCGAATCACAATCAGAGAAGTTGCGGAGGATGTGGGCATATCGGTTGGCTCATGTTATGCAATTTTTTCAGAAATTTTTGGCATGAAGCTTGTAGCATCGAAGTTCTTTCCAAAATTGCTGAATTTTGACCAAAAGCAACGTCGCATCGCTCAGGAATTGTTGAGTGACGTTAACGATGATCCAGATTTGCCAAAAAGGATCATAACTGGTGGTGAATCGTGGGTATATGAGTATGGTTATGACATCGAAACCAAAGCCCAATCGTCCCAATGAAAGAGTCCAGGGGAGTCAAGACCAAAGAAAGCACGCCAAGTTCGATCAAATGTCAAGGTTTTGCTCACTGTTTTCTTGGATTACCATGGCGTGCATCAGATTTTCTTACCACAAGGTCGTATGGTAAATGAGGAGTATTTCCTTGAAGTTATGCGCTGTTTGTGTGAAGCAATACGAAAAAAACGCCGGAATTGTAGAAAAAAATTTATGGCTTTTGCATCATGATAATACACTTGCTTACTCATATTTGCTTGTGAGAGTTTATTTGGCCAAAAACAACACCGTTACCATGCTTCTTGGCCCTCTGCAACTTTTTTCTGTTCACAAGACTGAAGAGACCCATGAAAGGACGGCGTTTTGTGACGACTGAGGATAGTCATGTCTGGCGTGGATACCTCAATTGGTCGACCACCACGTGTTCGTTTTGGCAGTTTGTACGGCTCCGTTTAAACTCCGTTACCCAATATTTTACAGTCGTAAATGAAGAAGCAGAATCCACCGACTATAATCTAGCTTAGATTTAACATTCGTTGAACTGAGACCTTTTAAATGGAAATATTGATTTACATAACGGTGACCAATTTGTTTTCCTTGTTTACAAATTCACATAGATCGTTTACTTTTGTTGGCTCAATAAAAATGCTAACCAAGGTCGTGATTAGAAACTTAAAACAAATGTTTTATAAGGTTGCCATTTGTCAACAAAATAATATTTTTCGACAAATTTTGGGACCGCGCTCGTAATACTTATCGCCCGTCAATATTAGAACATGATGCCTTTTAAAAGTAATTATTCTGTAATCCTTGTTCCACAATTTTATGAGCCAGATAACATTATTTGGTTCTTCGTACTTTACATTTAGTATCGTGTAATATTACGGACTTTTTGCAAAAACTGTGCAAATTATCGATAATTCTTATCGCTTTGTTAAATTACACTTCTTTTCATTTCGCCAGCAAGCAAAACATTGTTTCTAAGAATTTCCACGAAAAACGTTAGCCGAGCTCATTACCACGTCTTTGCCATTGGAGAATGTTTTTCAATTAGAACCTAATGACAACGGAGCCTTCGTACAGTCCTGGGATAACAAACATCAGCAGCAGCAGCACCAGCAGTACCAGAGACAGAACACTAAAGACGTAAAGTACTGTCAACACGTATTGCAAAAAGTTGTCTCTTCAAAAATAGTGAAATGTTTGTCGACGTTTGACATCACGTAGGTTTAATTAAAGCAGGTGACTTTTTGCAAAAGCAAACTCCCATGACATGAGCAGGACGAGTGGGCGCAGGGACAACTTTGGCACGGCTAGTTAAGACGAAACAGTTATCATAAACTCGACCCGACAACTGACTTGAAACGGATGTGAATTAAAAGCTATGTTCATCATCTACTCCCAAAAGGCAGAGTGTAGAATTTCATGACTTGTATCACGTCCAAATATTTTCATATTTTGCTCATACATTTTCGTTACTTTATTTGTCTCTGTATTGGTGTGACGAGCTGTTTGTTGCTCTCTGTACTTCCGCTACAATTTATATCAAACTTCTTTTAGCACGAATTTTTTGTTGATGTTGTTTTCGTTCATTTATAATACTATGACTCATGTTATAGATAATTTGTTTTAGCTTGTAAAAAGTCAGTTTAATAAATTCTGTATGAAAGAAGGAGCAGTAACATCAGAGACAGAAGTAGTTAGGATATTGTGGTGATGGTAATTGCGACACATCATATTGAGGCATAATGGAAAAGGAGTAAAAGAGAATGAAATGAAAGACATTTTATTAACCACTTGCTGTAGAGTTGGTGATGGTGACAAGTAGCAAGAATCAGAGATAATAATTTATTCACACGTTTTCATTTCGATTTTTTCGCAGCCTTGTTATATGATTTGCTGTCATGTTGTTTTAACGTGGAATATTCCCTAAACGATTTTTTACTGCATTTTATCAAAATATAATTCATACTTTTGAAATAACTGATAAGAGGAAGGGATACAACAGAAAAGAACTTATTGACGCTGATAAAAACACGCAAATACCAAACCTACTGGAAGGGACAATTATGACATAATTTTCAAAAGCACATAAAATATTTTTTAAAATTAATATACAATAATGTTATGATAAAATCATGAGTGTTAGAGAAATTGTACATTATTTCCGCTGCCAATTTTTTGCCTTCTTCCCGCAGAAATGGATCGCTTAACATCTATACTTTTTAGCATCAGTAAACTCTCAAAAGATCCTTGCAAACTGCAGTGATCTTATTGTTCTTGCGTAATACTGTATTGTGTTCACTTAAGGATATGGAATGTTAAATCTTTCCGTCATCAACCGGAAAAAATAGTTATACAAAACTATAATAGCCTTTAAATTTCGCACACAATTATAGGCGTACAAATAATTCTATACCAAAAATAAGTACACAAATTTCTATGCGACTATTCCGCATATAAATGAAACGTGGAGCGTAGTTTTGCTGGGTTATAGTTAAGCAAAAAAAAATTTTTTTTATTTATTCGGGCTTGACGTTTGAAACTTAATCATATTTTAACACCCAATTGGACCAGCTAATTTTCTTAGTTGGCGACTAAAATAGAGATCCTTACCTATTACACGCCGCCCGCAGAAAATAATCCCAAACGCTTCGATCTTCTGCGCTTCTCCTACAATTCGTCACACCAAGCTTCGATAGTATTTCAAAAGCCTGGTCCTTCCAACGGAGTTTTCGTTGCCCTCTTCTGCGCCGTCCATCGAGTTCGTTGCCGAAAATCTTCCGTGCGGGGCATTTGGGTCCATCCGCACAAAATGGCCATGCCAACGTAATCGCAGTGTGATAATGCGTTTGACCTCGCCGATGTGGAAATATGGCTCATACAGCTCACTGTTCATGCGATGAATTCATTTATTTTCAGGAGTATTTTCCTCTCGGAAACTGTCAGTACTGATTCATCCGTTTACGTCATAACACAGGATTCTGCGCCATATAACAAGACAGGTAGAACCAACTTCCGGTACAGTCGGATTTTTGTTTGTCGAGAGAGGGCTTTATCATTGAATCGCTTGCTTAGCCCACAGTAACATCATTTAGCAAGCAATACTCTCCCCTTTATCTCCATGCTAATATCATCGTTTTGCTCACAGCTCATCTACCGAGGTAGATGAATTCTTCTACCAATACAAAATTACACCTGCCAATGTTCACATAGCGTACCAAACGTGTAGACTCGTTGTCCATGGAAACCAATAACTTTGTTTTGTTCTCGTTTACCGTCAGACCTATTTTCGCTGCTTCCTTCAAGATGCTTGAGAAAGCTGCAGTAACATTTCGCAGCTTTCTGCCAATGATGTCTATGTCATCTGTATATGCGAGTAACATATGGCTGTTATTAAAGATGGCAACAGTCCTGTCTGTCCTGCCTAAATACTAGTTCTTTGTATAAAGGCTCCCTTAGATCATTGCCTATCTTTACTGAAGGCTTCGTGTCAGTCAGTGTCACCCTACAAAGACATATAAGCTTCGCAGGAATTCCAAACTTGGACATGACCTCATACAGTTTTTGCCGTATCGAGCTATCGAAGGCAGCATTATAATCGACGAAAAAAGGTACGTGTCGATCTGTTCTTCTTGGGTCTTCTCCAGAATTTATTGTAGTGTGAATATCTGGTCAGTTGTTGATTTACCAGGTCTAGAGCCACACTGAGAAGGTCCAATCAGGTCAGTTAGAATCGGCATTAGTCTTTCACATATCACACTCGATAGGGCCTTATATGCAATGGTTAAAATGGATACCGCGATAGTTTTTATAAACACTTAGATCGCCTTTTTTAAACACAAGACACAGTACAGCTGTTTATCAGCAGCTTGGCTCGGAGCTGTGTAATTTATGCCATCGTCGATAATTGGGGTTATTTCCGCACTAGGGCTGTCATTCGGAACTATGAGCTTATAAAAATGTTCTCTCCGTAGTTGTGTATCTGTGACCATATTTCCGTCGCTATCCTTACAGGAGGGGAACCCTGTTCCATACCCTGTACTTCTTATCTTTTGGTAGAATTTTCGAACTTCACTTCTATCCCTGTGCCTTTCTATTTCCTCACTGTCACGCTCTTTCCACAACCGCTTCTTCCGCCTAAAGAGTTTGTGCACCTCCCTTCTCTTCTGCTTGTAGCGTTCCCTAACTGCACGCGTTACGATTGGCCGCGGCGTTGTCCTATATGCAGCATCCTTTTCCTCAGCCACCATGCGAAATTTTTGGTCTTACCGGGGTGGTACCCAAGTGTGGTTTTTGTAGCATTTGTCATAGAATGCGCAATATATTGCCACTGTTCAAGGGGGCGTTTAGTTGTAGTAGTTGTAAGTGTTTGGTAGAGTAGGCGGTGGCTATCTCAGGGGTATGCAGGCTAGCGACGTCGAGCTTCCTTTGTGACCAGCTAATACTTAGACAAATTTAAATGAATTCAAGCCCCTTGTAGCTTGCACTCGAGTGTTATAATTGTATAGAATCGCCGCATGCCACAGTAAACTGTACATGTAGGCAGATCTCTCTGAGGGCCTAAAAAATTGGTTGCACTGAAATATCCTAGAAGAATTGAGAGGAAAATTTAAATATTTTAAACACAAATTTGTCTGCGGGCCAGAAATTTGGCCACCTTGTTAGATGACATACCATTGATTAAAATTTAATCGAATTAAATCGTTTAAAATTTTAAATTTTATTGAATGAAATTGAATAATACTTTCGCATGTCTCCACTTGGAATAGAACTGAGGACCTCGAAATACGAGATGCCAAAAAAAGATTAGCGGAAGCACTAGCAAACTCATTCGCCAACAGTCACGAGCTAACCCTGAGCTACACTCATCCAATTGATAGCAACATAGACAAAGTTGCATCAATAGATGGGATCTATGTTTATCACCACATTCGAAATGTCCATCACACTGAGCAAATTAAAATCTTCAAAAGCACCAGAATTCGATGGCGTCTCAAACTTGCTTTTAAAAGTATTCCTATAAAAGTAAAAAAATTGTTTACCATAATATTCAACAGATGTATACATCTAAATTATTTTCTAACGGCATTTAAGAAAGCTAAAGTATTAGCTATTTGCAAACCCAATAAACCCTCAAGCAATCCTACCAGCTACAGACCAATAAGTCTCTTAAGGAATTTAGGAAAAATATATTAAGAACTAATTCATAACAGGATAGATGAGGTTGCCACGTCTCACAGGGTAATATCCGATAAGCAATTTGGGTTTAAAAAAGAACATAGCACTATTCTTCAAATGGTAGAATAAAACACAAAGTAATTACGAACAAGCGCAGCAGATAGTCAACAGGGTTAATATTACTTGATGTTGAGAAAGCATTCGACACTATATCGCATCACTGTCTATTTTTTAAATTAGTTGTAGCAGATGTGCCAAAGTATTTGTGGAAAATTATCTTCGACTTCCTAGACAACAGGGAATTTGCGGTTTCGGTTGGGTAAAGTATATCGCCGTGCAAAAGTATTCAGGCAGGACTACCTCAAGAATCAATTTTATAATGATACAAGTTATTTTACATATGTATGTATATCTTAATTTTCTTTATTAGCATTAGATTGTTTTATACTTTTTGCGTTCAATATACGTCCTATACTTTTGTACTTACCTATATATATTATTCGTTTCTAACACTGTACGACTCAAATCCAGTTGCATAGATTGCTATAATTACTTGTATCAAAATTTGTCTATAAAAGGCACAGCGTTTTCAATATGAAGAGAGTTGACTTCGAATATTTGAAGAGCACAAGTGTGAAAATACCTGGACTGACCTTAAATAAAGAACAACGAAGAAAATTAAACTAAAACTAAATAGTCTTTTAATCCATGAATTACCAACTATGGAGTAAGACTATCTCAATCACCAATTTTGCTTTGAAATTGCTCATTATGCAGACGACACGGCGCTAATTTCATCAAGCAAGTTAACAGACGCCCTCTTAGAGAAAATAGAAAATAGTCTTATGGCCTGCCACAAATACTTTAAAAAATGAATAATTAAGACCAACGTTCAAAGAATTTTCCCTTGCAACAAATCTCCGAAAAGAATCCCGAGACCAATGTACTTTGAAGACAACACGATAGAAAAAAACTCTCCTTCCAGAAACATATTCAATTATCTTGCGAGAATGCACTGCGTTCATATAGGGCATTATGGGAATTTTTAAACAGACGATCGAGTCTAAGCCTTAAAAATAAGAATCTTATTTACAAGTGTGTTATAAGGCCTATAATATCTTTCGCTTCACTTATGTGGCACAACGCACAGTGAGATTCTAAGTGCAAAAAGTCTATTTTTCGACTGTAAAATATTAAAAATGTAATGATGCAATTTTGTACGGAATTGTTTAGTTAAGAGAAATTCATCATTGCTTTTTCGAAAAAATAATTTTTTATCGCAAAATAATTACTTAAAAATGCTTGGGAGAAGTAAAGCGCAAAACGACTAAGATTTTAATGCACCTTGAGGGCCTGTATATGCATATTTGTTGTTCGTTTAACTATTTTATGTCATGATGTTCTAAAAATACGGTATTTTGTGATTCTTTAAGAAAAAAAGACAACTGGATAGCATAAATAGTTTCGAAACTATTTAAATTTAAAAAAAAACCCTAGAAATTTCAGTGTTCTAAGTTTTCCTTGGATGAAAAAAAGGTTAGCTCCGGCGACCTCCATGCTCTGACTGCAATAAAATGAAGGAAGGGAGTATATTATTGCGATTTATAGAAAAAATCCTTATAATATTTTATACTGCTGAACAAAGTTATAAATTTTATGAAAAAAGTCACAAGAAATTACGCTACAAATTAAGCAAAGGAATTATCGATGCAGCTACTCTTCCTATTGGTATGCTATCCGAAGAGGCAGAAGAAGCGCGCAACAAGGATTATAGAAAATATAGACTGATGTTTTCTAGAAAATGCAATAGAATGGCAACTAACTCTGATGTTTTCAACCGTCTCTTGGTGTCATCAGATCCTTTTCTTAGTAAAATAAGGCGTCAACCTCGTAAACAACATTTGGAATTAGATGAAATTGTAAAAGAAGAAGAAGAAGAGAATTTAGGCAATCCTACTAAATATTTTTACAGAAAATAAGTCATGCGGGTAGTGGGTGAAATGGTTACTTTTTCTGAGTAATATGGGCGATGGGCGTGGCCGATTTGGATGGAACTTTCCAAAATTTTTGTTTCCCTAGTACAGATGATCCATGCCAAGTTACAAGAATTTCTACCTAACAGAAAAAAATGTATACGAAAATTTAATTTTTAGTTGTATGGGCGGTGGCCGACGGGCGTGGTCGATTTGGATGAAACTTTATATTTTTGCTACTCTACGTCATAAAACGCTCTATGCCGAATTTCAAGACTACGACAACTCCTTATATTTATTGCACAAAAATGTATGAAGCAATCCCACTGTGCAACGCGGCAAAGAGCCACTAACGAAAAATGCAAATTCTTCAAAACAAATGCTTAAAAATGATTTTCAACAAACATTGGAGCTACCACACTTCTGTGCTACCTAAAGAAACAGGATACAAAGTTTTTAAGAATTATTTTAAAAGATTAAATGATAACTATTTTAATAAGATTCTCTACTCTCCTTTTTCCGTAATAAGAGAATGTAACGATTTATAAATAACTTAATAAAGGGGATTATCGAACTGAAAATTTGTATCTATAAGTGGTCATCTTAGCAGATAATCACTCTATGAACAATAATTTTTTCTTTATGTTTGGCTTTACTATTTATTTTTGATTTGAAAACGAAGGTTTTTAACCTTTTTGTCTTCCAAATCGATTGTAACTCCGTTCAATTAATCCACTTTTATGCAATGACAGGATTTAGTTGTTGCAGTATCTTAGAATAAACCTCAAAAACTGCACACAGTTATCTATTTTTTAGATTTAAGTTATAGTTGGATTAATAAATAAATAAAATTGCACGGTTAGAATGATCCGATTTATGTCAGTTATGCAATATTTTGTTCGCTACATTGCTGCCATTTTTGCTTCTTTCACAGAAACCCTCTTCCCCATTGGCAAAATAGTCAGAGAGTCGATTAGGAAATTGGTTCTTTAAGACGTTGTATTTGTTGACAATGTAGTCCCGAATTAAGAGTCTAGCCGTAGGGGAGTAGCTCATTGTAGATATTTCCTGCTAATCCCTCCAAACACACAAGAAATCTTTCCTGACCATCAATCCCGACTGGGCCGTCGTTTACGCCGACTAACCGCTACTCAGCTGCCACCATTTCCGCTTGACATTGACGAAAGCAACCAACTTTTCATTATTACTCACAATCCGCCACAAAAATTAAGGGACTTTATTGTGATTCGCAGATGGAAATTCGTTTCATGAGATCCTTTTTGTGATAATTTAAGTGGCAGCCACACATCGGATTTTTTTTTTTTTGTTTTTTTTTTTTTTGCAATGTTTAGCTTCTGGCCAAACAAATCATTATCTTCTATCTACATCAAAATTAGCGAAACAGATCCAACGAAATCAAAATAGCACATGATTGTCTGTTCAATATCAGGACCATAAACAGCATCTACATTTTCAGCTGCCCGACTTGTGTTTTCAACTTTATCGAAAAAAAAACTATTTCCACATTGTCGGCGCCCACCTTTGACCCGTCAAGACATACAAACCGGACATCGCTCAACTGACTTAATAAGTCTTGAAACGCGTTTAGTTAGAAGATATTTAAATTGTTAAAAATATGAAATGATATGCCTTAATCCTTGCGCTCGAAAGGATAACTAATTACACTTTAAACTGCTTTACCGAAATTTTTGCAATAATTGTCGCTTACATTATCAGTCATAGACAGAATGTTATACGTAAAAGTTTTCTCGATATTTGTTACATTAAACTTAAATATTCGTATTACCCAGTTAAAAAACAAAAGTGACAATAACACTAAGTCAGTTTTTATTAAAAATTATGGGGATTAAATAAATTAGTGCATCACTCTGTGTTTTGATTAATGATCCGACAAACAAATGCACAGATAAAAGGGCAGACAGACATCACGCAAATACGGTTTTCTGTAACAAAAATAAATTGCATTTATTTGTTACACCTTTAGCGCCATGAAATCCATTTGTTCCAGCTCCTGCTAACTAACAGTTGGCATAGCAATTTCTGTCTGTCATAATTTATCTTGGGAGGGTTTATACTGTATATTGCCGTCCCTCGATGGTTGTTCATCTGATTTTTAATAATTTGGATGCTGTATAATGTGCTTCATGACCTATAACCTTTGGCTCAGCTTTTTCGCCTCTCATCTCCTCGTTAAGCAGCGTTACTCTTTGTTTTATGTCTCCGTATCTGGAGTAAGTTATGTCCTTTGTCCTCTTACTTCATGTTTCATTGTATTTGTGGTTGTCACGACTTTTTTCATTGTCTCCCTCTTTATTTGTATTGTATACGAGTATATAAATAAATATATATCTTATACATATACACATACATA
Source organism: Philornis downsi (assembly GCA_019455685.1). Classification (NCBI taxonomy): domain Eukaryota; kingdom Metazoa; phylum Arthropoda; class Insecta; order Diptera; family Muscidae; genus Philornis; species Philornis downsi. The sequence goes on along the minus strand of JAHXMU010000307.1, from coordinate 1,439,960 downwards.
TACATAGTAGTTTTTTTTTACAACTTCTTTTTATGATTTTTTCGTTGTTAAGGATTTTGCATTTTGCTCGTGGTAATTACAAAGACGTCAGGTTGTTTATTTGTTGTTCTTAGTTGACAACGGTCCGAACACCGGTCTAAATTAGTTGGGACTGCTTAAGGCTGTTTGTTTTAATTCGTCGTATTTCTTGTGGATTTTCTACGTTGTTTTTATGCGGTGATCCTTTGTTGCTCTTTTTTTCTCGTGCTTATTTTTTCTTATTGTGTAAAATCTCTCTCTAATGGGTGTGAGACTTAATGGTTTGCTCTATTGTTTTATCAGCGTATTGTATGCAAAGACTTGTCCTCCTTCCAGACATACATATTAAGTCCACATAGAGTAAAGTTTTTCCGGTTGGAATTTAAGTAATTCAGCTTACTATAATCACTTGTACGTGGTTTGTCTGATAACTGCTAAACCTACAACAACAAAAATAAATGTAGATATGCACAAAATATGCACATTTTCCATATAAATATTTTATCTTCGGGCCGCTGGAAATGATATCTCGAAATTTTGTGAGCTACGGAAACCCTTCCGGTTTCAAGAAGATACTAGATTTGCAAACTCCAGAGAAACCCTACTTAGCGGTTTACGATATACTGATCTGTATCTAAACATATACAATTTTTGTGGATAATCCCTTGACTGACTAACTTACAAATTACCGCTGGTCAGTGCTTTCATCATGGAATTCGGATACAACATCACCAATTTAAAGTGGGTTCGATTTAAAACTAGGCAGAAACGAAGCAAATAGCCCAATGTTATCCAGACCAAACAACTAAATCTAGAGTTAAATGCATAATTTAAATGGACTAGTAAATATTAGTGCATTTAGGAAGTAAAATCTAAATGAAAGGGGACAGAAATGTTATCATTTTCTAGGACAAGAAAGTTGAAACTGGAGTCACTAAAATTGAAGCATATACTCTTCTTACGGAATAGACACGTAACAAAGATTATTTCTTCGAATTTCATACTTTAAGAGAAAAACAGGGGAGAAAGCGAACAAATGTGGTACCATCTCGTAAAACAAATGGCTCAAATTAGGAAAATATCACAGTAACCATGAAATGTAAGGGGATTTTTTGAAATCGATATTTCTAATAAAACATACTGGGCAGAAGGCGGACGTGACTAGACCACAACAAGTGGCCTCAGAAGAGATTTTTGTTAATTCGTTCTTTTGGAGGTAAGCAGGGAAAACCGAACTCTTTTATAGCACATAAACCAAAGAAGTATTTTTTCTTGTCTACTTGCTCATCCGAATTCTTTTTATGTTTTCCCAAATAAACGCAGATAAATTAACGCTCAACCAGTATATGAATTTTAGTCAGGTCAGCTGATTTACATGTACCTCCAACAAACATCCTTTTACGCTAGTATAAGCGTGTAGGATGTGCTGAATATTGGGTTGGGCCAGGTCGTATATAAAAAAAAAAATTCGAAGCTCGAAAAGATATGGTGATGCTTTCAATTTTTACTTTTAAAATTCATCACATGTGAGTTGAATCATATGAGAGGTACAAGAACGGATGTGCTTAGTAGGTTGACGGTAACAAATTGTACCACATATTACAAGGCAAAAAAATGGACAAAAACTTGAGTTACTCCAGCCAATGGATGTGGAGTTATGGCAAGAAACTGAATTTTGTAAAATAGGTCAATTTGAGTAGGAGATTGCGGAAGGTGTGTGCCGATACAGTACATTCACCTGACTACAATTCGGCCAAATATATATGTGGTTTTCGATAAGTTTTATTAAGATTTGCAACTGCTGTCGTGCATATCGACTAAAGGATATTTAGTACTTCTGCGTATTACAGTTTTGGCCATATTGCTGCAACCTACTAACTGAATTTCAGAGAGTCGACCAATATATATGAAAAATGTTAAAGATGTTAATTTTCATTCTCAAGTCCGACTTTAGGAGGAGGTTAGCGGTTACCAAATATGAATTCTGTACAGTTGAATAGATTATATGCACCTAAGAATATGTTGGCTGAATCTTTCAAGACCTGGCAAAATATTGGGCTGTTGTGAGCTTTAATAAATTTCATAATGAGTTGCAACAGTCATCATATCTACCAGCCACCCATCCAGATATCCAAACAGATATAGCTTAATTGACTTTAAAACTGTGACATACATTTGGTTAAAATAAATCAGATATTTTCTTCTGATTGTTACACTTTTTGCAGTGCCAAATGTATAGTTTAGTTCCTTTAATTGAATACACTGACATTTACAGTTAAAGTCATGAAGTTGAAAGATTTAACCGTCCAAATACGCTCGAAATAAAGAGAAATTTTCGAAAGCTCATGTTATTGAAGATTATTTTCATCGCCAAAACATACTGAAGCCAAAAATATTATATCATTACTTTCATAAAACAGGCACAAAGGAGACAAAATTGGTGCTGACACTTGAAATAAAATCATGGAACCAGGAGTGAGTATTCTATTACGGAACACACGTTGGGGAAATTTTTTACAAATTTAAACTTTTGGGATTAGAAAAGAGAATAAATATGACACAAATTATAACTGTATATAATTATTCCATCCGTCCGCGTATCTGTTGAAGAACCGTAGATGTTGCAACGCTTGATATAGGAGGCTGGACGTAGGATATGAAGGAGGAAAACCTTATATTTTAAGAATATGCAAAACCGACCTTGTGGTCAAAACTTATCTATACGTGGACTTAGTACAGCTCTATTGAGTCGTCAGGATTTTTTAGCAAAATTTACTATTCCTTCGTTAAATGTATGTGGTAGTATTACAAGGATATTGGAAATAACTATCTCATTTTATATGTTGAATTGAGACACCTACCCAACCTATTGAAATACAGGGTGCCCGTCGGGAAGGTATACTACTTTTTTTTGCCGCCATTTTGGTAAACATCAGTCTTGACAGTTCATATTTGGCAGTCGTGAAGTGGAGACGTGGCAAATTTATTATGGAAAAATATTTGATAAACCAAAGTGTTTTAACCGTTAAAACATTTTATCAAAATCAATCATTGATTACTGTGACGACGAGAAAGTTACGTGAAATTTTTGGGATAAACAACGTGCCAACAAGACGCACTATTTATCGTGTAGTGAATGATTTCGAAGAAAGAGGGTCTGTACCTGATACGGTCAAGCATGGATCACAACGTACTGCAAGATCGACTGAAAACATTACTGCTACTCAAGAAAGTATTCAAAACAATCCATCGGCCATTAATTTGACGCCGTGCTCGGGAGATTAGTCTTGAAAGAACAGCTTATGGCACAATTTTGCACAAGAATTTGCATTTGTTTCCATTTAAGATTCAGTTGACACAAGGGCTTCTTCTACAAGACCATTTACGCCGCCCTACATATGCCAGTAGGATGTTACAGCTCGCCCATGACAACCCCGATTTTCATGAAAAAATCGTAATGAGTTACGAAGCACATTTTTATTTAAATGGATATGTGAATAACCAGAGTAGTCGGTTCTGGGCAATGGAAGACGCAAAAATTATTCATCAGTCACCTTTGCATCCATTAAAAGTGACACTTTGGTGTGCAATTTGGCCAGGAGGAATCATTGGACCCTACTTCTTTGAAACTGAAAACGCCGTAACGGTAACTGTCAATGGGGAGCGATATCGTGATATTTTTGAAAACTTTTTAACGCCACAACAGCATGCTTTGGGCTTGATTAACATGTGGTATCAACAACAACGATGCCACATCGCATACAGCCAGGATTACAATGGAATTACTGCAAGACTTCCTTCCACAACAAGTAATTTCAAAAAATGGTGATGTTGATTGGCCTCCACGATCGTCTGATCTCACTGCTCCCGACTTCTTTTTGTAGGGATATCTGAAAAGCAAGGTTTATGCAAACAAACCAGAAACGCTTGAGCAACTCAAACAAAATATTCGTGATGAAATTGATGAAATACCGCGTGAAATATGTGAGAATGTAACGAAAAATGTGCTCAAAAGAGCTCGCATTTGTGAGGCTAACAGAGGCAGACATTTATCTGATATTGTATTATATATTTATCAATATAAGGTACATTCTATTTCATTTAATCAAAAATTATGAACAAACAAAAGTAGTGTAGCTTGCTGACGGACACCCTGTATTTATGTAAATAACGTGAGGTGTTGGAAAAATCAAAATCAGGCACTCAATGTTGGCATACATATCACAGGTGATAATAAAAAAGATTTGAAAAATAACGTATCAGAATTTCGTAATGTTATAAACTTCAAATCGTATAAGCAAAACAACTAACAATATGGAAATTTATTACATAGTACTACCATTGCCATAATTCTTTTCTAATAGTTGCATCCAGACACGGTTTGTATTCATTCGCTTGAATTTAACCACCACCGGTCTAAATGCTAATCTCAGCTATGGTCCCACATTATTACGTCTTGTAAGTAATGTTAAAGCTGATTAAAGGTGTGTAAATAATTTTCAAATCCCAAAGTACCAGATACTTGTGCGAACAATGCAACAACAACAAATGTTTTGTGCATTCTTTTGCACAATAAGTACTGCTCTTAAAGTGTAAAGTTGAAAGAGAGTAGTAGAAATCGTTATGAAGTTCGCCATCTATTTCCTGAATCTTCAGATATTTGTTGAGCAAAGTTTGTTTTGTGGGCGGACTTCTTCACGCCAACTCCATTAAAAAGTGTGCAGCAATTGACTCTAAGAATACTATTTAATTCAAATTTCTTTTATTTAATCAAATAATCTTATCGTACGTATTAGCATAAATACAAACCATAAGAGTTCACAGAAATATTTGAAATTATTTGTTTGTGATTTCCAGTTGAGTTGCATTTTCAGGTAAGCTGTTGATGTAATCACGAACCGTGTTTGCTCTTTTCATGAAAACAAGTCAAATATGTCTTCAAAACAAACAGAAATGAAATGGCAGCAGACAGAAATGAAAATGATGATGATTTGCTTTCTTTTCAATGAAAATAACTGGCAAGTTGCGAAATGAACTGTGAAAGAGAACAACACACTAACTATATTTCGGCATGCTGTTTCTCGTAGTTGGTTATGCATCGCAGCGAGGCTATCAAACCCCAGCTCCGAAAGTTCTCAAAATACTTTTTGTAACAATACATCATCAGCATTTGATATGTTAACTTGTGATTTCCAGCTGATCCTTCTTCGCAGCAGCAGCATTTCAAAACTTCACACTGTAAATATTTCAATTGTTGTGAGGAAAACTTTTAGAAATTGCAGTTTTTTTTCGTTCTCCCCTTAAATTAGCTTTCAAAGAAAACGCATCATCAGCAAAATTGCAAATAGTAACAGAAAACTTACTACGTGTTGCAAGTGAAGGATATTTTTATCGAGATTGTTTTCGTCTTCTCTGTGCTTTGCTTTTGAACAGTTTTCTTTTAAATTGAGCTAGAAAAGTTGTGTGCAATTTCAAACCAATTATCTAAACCATTTCTTAAATTTCCGTAGAGAGGCAATTTAATGATGCACAGAAAAAAGGATCTGACAGCATTACAAGCAATCAAAGTAACTACAAGCTAAATTGAAAATTACACAAGTAGTAAATATATATAATATACATATACATATATAGAGTAGTATAT
>JAHXMU010000307.1:1320921-1433898 GCA_019455685.1 Philornis downsi | reverse complement strand
ACACAATAAATGCCAATATTCTAAACAACAATCCAATGCATTAAATTTTTCTAAATTATTACTTTTATATACTCTCAGCAAAATTCTGTCAAAGGCAACAGGTTTTTGAGTTACAACAATGTGATAAATAACTATATTAAACAAAACTAACACCAGCAATTAGATAATAAAATGAAAAATATTTATAGTTCTTTTAAATTTATTGTATGGATCCCTTACGAAATAATACACTTTTGCCAAAGGAGAGTCTAATCTTAAATGTTTATCCGGAAAAGATTTCAGTTCTCGCAGCAGATTATTTTTCATTAATTCATTCATTTAATTAATTTAAATTTTGAAAAGGAAAAACGTCATCAGAAGAATACGGTGGTCGAAGATATTTGTTGAGTTTTTGAGTAGAAATTTGCTCACAATGATAAGCTTGTGTGATGGTGAGTTTTTGCAGCGAAAATTCTCTTCATTTTCTTACCACAAATCAGGCCTTGTGAGAAATTTACTCTATCAAATGCTGCGTAACACCCAGAATACGGCAGGAACTCCAAGCGTGCAACAATACTGCGGTATTCCGAGAAAACAGCTAATATTACCATGATTTTTGAAATGGCCTTTTCGGTTTCAGCTCAATTGGAAGACTCTACGAAGTTTGCTGACTAGATTACATTTCAAACTCGTAAACCCACATATTACAATACAATACAGTTACAATACAATTTATGGTGAACGAAACGCAATCAGCTCATTGTAGAATGTCATCAGCTGAGTTTTTGAAGAATTTTTTTTTGCAAAACTAGTCGAGAGGAGTTGTGTTTCGTAACAAATGGTCCTGTAAACTGCTACGATTTGATTTCAGACATAAAAAACTCAGCGACAGTCTTTCTGGAACTTTCCTTAAATTCAATTTCCTTAAATTTATCGTTAACTTTAGCTAAAGACGTTAATGACATATCAGAACGATACAAATCCTTTATCTCATATGCCTTCTGTAATCCCCTTTAGGGATTAGGCACACAAAATTCCATTTCCCATACAAAATTTTGGACAAAAACTTTGTTCTACCTATATATCCTAATCCATTGTAAAAATCGAAAAATACACATGAGAGAAATTGACAAAATCGAGCAATGCTACAAACAAACAAGTCCTATGGCAAACAGATCTTAAACTCCGCGTCAATATGAAAGTTATTTGTACAAATCATTTCCGGTATCTTTTTTTGACAAAATGTATGTTCAATCAGTTGGTTTGTTCATACACCAGGTAACAAACTTATAATTACAATTATCTAATCTAATAATAATTATCTAAGCGTCCAGATTTATTTATTGGTTTAATAATACGTGTTGGTTTTGAATCAACCAAATATTTTAATTTCAAGTTGGCTTTTTGTCCAATTCATCAGGCATCATTTTGATAAGCTCATCCATGGATCCAACAAAGAACAGCGCATAAGTATAGGCTAGCGTTGTGAGGGGGTGGTTAAGGTTTTTATGTTAATAACTAAAACTAGCTCATCCATTATGGATATTTTTTTACATCCATAAATATAACTATCCATTACAAGCATTGTTTGCAAAGTTTAACTTTGTCACTTTTTGGTTATTCTTCAATTTTAGTTTTGACTTTATTTAACTATATAACCCAAACGGTTGACGAAAACTAGTAACAGGAAATATTTGAAATTGAAATCGAAAGTAGTAAAATAATTCAGAATTTCTGCAAAAGACCGGTTTCTAACTATTTTCAAATGACAATATGAAAATACAATACACAGTGGGTCTCTACATTCACTCCACCATCGCTTTACCAGCTTTACATCCTATGTAAAATGTGAACTGGTTGTCTATTTAAGTCACAAAGTTACCCATTACGAGTTTTGGTTCCCAGTTTATGACAACTTGTAAGTAATTTTGAAGCTGACTGAAAGAGTGTAAGTGATTTTGAAATCCTAAATGCATGTCAGACACCATGGAAATCAGATAATTTTGCCAACAATACAATAAAAAAGGATTTTAAATTTTTTCTATAATAAAAGAGCAACAAATAATTTGCTGGTTATATGTAATTATGGTTATATTTCAACCTTAGTTTTGACTTCATTTAATAACATGAAAACGAGCAACAGCCTGAAAACTCAAATTTAAGATAATCGATGTGTGGATACTGCTGCTAACTGTAAATCACATTCAATCCTTTTTTTCTTTTTCTCAACCCACGGCAAAATTGTTTGGTTATTTTTGCCAACAATTCGTATTGCAATAGTCCTTTGATTTGGCCAAACTGAGAAATACTTAATCCAACCAATTTGCCTTTGCGAAGAGGCGGTATTCTTGTAAACAAGACAGAAAATGTTGTCCATTTCCCATAATAATATCGGCTGCAATCAGTACAACCATTTAAATCAGCTGAACAGATTTATCGCTATTTGTATTAATTCATCGCAAAATTCTATCAAATTGTTTGATTGTTATCAACAGTCTAAATAAAATCGCAATCAAAGACTAAAACTTGTAACTCTCTGATGTCGCCTGCATACTAAAATAGGTAAGGTCAGTGTGGCAGACTGAATAGACAGACTCACGTAGACTGTATAGTTCATTGTGATGCCACGGAAACTAGAGTTATGGAGGCATCTAGTCTCCCCCGGTCAACCGTCCCCAAGAAGCTATAAGTTGGATAATATAGGTCCCTAAAGAAATAACAGCATACTAAAGGGTTCCATTTTTCGGTTTCAAAAGTAAAGTTGAATAAAACACACATTAAGCTATGAATCCGTTGAAACTTTTACAATTACAACGCTGGGACCTTGTAGTTATGTACGAAATACAATATCATTTAAATAACCGACTCTGGATTGGTTGCAGCAGTAGATTCTTTTGAAGTAGTTTTCGAAAAAAAAATACGACCATAACCTCTTCCTCACCTCTAGACCACAATGCGCACCAAATAGTCACTTTTTCCGCATGAAATGGTTTTTCCACAATCAATTCTGGATTCTCGACACTTACTTGTCGCCGTTACCACCGAGTGAGAAATAAGCTTAATCACAGGAGAAAATTTTGTTCGATTGAAATTCAACGTTTAAATCACCACTTTTGTAGTAAGTTTTAACTATAGGGTGATTTTTTAAGATTTCCGTTTTTCAGGTTGGCAGCACCGGTTGGTAATGGCGTCCAAACGTCATCTGTCAAAGTGAAAAATGTACAGTATACTCTGCCATTTCATCGTGGAAAGAATAAAAAACGAGCAACAATTGCAAATCGTTCAAATTTATATCAAAATTCGTACTCTGTGACAAATGTGCATCGTTTGATACGGCCATTTTATGGCCATCATAATCAACCTGCTGAATCAACAACTCGTGCTGTTATCTCCAAATTTCGCACCAAATTTACTTTGTTGGACATAAAACCATCGACTTGCATGCGTAGAGTGCGTATTGCAGAAAATATTGCAGCCATAGCGACCAGTGTTAATGACGATCGTGAAATGTAAATTCGTCGCCGTTCTCAGCGATGTGTAACTCAACCACAAAAAAAATTTTTGCCTTAATTGGCTGAGTTGAACTTGGTTGGCATGTGGTTTCATCAGGACGGTGCAACATACCACACTGCTCATGAAACAGTGGATATGTTTAGGGATGAATTTGGTGAGTAGCTTATCTCTCGATTTGGCCCCCAAAATCTTGCGATTTAACGTATCTTGATTATTTCTTGGGGGTTATGTCAAGTCGTTAGTCTATGTGGACAAGCTGAACACTATTGTCCTTACAGGATAACATAACACGCATTATTCGTGGAATACAGGCCGAAATGCTCCAAAAAGACACCACTTTGTGACGGAGCCGCGGACAACATTTACATGAAATTATCTTTAAAAATTAAATGGCAAAGACCAATTTATCGAGTTATTGAGTGTTTTATTCGATTTAAAAAAAAATACGATTAAAAAATCTCCAAATATTTTTAAATGTTCTTCGGTTGTTACACGATTCATATTCGCAAATGGCAGCTGAAAGCTTTCCCAGACCGGAGGTTTTAAAACCACTAAATGTATAACGCTGTAGTTGTAGAGGATTAATTTATGCTTCTTAGTAAAAGAAGATGAATTTTAGTTATTGTGGCTAATTTGTATGTTTGATGCGTTCGCTTTTACACCCCGGTTCATTTTCTTTCGTAGAAATAAGTTTGCTAAATAGTTCAAGGCTGCTAAATTACAATGAATTTACTGCAACTAAATGAAAGAAATTAGTCTACAAATATATGGGTAAAACTGTAAAATTTGGATCGGAATTGCCACATAGGCGTGGTTATTCGGTTGATTTTATCATATTTTACGAATTATCAAAAATTTACGCTAAATTAAATTTATGAATTAGGCATTGCAGTGAAAAAAAATTAAATTCGGCAACTCGGTTAATTTGTATGGCATTTACCAGGAAGGGTGCGACAATGCAGTCCATTTCCATTCCATCAAACGCATTACGTTTGCTAAATTTGAATCAATTACTGGAAAGATAAGAGTTAACTCATTTGTATGACTGCTAGCAGATGGGGCGTGATTACTTGGCCTATTTTTCCCAACACTTATGGAGATACAAAAGCCAATATATTAAACAGAAACATAGGCTACTGAGCTCTATTGATTGTAAGTTACTGAGGGAGCACTGAATTTCGGAAAATAGGCCAATTTGTGTGGGAAGCATCAGAATTTTCATTGTGAGTCATTTGAGTTAAACGGACCATTTAACAGATATATATTTACTAATTTATTTATTTATTTGGCTTGCAATTCAAAGCCTTCCGGCCAATTATAAGTAAACTACAATATGCAACAATTCATATATTAAATATAATATATCTAATATCTGCTCAATAATATAATTAAAAAAAGACACGTAATAAAAATTAAATATAAAATTTATCAAAAATATAATGTGATTTTAAAGAAGTTTAATTATTAAAGACAAAAAAATATGAAAAAAATATAAATTTAGAAGTTAATAGGTGTATAATCTGGAAATATAAAGTAATCGGTATGTAATAAAGGCTGCTCATAATTTAATTAAAAACAAAATTTTACAGGAAAGTCTGAAAGTATTGCAAAATGTGCCTTTTGTAATTTAAAACATTTTAGGAAGTTGTAAATTCGTGCCCTTCTTACTATTTTTTATTATTTTATTTTATTGTTATTTTGGAAATAAGAACTTGCTTATTACGAGTGGAATGTGAAAAATTAAGCGCATTGAAAAGAAATTGAGGACTCCATAGTCGAACAACTTCATAAAATAACAACAGAGACCTAAAATCCATATAATTTTTAAGACTACAGCCCAAGAACACTTAACATATGGTGTTATATGAACATGATGCCTCAGTGAATACAAATATCTCATAACTCTATTAAACCCGATCTGAATTTTCCTCATACTTTGTTTATTAGTGCCACTATATAGCTCTAAATAATATAAAATACTAGGCATGACATAAGCATGAACAAATTTCTTCTTAATCGATCTAGACAACACTAAATCAGTGTTATAAAAACTTCGAAGTGAGACATTTTTATACGACAAACTACGTTATCCACATGGTAGTTAAAGCTTAGTTTGTTAACTAAACTATTCCCAAACAATGTACACAGTGGGCCACTTCAATACGTGTGCCACGATAAGATAAACTTAAATTTGAATCATGATTAGAAAAAAAGCATAGCTTTTGTTTTTGGAATGATGACTGAGAGTTTATTTTCCGTCATCCCTGAGCACCTCAAATTTAATCCATAATTAATATTTATTAACATTTTTAGAAATTCTACTTTGTATTACTAACTAATAAAATGGACAAAAATTTAAATTACTGCAGGGTACGAATGTGTAGTTACAAGGAAAAAAAATGAATTTTGCAAATTCGATGAATTTTTATGGGAAATACCAAAAAAGATTTATTACCCCAGGATACGATCAGACAAAATGTTAGGCTACGTCAAGTTTTAATAAGTTTCATAGAGATTTTCCACAGCTAACGTTGCATTAAAAAAAGGGCATCCAGGGAAGTTAAAAACTGGATCTAGATCGTGATCTAGAAGTGGTGAAAAATGGGATAATCATTGATAAGTTTAACATAGAAGATATATTCTGATTCTGATATGTTTCCATTGCGTTTTTACCTCACACTCTAAAGCAATAAATCAATTTTTATAGTTTTTCATGACAATTTTCCTCTTTTAATCAAAATTCGCTTAAATAATTACTTAAAGTTATTAACGGACAGCAATTTTATATACATCTTAAATAATTTTAAGTTTCTGCATCAGACACAAAGAACAAAATATTTACTAAAAACTTTTATTAATCTTACAACTGGTGTTTTTAAAAAGGTCTTTGGTGTAATTAAAAAGAGCTTCACAAGTAGCGGAAAAGGCGCTCATATAGAATTTGTGGAATCTATGAAAATACTATTCTTATGGAATGACTTTCAAGTTTTTTGCTGCGGTTTCCATTTGTTGGCCAAATAGACGGAGTCGTAAAATTCTTTTGGTCAAAGGATACTTGGCCAATAATAACCAACAAAGCTACGATTTTAGCGATCTCGTGCGCAAATCTAAAGTTACCAACATATTACCCGGAAGCCAGAATATGACGTAGAATCTAGAAATAAGATTTGAAATACGAAGTGCAACTATCTACAAAGTTTCCAAGTACCTTTAATTCAATTTATCTAGTTGTATTATACGAATAGGTGTATAATATATATGATAGTGCAATCGCACGATTGCTTTAAGCCAATATAAATATAAAAGTTCCTTTAATTCATGCCTCAAATGCTGGAGAACTTATAAGATTTCTTGAACTTTTTCATTTTGACGAAATCATCAATCATTTTGCCACGAAAATCATTCACAAAGTATAACAAAATCACGGAGTCCAAGAAATCACGTAATTTCGAATCTGAAGGTTTTACATTACGAAAGGAATTCAATTGCTCGTTGACGTGAATTGCACAAGTTAGCTGCTGCTCTAGCTTTTTTTTATTTTCCACCAATCATAAAAAAAATGTGGTTTGCTTTTCTTGAGTACTGCACCACATATTCTCGACAGCTTCTAACCAGGTTTTTCATTCACTCGAATAAAAAATACCTGCGGAGCGTAGCTGGGATATGAAGTTCAAAATTTGGAAACTGAAAAAGAAATCATTTAAGCGCCAAACCTATCGCATTATTTTAATCCCCTATCAACGATTTGCAAAAATTATACTTTCGTTTAAAACACTTAACACAAATAAGTGTTAAGTATTTCCAACAATTTTCCGCAACGATGACTGCTTGCAACGCGAATTCCCATAAACATACACATACATACACATATGCACATGCACATATATACATATATGCATGTATACACTTGCGTGCTAGTACAATACAATGGATGATTGCTGACAGAAAGTGGTAGATTATTTCTAAACCCTATACGTTGTCCCTTCACCCCCTGCACAGCAAAACAATATTATGAGCCGCACGATGCAGTCGTTGGAAAATTTAACGAAAATTCACCTGGCAAAAACTCCTGCATGAAGCAGCCAAAATAACCAATGCAACAACACACACAAACACTCACACATACTCATGAGTATGAATTAATATCACACTGCCACAATACAGCATACATATACATAACTACAATTGCCACGCTCACAAAGAGTTTAACAAAAAGCTCACCCATGTGTTTAGGTGTTTATTTTTGGAGAACCTATGGTGTGTATAATTCATTTAATGCCCATAGAAACGAACTCAACTGAGGTGCTCAGGCAATATCGGTAATGAGCCGGTCGCAGGAGCGTACATTACATTCCTTATTTAACTAACCATGGGCATAACGTGTTTATCGTTATGGGAAATGAGTAGCGATCAGTGCGAAAGTATTTGCATATTAGATATCTTTGTATTTTACTGCCAAGAACGCAACTCGTTATCCGCGTTACCCGTGGGGTGGGTAATGAGATTGTCCGACTAGCCATTACCAATGGCTAATGAATTGTCTCCGTGGGATAATACCCGAGAATGTTACACATAAAGATAAATTCCCCTTCATCCCATGTTTAAGACATCGGAGAGCTTCTCACATTCAGTGAGCTTACACGCTCATCGCAATTTCTATCTTTAAACTCACTCAATGCGACCTAGAGTTTTAACGACGATTCCGAACGTCACAGTTTAAGAAGCATTTGCTAGACTCATCGATTACTCGACTACGCGAATGATTCGTCGGACACATTAAGGTGACCGCCGCTCAAACAATAATAGATGACTGTATGCGAGATTAAACCCACGATCATGCGAACGATAGTCGCGTGTAACGGTCGGACAGTTACTCGTTGGTAATGTGCAACTAATCTTTACTGCGTTTTACCCATAGGGAGCTTATTCTTAGTCTTTTTTTAAAATGCAGTAAATTCGATAGAATTCCAAAATTCTTAAAACAAGGAGCGTAAAAATTTAAAGAACAACATAATTTTCGATTGTAGTCTTCACATAGTTACCACTTTCGAAAGATTAAAAATTTCTGTAAGTTAATGGCGACTACCATACCCTCACACAATTCCATAAATAAATTGCTCAAACAAAAAAGTTCCGTTCTAATGTGGCATCCGATAGTGAAATTGACATAATTTTGCAAATTCATTAGGAGATGGGTAATTAATGGAAAAATCACAAATAAACAATCACCAAGAAAAAAAACACGCCGTAATATAAATACGACTACAATGCGAGAGCAGAGTTCTCAAATCTGGAAATTACGTTACATATTTCTTATGAAGAAACCCTATAAAAATAAAACAAGTACAGGAATTTCAACCAGGTGAACTGGCTTATACATACTTTCACCTAAGATCCTCTTGAGTTTGTGTAAAAGCGAGCGGAGTGCAAGTGGGGCGTTGTGTAATTCTAAATTTTTATCAAAGAAAATTGTGATTTAGCACACAATAAAAGAAGTAAATTTATGACTTAATGAATTTAATTATGATAAACCTGTACTTGTTATAACTTACTTTTTTCCACTTAGAAATTATAGGCAAATCTTTAATTTTTTTTCAAAATGTGAGAAAAGTTTCCTTTCCGCTTTCACCATTTTCATCCGCAAAACTGAGTTTAGTAGATGCCCTATCCCTGTCAAACAGCACAATAGAAAGAAAATATGAATCTAAGAAAGTGTATATTAAATCAGGTATTGTGTAAGGAAGCTATCAGAGAGCAGAGATTACCGTCCGTCCAATAATTACAATCTATTCGAAGTCAGTAACAGTTTAAGAAACAATTATCTATGTCTAATGTTTACTGTAAAAAAATTCAAATTCGATAAAGCAATAAATTTGTAGTAGAAGTACTCCTATGGCAGTGGAATGCCAACCACTTTCATTCTCAAAACTATGTAAGTCTGACAAAAGCAAATTTGTGTCAAATTTGGCGGAATTATTTGTAATTGATTGGATGACATGAAGCCAAGAACATTTGGGTTAAATCAGTCATTTGTATGAGAATTACTAGAGGCCGCTTGGTTACTTTGTCAATTTTTCTAAAGATTTACCAGGCAGTACAAATTAATAAAATGATGAAAAATCTATGTGGCTGTAGGCTACAAATTAGGATTTTGAGGTAACAAAATTAATTTCAGGAAATCGGTCAATTTATGTGGAAGATACCAGAAGCTATGTGGCAAAGCGATGCATTTTTATTTTCCAACGATATTTTAGCAAACCGATAAGCTGTAACAAATTCTATTGATGTCCCTGCAACTAAAAAAAATGTATGCAGTACAAAACTATATGGGTTGAATCGGCCATTTCTATTGGCGATAGCAGAAATGGCATAATTAATTAGGCTATATATTTTCGAATTATGCCAAACACTTTAGAATTACTTACTAGGTAAATATTACATATGGCTGCGTTTTACCATTAGTTACAGAGGAAAACTGAATTTCAAACAGTCGCTCTGCGTGTAGGGGAGCTGTCAAAGGTGTAGACAATGGGACCTATTGTTATTCTCAAACCATTTTTTAGCACACCCCTAACGTATACAAAATTTTGCTGAGTTCTGTTCAACTAGATAAAAGATATGAACATAAGAAGATATTGATCGAATGAGTCGTTAGTAATTTAGGTATCAGAAGAAATGTGGTTAATCTGCCTATTTTTTTGTACTTCATAAAGCAGAACATTGATTGATTTATATAGTGGATTTATAAAAGATAAATAGTGTAAAATTTGAGTTTCGTAAAATCGATCCAATTGTGGGGTAGCTACTAAAATAAGTTTGCTGATAAAGTCTATCTACAAAATCAGCTTACGGTCTAGCAATGTATCAGACTGTGTAAAGTTATATGAAGTTTGGTAAAGATTTATGGCAATTATTATGCCAACCAGCCAGACGGACCCTTCTCAATCGACTCAAAAATCATGATAGGTAATTGGTCAAAAGATATCACGGATATTAAACTTCTAGTTATTAAATTTTTTCCATATCAGCTGATACGAAGGTGGTTCCAAAACTAGCCAACTTAATAAAGAAGACAAAAAAAATTTGGATACAATTTTCTTTATTTTTCAACATAATCTCCTTTCAGTTCGATACACTTTTTCAGCCATATTCAATTGCCTCTGTGTCCCGTTTATAGTAAGAACTGTCAAAATAACCATCGACCGTACGCCCCTAAACTTTTACCATTTTTTCAAGTTTGGAATTATAAAATACTTCGAGGGAGCTAAATTTGGCTAATAAGCTGTGTGGTGAAACGACTCGAACTTTATTTCATTAATTGTAGCCATCACAATAGCGGATGTGTGAACTGGAGCATTGTCCTGAAGAAACCACACATTCTTTTTTGTCAAATGCGGCATTTTTTCCATAATTTTATCACCTAACCATTGCAATAAATTAGCATAATATTTGCCGCTGATGGTTTTTCCTTTCCGAAAATGATCAATAAAAATAATTCCATGCTCTTCCCATGACCTTGCTTGCAGATAAAACCGTTTTCTCCTTCTTTGAACACGATTCTCCCATTCTAGTTCACTGCTTTGACTGTTACTTTGTCTCTGGTGTAAAGTGTTGGACCCGTGTCTCATCCATTTTTATAAATCGACACAAAAATTCGGCTTTATTGCAGTGAAACTTCGCCAAACACTCTACTAAATCTGAGCTGTTTTTGCTCTGTTGAAAGCAATCGCGGCACCCATCTTGCACACAGCTTACTCATATTCAAATCTTAGGTCAATGTACGATGTGTAGCATTTTTTTAAATGCCTATCATTTCAGCCTTAAGCCGACGATCATCCGAAATCATTTTCTGGATTTTCTTAACCGTGTCTGGCGCGGACACTTCAATTGGTCGACCACTATGATGTTCGTTTTGTCAGCTGGTAAGACTCTGTTTAACTCCGCTACAGTCGTAACCGGCAAAGCAGACGCACGCAGAGCAAAATCAAGCTCGGCTTTAATATTGTTTGGACTGAGACCTGTCAAATGGAGATATTGAATTACATAGCGGTGAAAATTTTTTTCCATGTTTACAAATTTACTGAGGTCGTTTACTTTTGAAGTCTGAAATGAAAATACTAAACAATGTGGAACCTTGAAACTGAAAACATATGTTTAGTAAGGTTTCCACTTTTCACCAAAATAATTTTTTTCAATTTACTGTCACTTTTTATATGTCAAGTCGGCTTGTTTTGGGACTGCTCTCGTACATACCTTCATTGCATCGGGTGAAAGATTAAAAATGTGACTGCAAGTTGGAGCTCGGCTTCAAATCCTGGAAGTTATGTCATTTTACGGAATTAGTTTTTAAGCGACGAAAATAAGTTACGTGCAAAATGTTCAATTTCTATTCGCAAAAATTATAAAGCTGTATCCACAGCGACGTTTATTATCTAGCGGAAAAATATTGCGTTCACATTACTCAGTGGGTGGCGTTTTCGTTTACTGGTAACTGAGTAACAATCATTTTCAGAAGCATTTTCTGGGTTCAGATTAATACAATTTTCAAGTTACTAACGAAGTCACAATCAGTAAAGCCTTCTCTATGTCTTGCATTGCATTGTCGACATATCGTCCGTTAATATTTAACAGCTAATTTTCGCGAGGATATCGTGTTTGGCAGGGACCGATTTAGTGTGGAAGGGTCGAAATTTCAAATGCCTCACAATCAGTAGTGTATATATTCTAAGAAGGCGATTAATTTGACCATTAAATTTAGATGTTGACAATGCTGAGATCATTATGAATTATATTTAACGGAATTGAATTTTGACAACGGAGTTGAAAGAACATGAAAGTGATGATTACATTCAGTGACTGACATTTATGAGAAAGATAATAACGGAGAAGAACTTAATTTTGGGATATCTGACTGTTATTCTTCAAAACATTTCGCAGAATTAACTAATAATCTAACTACTTTCGGCAAATATTCCCGGTTATTGTCGACGGAAATCATTTCCGATCTTATGCTTGTGCGCTAATAGGTTTGTGGTGGATTGTCCACTTTCCCTGATTACAAATAGGCCAGTGACTAAATTTTATACTCGTTGTTGTTTCACTTTCATCACCTGGAATGCAAATTATAACAAAATTTTAAATACATCCTTTATAGATTAAAGCATTTGTGTGAGATTAAATATTTATTGCGACTTGATCCTAATTCCAACATTAAAACAATCGCTTCTTCCTTTGTAAAATCCGTTTTTAACTGGCTATTTTTTCCTTTTTCAACGTTTCCTTAAACGTTTCCAAAACTTTGGTATTTGAATGTGTGTGTGTTAATATACATACGTATATGTTGCACATACCAACAACATTTGAAATTAATATTAATTATTCCAGCATGTCATTAACATTGATTGAAATACGAAGAATTATGCTTTGTTGGGAAGTCAAGAACAAATTTCTCGAAGGGAAACATTTAAGAATTTATTTTCCCGTTGATGCGTCGGAAGTTGTAAAATTAGATAATTCCGTACAAATTAACGAAATAAATACGAAGACAGTTAATTATGAATATAAACATTAGTATTCAAATTTCTCTAAACGAACTCAGAAATGTTTATAGGAACTTCCACTGCTATAGAATTTTAGCCGTACCTGTTTCAATTTTTATATAGGGTGGCACATAAGTAACGTTAAGATTTGATCAGTGAATACATTTTTTGTTAAAGTCTTTTTTTCGTCTCTTTACTGAATTAACTAAATAATACTTGGGAATTTTATGATGGAAAGGTTCAACTCAGAACAAAGAACCAAAGTTGTTCAATTTTACTTTGAAATTCAGCATTCGATTATTCAGACGCAAAGATCATATCGAAATTTATTTCATGTTCGAAATGCTCCTAGCGCTCCAACAATTTACCGTTTGGTTCAGCGTTTTAGGCAACAAGGGGCTGTTTGTGATCTTCTGCGGGGCTGTAGTGACCATTGCTCGAGTGCAAGCAAGTATTGAGTAAAACCCCGAAACTTCCACCAGGCGACGTTCTCAGCAGTTAGAGATATCTAAGTGTGGACTAACACTGCCTGTAAAATAAGAAATTTTGAGAACGCAGTTCATTCAAGAGTAAGTTAATTGAGATTTCGTAAAAACAAAAGGTGATATAAAATATTATTTATAAAATAAAATAATTTAATATTTACTTATGCATGGAGGGCTATGATATTTTGGCTATAAGACGGCTTAATCGCAAGTAAAATAAAACAAAAAAATGCTTTTAAATGTTCCTAAAGAGAATCACAGAATTCAAAAAAACATAAATCAAAAATAGCAAAAAATTGAATTCTTGGAAATTGTTTATTGTTTTAATTTTCGTTGTTTTTGGACAACTTACGGCCAATCATGGCACATCTATTTTAAACAAATGTAGTTATAAATGTGCCCTTAAACAATTGGAAGAGAACATGCATTTAAAGACAGTTTTGGGTTGAAGTTGATTTTTTACTAATCACATGTTTGGAACAAGCCAGCTCAGATTGTAACATAGTAATACCTATGAAGCTCGGACTTAAATTGATTTAATTTTGGTATTTTTAAGAGCAATACAAAAGTGTTATATATTTCTGAACAATTTTCTCCGATGATATTTTTTTAAAAATTGTGAATTGAGGTAGTCTGTGTGGAATTTTGTTACCTTTCAAAAGTTTTAATTTGTGCTTCTAATTGCTTTACAATTGGCAAAAAACTGTAAAAAGACAGAGGATCAAATTAGCAGAATATACTCTAAATCGTTTATCTCCTAAACTGTAGAAAATAATCGGCTCATTTAAGGAACAAAATAGAAATTTGTCAAACCCGAGGTACAGAATTTGGATCCTCGATGTGCTGCTTTGTTTATAGCTGCTGAATATCCAAACATAAGTTCCCGAATACTTCAAGACGTCTGTACTAAATTTCAATAATATCGGTCAAACCATTAAGGTGCAGCATAAAACTCTCCCCTTTTTTTGCGTTTACACCCACTTTGCGACGTTTGTTGAAACAGCAAACTACCCAAAATTTCGTTAAAATTCAAAAATTTGTGCACAAACTATTTACTGAAGCAGCTTCAAATCAACACTTCCCTTATTAGAAACACTTTACGTGGCACTTCAACCAAACAACAATTTCATCTACAAAATTTTGGCAACAAAATTAACGAACTTGAACACTTTTTTTCCTGTTATTTGCCTCCTCTGCCACCAATAGTTACTTCTCATGCGGTGAGGTTTACGCGGAAGACATCCTGCATAAGACACTCGAGCGACATTTATTTATTGTGTGGATTTGTAAATGTTGATGTGCAGTAGCAGTAGTAGTAGTAGAAACCAACAACAACAGTATCAAATTCACATAAAATCACACATCCACATACAGATGACAGCCCGAAGTGACATTTGTCTGCAATCTACTGAGTCAGTGTGTATGTGGAAGCGTGAAAATAGTATTCCTCGCACACACGATCTAACCAAATATGTACGAACAAACAGAGAACGAAAGTAACTAATACAAATAAACACATGTGTAATAATACTTGATATCATTTCGTGGTTTATCCCCTCTCATTGCAATATCCTATTTAAACACTCCCCGCGGTAAACGCGCATGTGATATCTTGAAGAAGAGAATTTCCATTGCATTCTGGATGTAGCAGAATTTAGCACCTCAATTTCTAAAATGACGTGTTAAATTTAAAGGAAATACTATAGAGCATTGCAGGCATTTAGAAGAAGTGAAGAATTTAAATGCTGCGAAGAGTAGTAGAGATATAGTAGCATCAGATCTGACAAAGTTTAGAACATTTTGATGATCTAATGAGAATAATGAATAAATTCGTATTATTCGTATAATAAATTTCGTATTGTGGCAACGTAAATCAGTTAAAACATATTTTCTGTATCATTGAAAATTGAATATCATCGTGAATAATTAACGTTTCGTTAAGAAAGATTGCGCACAACATTTTGATAAAATCATATCAATAATATTATTTTATATAAAATTGATTCACAAGTAGTATAATAACTGACCTGTTGCAAAATTGTGCACGGAGCCAGAATGTAGGCGGGAAATCGCAAGTTTCTTCTTATAGAATGATCTGGAATAATGCATAATAGTAGAAACAGAATTAGAAGTCAACGAAATATCCCGCTTAGAAATTATAAAGAACCATTCACTTTGACAAAACTAACCAATGTGTTGTACCTTAAGGGGAGTGGCTATGCCTTATAATACGTCGAAGTTAGTTTACTAAGCGCCTGAGGCGCGCTAAACTACGCCGAATTTAATAAAATTAAAGGCGTTTACGTGCACAGGTTTTCCTTACCCTGATAGTTGTAAGTTTTAATTTTTAAGTACACGTCCACAACGGCTAATGAAAGAGCTTTCACTCCACCGTTCAAGCAGTGTAATAAAGCGGTATTCTAACTTTCAGCTACCGATCGCCCAAGTTTCAGTACTCATTTTACATTCGATATATAAACTACTTATTTGAACGTTTAAAGTCCCAGTCAGAAATAAAAGGTAAAACCTTGCCAATAAATGAAAATCATTAGATTATACATTCTTTAAACCCCGTTTTTCTCATTCTCTTTCATATGAAATAAAAACACTGTCCGGT
Source organism: Philornis downsi (assembly GCA_019455685.1). Classification (NCBI taxonomy): domain Eukaryota; kingdom Metazoa; phylum Arthropoda; class Insecta; order Diptera; family Muscidae; genus Philornis; species Philornis downsi. Next base: position 1,417,765 of record JAHXMU010000307.1, on the reverse strand, counting down.
CAACCCCCCGTATTAACAAAGGGCAAATGTAAACCAGGCAATGTGTGGGTTAAATTAGATAATTTGTAAGAGAAGCCTTATGAAGACATTTATTATCCAAATAATATTTCCAAATTTCAACTTTTCCAAAATTTAAATCGTGGCCAACAATGGCGCGATGGTTTGTATACGCAACTATCGTTCGTATGATCGCGGGTTGAATCCAGCATGCAGTCACCCATCATTACTTAAGCAACAGTTACCTCGACGTGTCTGACGAACACTTCGAGTAGTCGACAGGTCTTGTAAATTCTCCTTAAGCTGTAACGTCTGGAATAGTTGTTAAACTGTAGGTTCCGTTTGCTAAGTCTAAAAATAGAAATCGTGCAAACTCACTGAATGTGGGACGCTCTTCCATATATCATTCATGGGATGTAAGGGAATTAGTTTTTATAAGCCTTACAGAAAGAAAAATAAATTTCGCCAAATTGGTGTATTTTTATAAACGGTGCTTTAACATCACAATGCCATTTCTTATAAATACCTTCACATAAAGAAATGAAGACATGTATAATTTGGTACGGAGAAAATATACTACCCAGGAGAAAGAGTTTAAAATATCAAATACTTTTCTGAGCTAAGGTGTGTTACAGCCCTTTAAGTCGTTTGAGCGATGTCCATCTGTTTGTCTGGCTGGCTAGTAGACATGATAAGTGCCGTAAACCTTATTAAGACTTCATAAAACTTATCACAGCATAACATTTTGCCAGATCTTATCCACAGATGGTCGGTGGTATATATCCCCTTTCTCAGGTATCGATGCAAATTGAGTGAGTTCCCGAAATTCAGTTTTTTTCCCCTAGCTCCTCAGTGACTCATAAGATGCAGGAGCTTAATTTCTTGTCCATTATTGATTTGAAAAAATCAACTGAAGAGCCATACTTAAGTCTTTTATTTAGTTGTACAAATTTTGGTGAAAATTGTTGCACGTTGTATGTATACGAAAGTAAAGTGTCAGAGGAAAAACCATCTGCATTGCCATATCATTTTTGGTACCTCCTACACAAATTGTCCGATTCTTCAAATTTTCTCCGTAATTTCTGGTTGGCAGACGGTTGCAGTTTAAATTCTTGTCCTTCGCATTGGTTGGTAATTTTCTGTAAAAGTTAAGAAAATTATACCGCGTAATCACTTCGCTTTTGATATCTACCATAAAAACAGTGCCGGCAAGTTAGCTTTTTCACAGCCTGTTTAGCAGGAGAAACATTTTTTCTGGCTTTTCTAATATATTTTTTTTAGATTTTTTTATTATTAAAATACAATATAAAGAAAGTGTTAAAGAATTCTATTAAAAATTATTACAATAACATTCAACTTAAACAAAAATGATGTACCTACACAAAAACCTTGCAGCGATGAAAAATTATTTTGCTGAAGGTTTAAAGAATCTCAGATTCAGAACTGCAGTTTTCGAACTATTGCGCTCGGAGATAGATCAAAACCATTTTCGCTTTGCTGTTTGCTTGGAGAAATTTCGACGAAGTAGAAAAGTATAAGAAGTTCAAACAGAAACTTGGAGCGTCGACATTTTTGTGTAGAAAAATTAATAATCCAAAGCCTCCTACGATTTATAATCGAATTCTGATATTAAACAGAGAAAAATATATTAAAAATTTTAAAATGTAAGAGTATAGGATGATCCATTTTTAGGTTTCAGATGTAAAGTCAAATAAAACTTACATACTGACTTACAGCTAAGATTTCAATGAAACTTTTAATTCATTATAATGCTTGGAACTTGCCACCATATACGACATACAAAGTCATTCAAAAAACCGTCTTTAGATTTAGACTCCTCCAGCGTCATTTTCGAAAAAATACGGCTCTATGACATCTCCAGACTATAATGACCAAACAGCCATTTTTTCAGAATACAATGGCTTTTCTAGGGCTCGTAGACCAATGTACGATAGTTTTGCTTGTTGGCATGACCACCAAGCCATCATAGGGTCGGACGTATAATATTCTGTTGAGTACACCATTCAAATCACCATTTACTGTAAATTTTTATAACAATTAAAATAATTTCTATTTGATGAAGAACATTTATGCAGAAACTACGAACATTGAAATCAATGACGCAGTTCCCATTCAACGCGGTATTACTATTTGTTCTGATAGGTAGAATATACGTATTCCATTATAAATATGCATTTTATTATCTGAAACGAATCAGAACATATTTTTTTTATTATTTTTATGACTTTAAAGGAAATTATTTCACATATAATAAAATATTATTCGGATCTTTAAATAGTTTAATAGAAGTAAATAACATCCTTGGCCATAACAAATGTTTTTATCGTTTTGTACAATCTGATAGTATTGACAATTCTGTTTGGACCTAATTGGATTTAATGGAAATAAAAAGAAATGAAATGATTGATGATGACTAGATGAAGATTCTATTTTATTGAGGATATTAAATCCTTCAACATAATTGAATTCTAAATATGTATCTTATCCCAAAAGTACTTTCAGTATAAAAAGACCTACTTATAAAACGCAATAAAACCTGATATGCCTGTGTTCAAATTACATCTATTTTCTTAAAAAAAATTGTTTCTTTAGCTTGTTTTTGTTTTTTTCATGAAAATGTTCCCTTATTTCTTTAACAAGTTGGCAACACTGCACACAAATGATCTAGCCCACGTACTATTTGCTTAATTTCTTGTTTTCTAGTAGTTGCATTGAATTTAATCAAATTTCAAAACATCGTGTACGCTCTGATAAAGAAAATTTATATGATTGCCTCACCCCCACAAAGTTGTACCGTTTATAAAAATTCTAATTTTTTCGCTGTAATTACTAATTCGTAGATTGCAGTTGCTTACATAGTTATCAATTGAATAGCATTAAAATACTCGGTAAAATGTAAACAATTGACGCGATAACCACGCCCTCCATCGTAACACCCATTCAAACTACGTAATTGAGTCCAAGTAATCCTAGATTAAAACTTTCATTCGATTGCACAAAACTCGGTATAATTTAGCACAAGTCAGGCATTTAGTAAATTGAAGTGAATTCAGTGAAACGAAGAAAATGATTTAAACCCAAGAATATATAAGTTAGGTCGCACATTTGTGTGGCTGGGTTTTAGAATTAAGCTTACAAAACTTATGGTATGCGCGAAACTTTTTTGAATTCCGTATAGCTGTTTGAAAGTGTACTGTACTCCTTGTGGTACTTTAAATTGTACCATCCCTAAGATGAATTTCACTCAATTTATGTATGAGTATGTATGAATATGAATATTATGTGTGAATATTACTGTGCTAATGTTTAGGAATGAGAAATTAGGACATAAGAAAATGGGATTAGGAATATCGTTATATTTAAATATAAACTGACAAAATTTTAAAATGAAATTAATTACTAAGCATGCTTTAGCCGATAAGTTTGGCTTGGCTTTTTAATTATTGTTGAACAGATTACATATCATTCAATAATTCATTTTTTATTCTTATTAATTGAACTATATTTCCATGCCTTTCTTGAATTAAAAATCATATCTAGTAAATTATCCAGATGTATATAATGCATTGTACCTTCATACTTACTGAACATACTGAATTGTAATGTTATTTTCTAGCCAGGTGACAATTATTGTTATTTATCTTTAACATAAACTCGTTGAAAATAAATCCAAATTCGCAAATCTTTATAATAAATTCAAGTTTCTACAAACAAATTATAAGTAAATTCTCCATTTACCCGAAAAGACAATCAAGAGAAGTACCCTCCACTTACCGGTATAAAAATACAAGTCAAATATCCTTAACTTGCCTTTTCGTAACCACAATCCTCATATTGTGGGGAAAGATGACAGGATTTTAAACAATTGTAATATTAGATCGATTGATGACGCTGATAATTAGCTACCAGTGGCTCTAAATTTAAAGAGCCGGTAAAAACGAAATAGGCAGGCCCTTTAATATGTATAATAATAATATATATATTGTTTTATCCATATAGCATGTTTAGCCTGTTTGTGAGAGGCATAAATAAAACAAAACAAAAAAACGCATAACGTATTCGCCGATTTTCTGCTATCAAAAAAAAAATGGATCAAAGAAGTTGGATCAAATTTTGTGCAAAAAATGGAATTAAGTGCTCAAAAGCACTTGAAACGTTGACAGTGGCTTGCGGTGAGAGTACTTTAAGTCACAAAAATGTTTACAAGTGGTACAAGCATTTCACAGAAGGTCGAGAAAATGTGAATGACGACGCTCGCTCTGGACGCCCCAGCACATCAACAACCGATGAAAATGTTAAAAAAGTGAAGAAAATTGTTATGGAGAATAGTCAAATCACAATTAGAGAAGTTGTTGAGGATGTCGGCATATCGGTTGGCTCATGCCATGCAATCTTTTCGGAAAATTTTTGGAATGAAGCGTGTGGCAGCGAAGTTTGTTCCAAAATTGCTGAATTTTGACTAAAAACAACGCCGCGTGAGCCTCGCTCAGAAATTGTTGAACGACGTGTATGATGATCCAGATTTGCTTCAAAGGGCCATAACTGGTGAAGAATCGTGTTTATGTGGTTATGACACCGAAACCAAAGCCCAATCGTCCCGATGGAAGGGACTAAGAGAGCCAAGACCAAAAAAAGCACGCCAAGTTCGATCAAACTGTTTTCTTTGATTACCACGACGTAGTGCATCAGGAGTTCTTACCACAAGGTCGTACGGTAAATACGAAATGTTATCTTGAAGTTATGCGCCGTTTGCGTGAAGCAATGTGAAAAAAATGCCCGGAATTGTGGAAAAAAATACATGGCTTTTGCATCATGATAATGCACCTACTCACTCATCTTTGCTTGCGAGAGATTATTTTTCCGAAAATAACACCGTTGTCATGCCTCATGCTCGAAACTGAAGAGACCCATGAAAGGACGGCATTTTGCGACGATTGTGGAGATAACAACCGAGTCGCTGAGAGAGTTGAAGGACATTCCAAAAAGTAAATATAAGAACTGCTCTGAGGATTGGAAAAAATGCTGGTACAAGCGCATTATATCTGAAGGGGACTACTTCGAAGGAGATGAATAGAAATTTGTGAATAAATAAATATTTTTTAAGAAAAATTAAAATTCACCATATTTTTTGAACACACCTTGACCAGTTTCTTTCCTTAAAGTAAACAAATTGTTTAGCACGTACATCTGGTCAATAATATTTATAACTTATTCAAATGTGTTGTGTCGCCTTCCAAAATAATGCACTGATCCTAAAGAATACTGTAATAATCAAAGCATTTTTCAAATGAATTTTCCGTTTTCCTTCAGTTGTGCCGAAGATTCTCTCCTGTGTATGTTTACTGCAATATTGGCACAATCTAATATTTTGTAAATTCCTATTCATGGATTTTAGATGGACTATATCGACGCTGCCCTTCTGATTCATCCCATATCAATTGACCGATTTTCTGAAATGTAATTTGCTCCCTGTAAATCCTTCTTTGCAGCCATGCAATTGACTTATTTAATGTTTGTATTCATAGGTTCTTGTCTTCTATTTAGTGTTTCACGAAATTGCATACGTTTCGATTGGTTACCAATGTAGTCTGTCAAAAAGAAAACGGACCGCATTTTCTAACTTTAATACTCCTCTGTAATTTCTACTTAGTTGATAATTCTCTGTAAACATCGACCCACACAAATGCCCGATTGAACACATAGAGCCTTACGTCCACATTTTGCAAGCAGTCGTAATGTATTCATCCAAGTTTCATGCGACTGTTAAACAAAGTTACGCGAGATTTGAACTATATTTCCGAAATTTAACATGTTTCTTGTAATTCCTCATTCATATGTTGCTGTGACTTGAATTTTCAACCTTTGTACTGTTTTACAGTGCCACCTTTTCTGGTACTTACCGTATAAATTTACATTTTTACCCTTATATTATTAACTTCATATCTTTTAACCAGTTGCATTCAATTTAGTCAAATTTTGCACTTGATTAGCTTGGAACTATTACAGTACCTCCCATACAAATATAAAATATATTCTTAGCTTTATATCTTTCAAATAGTTGTATTGAATTTAATCAAATTTAGCAGACAGCACACGTTTGTTGGTCTAAGTTCTGGAAATGAGAATGAAGGGCATCGCCACACGCCTTCAGGTACTTCTCATACAAATGATATTTTTAACTCCTTTATATGTCTATAAACGAGTTATACTAAATTCAGTTAAATTTGGTACATATGATGTACAATATTCGGCCAATCGATGTTTGCGAATGAAAATGTAGGACTGTCCTAATGTTGCCTTCAATACAAATTGACAAATTTGTTGAGTTTTTCTTTATATTACTAAAAAGGATATCCGAGGTCATTCTGGTACATCCTAATTTAACCAGCATATACAGTCCGGGCCACCAGAGTAGGTTCAAGCATTTTGATAGAAATAACTATGAAATGCAGCAATAACTAACATCATTAGTTTTATTTTGGAATCAATCATTGCAAAGAATAGAGCATAAAAAATGAATGCAAAATATTTCACGTTTTGCGACGCCTACATTAAAATACTCCACCAGAGAAGGTTCAAGAGCGTAAATGATAGATAACTGAGTTAGTTTTTATAAGCTTGTAAGTTTATACGCCAAAGTTAATTTGATTAAACGATTAAACGGGTCGCGGTAAAATTCTTAGCACCGAAGAAGAAACGAAGATTCTAGACTACACAATGAAAAGCTTACAACTCGTCAAATTGCTGAAAAGGTGGAACGAAGCCAAAATGTAGTATTGCATGTAGTAAATTTTTAAAAGATAAGAAGAGCTATAAAATGAGTGTGAAGGGATGTACCCATGGTGTCACATCGCCTGCAGATCGTAGGACCTTCCTCAGGACTGCCTCCAACTCTGCCGATTCTGTACCAAAAATTAAGGCTAAAACCGGCGTGGCTTCTAGTCTTTCCACAGTGAGGCAAGCAATTAAAGGAGGCGAGTACTTAAAAAGAAAAAATTGCAGAAAAAACCTCCATTAAATCCCGATCGGAGAGAAAAACGATTCAACTTTGCTAAGCAACACATGACTTGGAACAATTAGTGGCATTCGGTCGTATTCTCCGATGAGAAGAAGTTTAATCTTGATGGTCCGGGTGGATATAACTTTTACTTCCATGATCTAAGAAAAGAACAATTACATTTGGACCGTCGGCATAGCTGCGAAGGAGGAGTAATGGTGTGGGAAGCAATCTGCTACTATGGCCAAGTCGATTTACAATTTTTAACGACAATAATGAATGCTAATTGCTACAAAGAGGTACTCCAAAAGGCTTTTCTGAAATGTTCAAACATTTTTTGACCCTTACAATGGGCGTTCCAACAAAATAATGCTTCTATCCACAATGCAAGGGTTGTAAAATCATGGATAAGCGAGCAAAACGTCAATGTGTTGGAGTGGCCACCGTACTCGCCAGACCTTAGCATCATCGAGAATGGGCGGGGATGGCTTGTAAGAAAAGTGTACGAGTCGGGTCGACAATATAATGGTAAAGCTACTTTAATTTTGGCAATAAAGGAGGCTTGGAATGAGATTAACTTGGAATATACATATCACGTCCTTGTACAAATCTATGCCTAAACACATTTATGAGGTTATTTTAGGCAAAGGCGGAAGTACAAGTTATTAATTTTAGCTAAACTTACTGTTAAATTAAAAATTAATAGTAAAAAAATATCTTTTTATAATTAAAATGACTACTGTTTTATTTGAACCTATTCTGGTGACGCATATTTAATGTATGCATTTTTGACGAGGCAGACAAAGGTACGGTAAATATTTTCCACTCATTTTGTCTGCTCTATACTTAAAAACGTTTGTATGCAACATAAGAATAATGGCACAGACCGCTCCGCCCCTTATTGATGCAGCACTTTGCAGACATTTCCGTCAAAATGCTTGAACCTATTCTGGTAGCGCGGACTGTATGTACCCATAATCATAAATTTCATTCAATTGCATGAAATTCAGCATAACTTAAGACGCACTAAGCATTTAGTAAAACGAATTCTGCGAATGAAAATTGACAGATCCCGCTGAAATTTAAAGTTTAGTTAAAATTTTAAAAAAACTTCAAAAACCGACAATGATCCGATGAGACAATGAGAAAACATAAATACAGTAGTTGAATTGTTCGGAAGTTATATTTCCCGCATACCGTAAAATTCAAATATTTTTCCTCATTTCTAGGGAAATAAAAGAAGTCCATAAAATGCATTCTATATTTTTTGCATTGTGCCTGCTGTTGTCATCTCAGGGTAAATGCAACAACAAATTATTGTTATGAATCTTATCAGGAAAAGGTTTCGAAATAAAAACCCGGTTTGAAGATTTTTGGTTTCAAATGGATTAAATACCTTATGCCCAAAACTGATGTCTACAAATTATCATTATTAAAGTAATTCCATGAAATACATATAGCGATATTTCGCAAGATACATGTTAAATCTTCTCACCAGCATTTGGCAGTTAACTGAAATAGGAGACTTTAGCAAAATGAATAACCAACAAAATATATTTGTAAAAAAGGCACAGGTGCAAATGTGTGTCAGGCCCTTCAAGATTGTGGGATGGTGGTTGCATTGCGGCTCTGCTGTTGTTTTGTCTCCTCTTGCCGCTGGTAGTGTTTTTGCGAAAATAATGATTCCGTTAAGGGGAAATATGCTTTACGCGGAAACTGCATTGACAGCAACAAAATTTCCGGTGATCCCGTATGAGTTAAACTGCGGTAAACTGAATTGTATAGCATTCTCAATGCTTTCAAGGATATACGAACACACCATACACACATGAAAAACTACCGCACTTCGCACTTCACTTTAGTTTGTATATACTTGTATGTACATGAGAGGAGGTAAATATGTGAATGTAGCTCGGTAGGTGCATTCATTCTTCATCTCTAGCAAGTTTTCTTTGCAACAACAGTAACAACCACGGGCAGAATTTGCAGCGCGAAAAACTTTTTCCGTTTCCACAGAAAGTCCTAATGTTTAAGGCATTTCAACCGCGACAATCAACACTGCTGTCACTTAACGGTTAGTTTTGTCTCATTTCGTTGTACGACTGGGGTTTCTCTCTCACTCTATGGTTTTGATTCTATACTATGGCGCTGTGTGGAAATTTTTGGGAATTTAGAAATGGATTTGTGGTTTATTTTTCTTGATTTGTTTGATAGGAATTTACGAAACTTTTGGATTTATTTATTTGCCTTGGCCTGATTATGTGGTAATGCGAGTAATGATTCGATTTCAAGAATACAAGATTTTGTGGGCTACAAAGTTGGAGATTGAACAAAAATAAGCTTCTGCCAGCCATTAACAATCAAGATAGATTAGGCAGCAGTGTAACAGATGTGAAGAGAATGTCTATTGGTTTTAATATATTTGCATGTTTCTTAGAATGCTGTCTCGTAAAGAACTTTTGTATTGGAAATTGAAAGCAAAAATTATTAAGAGCAACTCTCTGTAATGGAGTTAGCAAGTGTCACGAAATTAAATTAAAGCAAGTATGTATGTGTGGGAAACATAACAAAACATATGTTGCCAAAGTCTTTAAGAATTATGAAAAAAAGTAACTGAATATACTAATTAGCATGTAATATGTGATCAAATAACACGTATATATTTTTAAACTTTTAGAACTTCATCTGAAGGGAACGAAGACATACATTATTTTAAGACGGAGAAATTGTAGCACACAGAAGGTGACGTTGGAAGTACCAGGTGCTTTTTGTTTCATGACTGCGTTAGCCGATTGAGATGTGTTTGTCTATTCAGCTGGCTAGAAGATAAAAACGATAACTGCCGTATATCTCAGAAAAACATTCTTAAAACTTGGCACTGCCATAAAATTACAATTTAGGGTTAATACAATGCACTTATTGACAAGAACGTAGCGGTTTACCACCTTCCTTTTGACACTAAAGATTTTTGAGTTATCAGATTTTTGCAAATTAGTTTACTTGATTGAAGTTTTTGTGCTGGTCTGTTAACAAATTGTTTGTGTGAGGATATGTGTGGCATACAAATCCGTAATCATATTTATGCAGCGCATTCTATTGATCCTAATTTCAATGATATTTTCGTGCTCAAAAATAACCAACTGGTAAGATCAGTATGTTGATTAAGTTACCCGTAAATTTCACATAAAGCGCGGAATGCGGGCCTAAAAGATTCTACTCGATATTTTATATACTTGTACTTAATACTAAAAAAACATAGAAAAAGATAAGTTGGACTCTAGGTATGTTAAGTCTTGGGGACTTTACGCATATTTCAACACTCTTGCATGCCATGACTTAACATCGAATTTGAATAAACTGACTTTTTTGGCACTCCTTATATAAAATAGCAGATCTAACAAAAATATTTATATTATATATATATTATTATTTATATATTCCTGCTTTAATTTGAAATTAGTAATCAGGCTTAGTGTTATATACAACAACTTATTACGATTTATTAGAGCAATTTAACAGATCCCTCCAATACAACCCATACGAATGATCCTAAACTTTATCCTGCATTCAACAAACCGTGCATTGTTTCTTACGTCCTGTATATGGGGGGTGTTGTGGTGACAGATATTCTCCCAAAGGATTGAATTGAGGGGGAAAACAAATAGAATTAGTATGGGGTGTTGCTTGTGCTGCAATGGAGGGGATGTTTACCCTATTTCTGAAGAACCAAAAAACACTTTGGGGTTTTCATATTTTTTTTTTTTTTTTTTTTTTTGTGAGATGCTCTTCCGGATAAGAAACACGACACGAGGTTGGATAAGAAGTCAGTTAGGACTTAAATGTAATAAGCCTTCTAAGCCAGAGCAGAGTGCGAAAGAAAGCTTTTGGCAAGAAATATTACAAGATGCTGACAAGAAATATTACAAGACAGTGACAAGGGGCATTTGATATAAGAGAGTGGCAAGAGATATTACAAGTCGGCGGGTGTGGAATAAAGATTCCTGTTAAACTCTCTCTTTTTTAATTCGGACTTAAACACATGCTTTTGCAGGATTTATATGTAATTGTTTTATTGATATTTGAGTCAATTTTGAGCATAATTTATCATAAAGATTTATCAAAAAAAAAAAAAAAATAAATAAAAATAAATAAAAAAAAATTAAGTGTCTATGCAAGTGTATAACCAGTACTGACATTTTAGTCAGGTGTAATGATTTACTTACATATACCTTCACATGCTGTTCTTTTGCATTTGTTCAGAAGTGTATGGAGTGCCAGAAGGCGCGTATTAAATCGCTATGCTCTTACCAACAAATGCTCTGAACTAATTGTACGGTACAGCATTTAAAACAATTGAACGAAAGATATGAATTCAGAGGTGTATGGATTAACTTAAGTAAATTGTATGGGAGGTAGCAGAAATATTGCGGTTATTCATTCGATCGGTTGTTTCGTGCTTTACCAAACATTGCCTCAATAGGTAATGACAAAAAATTAAGTTACTGCAATTCTCGATTTAAGGTTAATAAGGGGAAAATTGAGTGAAATACAATACAATCATCCAATTGGCATATGTGGTTTCCGAAACATCGTGACATTGCAGTCAATATTCATTCTCAGAACTAATGTTACTGAGTGCATGACGCGTGCTATATTTAGTTCAGTTTGATGCAACTACATGGAAGGTATGAATAGTCATTTGCATCGAAGGTAACGAATGGGGCGCGGCTATTTAGCTGATTTTTCTAAAATTTTGCAGACACCATAAAGAGAGAAAATGTATGTTGATGCCATGTACAAATAAAGAGCTACAGGGAACAAAATTAATTTAATATGGATTGTTTAACAACCGAAGAACGCGTAAAAATGTTTAAAACTTGCTACAGAATTGATGAATCAAACGTGATGAATTTCGTGCAGTGTGGGTCGTCATAATTAACCTACTCTGCTCGAAATTGGCAAGACTATAAAGAAATTTGAAGAGACTGGAAGCGCTACAAATGTGGCCAGGCCTGTGTATCATCGCAACGTACTCAGTGCCGAAAATAACGCTTCTTTTATTGAAAGTGTGGCGGATAAACCGAATTTCAATTAAAAGCGCTGTGTCCGTATGATAACCGACTTTTTTTAGACTGCAATTGAAAATTATAACCTGGACGATATGTGGTTTCAACAAGACGTTGCCACGAGCCACGCAACACAACCGATTTTTGCTTTATTGCATGAAAAGTTTCCAGAAAGGGTAATTTTGCGTTTTAGCGACGTCAATTGCCCGACAAGGTCAAGTGACTTAACGCCGTTAGACCTTTTTTATGGATCCAGGTCAAAAACCGTGTTTACACGAATAACCTCCAAACGTCGGAACATTTGAAAACCAACGGTCGTCGAGTTATCGCCAAAATACCATCCGAAATGTTCGGAAGGTAGTCGGAAACTACCTCAAAATGATCCACTGTTGCAACCAATCCAGAGGCGGTCATTTGAATGACGTTGTATTTGGTAAATAATGACAAAGTCCAAGTATTATAGTCAAATAAAGGTTTCATTGAAATCATAGCTTTATGGGTGTTTCATTTAGCTTTACTTTTGAAACAGAAAAATGGATAACTTTATATTTGTACACAATAAATTGTGCAGCCTACGTAGACATAGCGTGAGTGTAGTTGTTAGTCAGGTATCTTAATTAAAATATCTGTACTTTCATAAATATGACAATAAGCGGAAATTGTGTTTGCAAAGGAATTGATAAACGTTTATTGATTTCACCTACCCAATTTGGCAACGCCACAGCCATACTACGTGCATCTGATATACTCGTATAAGTTATTCATAGAGGTCTGAATTCATTTCCGTACAGTGGCGAGTTTCTAAGAATATTTAAGTTGATTCATTTTCTGACATGTCTATGGTAGTTCTTGTTTTTTTTTTTTATTTGTATTTTTGTCTCAAATAGAAGCGCTTTGCTAGTAAGCGTCTGTCTGAATAAATGCGTAAATAACAGCTGTGCGAAACAAACGTAAAGTCATCACGCTGTACATTTATCTTGACCTCGACTTTTGGCATCATCATCATTATCACCAATGTCGGTGCCTGAAGCTCGAGCTGATGTTTGCATGAAATTTATTTGCAAAGCAATATGAACAAATCATAATGATGTCAATTAGTGCCAGAAATATATAACAAAATAATTAATAATAAAAACGGGAGAATCAGACAACCAGCAACTGAACTCAGACACTTAATGCCGTTTGATGAGCTGTTAACCGAGAGTAACAAGTGTCTGTTGACAGGACATTGACCAACATTACAATATCATAAATCTATTTAACTCAGATGACATTTTCAAGGGTGCCACGTTTCTGGCAGGAATGGAAGCAAATCAAACTTCGTAAAAGTTGTCGACACGTGTATCTGTGTTCACACTACGACAGCACTACGTACAACAGTTCCACGGAAATATTAAATATCTCAAATTTATTGCTATACGGGGACGTTGTGAAAGCTACTTAAATTGAAAGCAACAAAAATAATATAGACAAAATTAAATTTATATTTTCAAAATATGTTCAGTGACTGTGTGCAAAAAAAGAAAGCGCTCATTCCACAAAAAAGAATTTTTGCTATTACATTATTTGTTTAGTCTTATAATCGGCGTGAGGTAAGTTCTCTTAGGCAGTTGAGTTACAACATGAAAACTAATTTTACGAAAGCAAAGCTAATGTTTAAATCAAGCACACAAATTTCAATCGGGTGTGTAAATTTCAGTATCCCTGCACTATATACTCTTGCGAATTTTCCCTGATTATACTTCTACCTGAAGGAATATGAAGGCACAGAGTGGCTTATTAATTGTGCTGCAATAATAAATTCAAATAACTTTTCCTTAATCTACGTATTTCAGTTTCTAATTGTATAGAAAATTTTATATTATAGTATATAATCAATTGGCTTTGAACATGATAATCCGTAAATGATCTCTATGCTCATTCATGCATATTCAATACGTGATCAGAAAATTGTTCATTGCGATCTGAAGGGTTAAAGTGGAGGTCGCCTTAATTACTGGATTGTGGATTGCTTCAATTCAAATTCCGTGGTTCCGTACTGTGCACCTCTTGTTTGATATAACCCCATAAAACAAGTCGGGTGCAGTCAGGCCAGGTAACTTTGGAGGCCAGCGAAAATTACAGTTTCTGGATTTGAATTTGTTTGGAAATTTTTGTTGTTGGCCCGCCATAACCGGTATGGCTGTGTATGCAGTTGCTCCATCTTACTGAAACCAAATGCTATTGAAACGGATACGTTTTCGGCGCAGTTTTGGGTAAAAAAATTGCTGTAACATGTATAAATAACTACAATAAGTTATTACGTTTTGTGCTTGCAGCACGATTGTCAGTGGATATGGAATTCGCACAAAAATGTCAGATTGGTGAAGTGATCTACATAAATCTTTATCCAACATCCTTTTGCCCTGATGCAAATGTTTGTGGAGTGCCAGAATATGAGTGGTAAATTGGTAGGTTCTTATTGAAAAAATGGTCAGAATTAATGCAAATTACTGCAGGAGTATAAAGGTTAAATTAGATAACTCGTATACAAGATACCAGAAACAACGGGCTTATCCCATCGATTTTTGTCTCAATTTATCAAACATTATATTAAATGGTAGTGGCAAAATTTTAATTTACTGCAGTCTACGCTTTGGAGAATACTGGAGAACTTTAAATTTACTAAATCTTTAAATTTGTGTGGGAAATATCAGAACGGCCATGTCAGACATTCCATTTTCATTTCACTACCGTATTTTGTCAAAGGTATGACATGTGAAAATGTGGTCGAATTCAATGTAATTGCCCCAGAAGTGTCGTGATTACCTGTATGATGTTTTCCAAATTATGCCAAAAAACAGTGCGGTATTGAATATCAATCTTGGTTATTGCAGTCTACGAATTAGAAGCTCCAGGGAAAAATTTAATTTAGGGGAATCGGTCAATTGATGTCCATTTGCATTTCCAGATGATATCTAATCAAACCCGCAATGAGTACCAATTTAGTGTAACTATATATGAATTTAGTGTGACTATATAGAAGATATCAACCTAAGAATACATACTTTAAATCTACGTTTTGCATTTGAAGGCACCAGATTTTATCTTAAATTTTATCACGAATTATAAAACAAAACAATTGATAATGACACTGGTAACCACATTCTACTTTGTAGAAGTTACAGGGATAAAATTGAAGTTCAGAAAATTGATTATTTGTGTGACCATAACGGTCATCAGAAAGGGGCCCTTTCATATTACTGGATATTTCTTTGACAAACTCTGAAGTGACTGAAACTCTGAATGTGACTGAATTTAGTGTAACCGGCTAGAAGATATAAACCTCCGAATACTTGAGTTGAATCGGTCATTTGTATTCCCCTTTGTTTTCAAGAATTATTGACTAAAATAATAAACAAATATTCAGTCAGCTACAATTTGCTATATAGAAGTTACAGAAAAAGAAAATAAATTTTGGAAAGCTGCTCAACTTTTATAGGAGATGCCAGAAATGGTTGGCCGATTATCCACTTACACTCTTCCACTTACAATCTCCAGCTACAATCTGGCAAAATATTAGGCTATCTTAAATTGAAAAAGTTTCATAACGATTTAAAGCAGTTATCTTGTCTACCAACCAGCCAAACAAACAGACGACCGTCTCTCAACCGACTTCAATAGTTATGGAACAATTTTTTCCAAAATGTAAATACTGCACGAAAGGCTTCATTTAGAATGTAACATTTTTGTCCGTATCAAACGATATTTATGTTCATTTCTTTGGATGAAAGTATGAAAATTTAATGTCCAGAAGGAAGCGTTCAAAGCTTCAAATAGCCAATTGTGTTTCACATACTTTTGAGTTAATTCTTAAAACTTAGCGTAGCATAATGTGTGTTTTGCTACGTCATGGTCAAATTTTGTTCCCACCCCTTCTGTTACCTTCCATAAATTGACATAAATTGACCAAATATCCTAATTTCTGGATTGTAGCAGGCTTATTTTTTTTTATTGTGTTGCTATATAATGGCTATCAATATTTACATATTGAAAAAAATTAACTGGTTAACATAGACTGTCCTACACAAAATGACCGCTTCAACCCATATGTTCTTAATACAATTTATCCAGTGCAACTGCCAAATTTCGTACTTGTCAAGGATTTACTAAAACAATCCAGGAATAGAAATGGACTGAACGATTTCTGGAGTTAAATTTACGTCCTAACTCCTAATTCATAGACTGAAGCAACGTAAATTCGTTTTCGCTGTGTTGTTGAAGGTTCTTGTACAAAAAATCTAATTTAATCCGTGCATCTTAACTTCTTTAACCAGTTGGTGAATTCATCTAAATTAGATATACATCATGAGTTTGATAAACAAATTTGTGTCATTCTAGTGCCTTCCATACGTATTGAATTAATTTCTTTCCCCTTGTAATCCCTAATATGTAAACTGCAGTAAATTAAAATGTTATCGATTGCAGCGCTTGGTAAAACAAAACGATAAATGCAAAAAACGCAACTCAAACGCCTTAAGTTGTTATCAATATTTACGGTAATAATACTGTTACGGCCAATCACACCCAATTTTGGGTTTGTCGATTTCGTTCCGGAAATATTGATGTGGAAGATGTACTACGTTCTACAATGTCGATTGTCGAAAATGTCGATAAAATAATGGAAAATCTCAAGGCCGATCGGCATGTAAACAACGTTTACACAAAACAACTCTTGGAACCCCTTAAATATACGAGTATCTGTATCATCTACGAAAAGAAACTCAACGTATAAGTGCCACATGAGTTAATGCAGTGATGATGCAGTGCAGAGTGATTCGGAAAAAAATCAACGCAAACTAGTAATGGGAAGTGACTGGTGATGGAAAGTGAGTCTTGGTCAAATTGTGGCGCAAGCTGTGATCAAGGCAGGATTAACGTTCAGGAAACATATGTATGTTGTATTTTTGGGGGGTTGGCAGGAAATTATCTACTGTGAGCTGCTTCATTACGACCACATTCCTGAATCGGACGTATACTGTCAATAATTGGACCACCTAAAGGAATCAATCGGCCATATATATTTATCTAATAAAGAAGGAATAACTTTCCGTCTGGACAATGGCAAGCCACGCACACAGACGGTGCTTACCATAAGCTCCCGGAACTTGATTGGGAGGTTCTTTATAATCCATCTTATAGTGGAGACTGACACCCGGTGATTAGTTATTGTTTCTGCCTATGGTAAACGGTTTTGCTTGAGGAAAATACACTTCAAGAAAGATGACTATGACAGTTTCTTTGTCGAAAGGACGTGGGGTTTATGTGGGAGAGGAATACTAGAATTACCTCTGAAATGGCAACAAGTTTTCGAAGAACATGCTTTATAATGGATCATTCTAACTACGCTAAATAAAATCTTTAATATAATAATGTTTGTATTCATAATGAAGTTTGCTGGCACGATTGCATAAGGTCAAAGCAGTCCCAACACTGGCAAGCTATCGATAATCACTCGTAAAGCTTTTGCATAAGTTACTCAACTAAAAACCTTTCCACTTTGGTTGTGGAATTTTCCAAGGGATTCCTTCCTCATTATTCATAAAAGTGCACCGTAATTAAATACTTGCACCAGTTTAAAGAAGGTCAATTCGAGGTTCATCACTAGAAATAGGTCACTACATTTACAATTTTCAATAAATCATCGTAAGTCAGAACGCAGCTATTGATTCTTTTTTCCACAAAAATTTGCATTTGTCTATTTGAGCATTATGGCTACTTGCGTCTTACAAACGCGACAGACGAAACAGAATAGCCAGCTAATCTGTGATTTATTTTTATGCTGTCAGACAACAATTTATCACTGGAAAACATTTAAGCTGCAATCAATCACGTCTACTACCAAAAGCACAAAAAACAAATCACACTCTCTCGCTAACTTGTGCACATATTCAGGCGCTCAACCACCGTCATATATGCAGGATATCTCAAAATAAATAATATTTACAAGACAACAAAAATAAAAATGTTACATGTATTCCACATTTCCGGTAAAAAAAAAACAACGAAACTGCAACTATTTCCACAACCAGTTTGGGAGTTATTCAAAAAAAAAAAAAAAACACAACTGGAAGGACGACCATCAACGCGAAAAAAAAATCATTGCTATATATTGTTGCCGTGGCTGTTAGAATCCTATGCAATTTTTCAAATATCAAAAGAGAAATATTTTTTGTGCAACGGAAACAAGAAATATTTCAGTGTCATCGTGGGATTATGATTGTGGGATAAGAAACTGTTTGTTGAAACCGAAAGCTGAACATTTGCGCAATACGAATCTGAGGCGCCTCAGAAAAAATGTGCTATTTTCCTGGTAACTGCATCAAAACATTATTTCAAACAAAACGTAGTTACCAATATAACAAGCTTGAAGGCTACTTTAAAAACAACAGTGAACGATTGAAGACTTGAAGATTGAAGACAGTAAAGATTGAAGAATGAGAAGATTGAAGAGGTAACAAATTGAGTAATGTTTAGCAGGTTGGGTTTATAGTCATCTGAAATAATATTAGTTATGATAAAATCAGCAGTTCCCGCGGAAGTCTTAACTCTGATAACTTGGCTTTAAAAGTAAATATCGATAGCTAACATTCAAATCATCCAGTTCGACCAGTACACAAATTTTACTTAATGTCCTTTTGCAATGGCACGAAAGCGTGCGAAGAACTAAATGGGGCATAATAAGACGCTGATTTCTATCAGTGAATGCTCAGAATTTTTGCACAATACTGCATTTAATGAAATTGAATGAAGGTATGAACTAGGAGAATTTGGGTTAAATTAAGTAATTTTTATGGAAGGTTCCAGAAATGTCAGGAATATCCGGCCGTTTTTCGGATATCTGTTCTCATTCTGCGAACTACGTTTATGAAACGCAGGACTTGTGTCAAATCCGTCTGAGTTCAATACAACTGCTTGAAAAATAGGAAACCTAGACGTGGACATGGGCGTTCCCAAAACTAGTCGACCTGACGTATAGGCGTCCACCCCAGACAAAGCAAAGCAGTGGAATAGAATGGGACAATCTTGTCCAAAGAAGGCGAAGGCAGTTCCATCTGAATGCAAGGTCATGACGGCTGTTTTCTGGAATCAGCTTGGAAATGTATTTATTGATCATTATCAGAAAGAAAAAACCATCAACGGCGAACGTTATGCTAGTTTGTAACGGCGTTCAGGTGATGACATTAGGGAAAAATGAGCGCATTTGGCAAAAAAATCTCGTTTCATTAAGACAATGCCTCAGTTCACACAGTAGTGGGTGTGGCCAAAGTTAATTAATTAAAATTCGAATTCTTTCATAACGCATCTTATTCGCCAGATTTAGCTCCCTCGAACTATTTTCTATTTTCCAAATTGAAAAAATGGCTCGGAGTTAAAAGAAAAGAAGAAGTGAAGTCTGCGGTTGGTAGTTATTTTAAGGAATTTTACAGTTCTTACTATAAACAGAGTACGGAAGCTTTAGAATATCGCTGGGAAAAACATATAGAGTTGAAAGGAGATTATGTTGAAAATTAAAGAAAATTTTTGCCAACCTCCTTGGTTTCCTTTGTTAGGTCGGCTTGTTTTGGAACCGCCCTCGCATATGGGGTCATTTGTATGAGAGTTGTGAAAAGTGATGTAGTCACGTTATGAATCAATGTAATAAAGTTTTTTTATATCCCTGCGATCTGCGAATTAGAAATTACACGGACAACATTTTATTTCAGAAGATCTTCAATATTGACTTAACAATGTAAATTCCGATTTCAGTGTTGGAAACCAACAAAAAAAAAAAATGTTGACGTTGCCAACTAAGAAAATTTCTCTCGTGCAAAGAATACAACAATCTGTTGTGGAAAAATGTAGCTTTTAATTTCACGACCAATATTTTTATATGATTTTTCGCAGCGAAAAGTCACCTTTAAGAATAAGCACATATTAGAAGTCGAAAACATTTTGTAAATAAAAATGCGCAATTTTGTAAAATTTTGATAAAATAATTTCGACTCAATTTACCCTTGAATAAAATCACTTTGAAATTTTTTAAAATAAAATCCATTCAATCTATTTTCTTACAGCAGACCAAACTTTGGGTTAAAATTACAAACGATTAATTATGCGTTATTCTTGCAATTTAACTTATTGGTTAGAAAAAAATGTGTTAAAACCCAATTTGCCACAATATAGGTAAAAAAGGCATAAAATTTCAGTGAGGTGAATTAAATAATATATATTTTCAACTAAAGTTCGTCTGAGTTGGAGAAAGTATGTGAGGGCCACCAGAGGGCATGTTGCATTGCTATATTCTCACCTGAACTCCTAAAGTTTTGAAAAATATTGCAACTTTCTGCAGTGATGCGCTTAGAAAATGTAGAGGGTTGTTTTGTGCCATAAGAGATGTGACAATGGAGTCCAATTTCTTTCACAGAACTAAATTTCAAAATACATGATCTCTGCTAAGTTATTCTGAGCTTAGCGCTTTGAAAGATATGAGTCTAGGAATATGTACGAGGTGTGTTAAAAAAATAAGGTAAATTTTAATTTTTCTCAAAAAATATTTATTTATTTATTAATTTTCATTATATCTCCTTCAAAGTAGTCCCCCTCAGATATAATAATACAGTTGTGCCAGCGTTTTTTCCAATCCTCGAAGCAGTTCTGATATGCACTTTTTGGTATGCTCTTGAGCTCTCTCAGCGATTCGGTTTTTATCTTCTCAATAGTCGCAAAATGCCGTCTTTTCATGGGTCTTTTCAATTTTGGCAACAAGAAAAAGCCGCAGGGGCCCAATCCTGGTGCATACGGTGGCTGAGGCAAGATGACGGTGTTGTTTTTGGCCAAATAATCTCTCACAAACAATGATGAGCGAGCAGGTGCATTATAATGATGCAAAAGCCATGCATTTTCGCAAACGGCGCATAACTTCAAGGTAGTACTTCTTATTTACCGTACGACCTTGTGGTAAGAAAACCTGATGCACTACGCCATGGCAATCGAAGAAAACAGTGAGAAAAACCTTGACATTTGATTGAACTTGGCGTGACGTTTTTGGTCTTGGCTCTCCTGGACTCTTCGGATGGGACGATTGAGCTTTGGTTTCGATGTCATAACCATATACCCATGATTCGTCACCAGTTATGACCTTTTTAAGCAAATCTGGATCATCGTTGACGTCATTCAACAATTCCTGAACAATGCTCATGCGACGTTGTTTTTAGTAAAAATGCAGCAACTTTTGAACGAACTTCGCTGTCACGCGCTTCATGACAAAAATTTGCGAAAAGATTGCATGGCATGAGCCAACTGATATGCCGACATCCTCACCAACTTTTCTAATTGTGATTCGACTATTCTCCATAACAATTTTCTTCAAGTATGTATATTATTTTAATCAAATCAATATTGTCAAATATTGTTCCCACTGCACACAAAGAATGACGCCTGGCCAGTTATTTGCAATGTAAAACTAGTATTCTTGCATTTTGCCGAACACACTTGCAAATGAGTCATGAAAATTAACTCTTGGACCGAAATTAGTCTTATTACACTTGAGACTATTTTAATCTTCTTTCCCTAACTAGATATGTGAGCGGCATGAAAGTGACTACATTAATTGCACAGCGACACTACACATGTAGTTTGCACTGGTAATTGCAGTTTTGTAGTGATGTCATAGTTTTTCATAATTACAAATTGTAGATAATTAGTGAAATAATTTTCAACTGACAGTACAAAATAACTTAAACAATAACTTTTAAAAGCTTTTTTGAATTGAAGCCAAAAAATCAACCCAGAAACGACTGGACATCATTTCCAACTAGAAAATAACAAACCCAGCAGCAGCAACACCAACAATGCCAGCAGCAGCAGTCCTATGGACTGAAAAGGACATGCAACACTTATGAGACTAATTAGACAACACCACTGTCATGATGGAGAACATAGGAGGATACCGAAAGAAATGAAACAAAAACTTATGACAGCTGAATTATGAAAGTCATTTTGCAAATAGCTTCATAGTGCCTGCCCATAGCCAAAGGAATAAACCGAATTAAACTAATTTGGCTAATTTGTTTAGGGAAAACCTAAAAATTATGATACCATAATTTTTAATGGGGTTTCGTTAGAAAGAATTGGGATGAGGTAGCAAGACTGTAATTGTATGAGCAATTGATTCGGAACAGATGACTCACACTCGTTAAAGTGTAGTTATGACTAGAATATCTCAAGGGATCAGAAAATATGATGTTTCGTGAAATTTTCGAGCTTTAATTGAGGAATTTTACGGAAAGCCGACTGATGCCCTACAAACAAATATTTGTATTTTAAGCAAAATTCCTCACAATGAACACAAAAACGCATCAAGGGAAGGCAAAGCCAGTGCCGACCTGGAAGTAAATGCTCGAAATATTTAATAAGGTAACATCGACATTGCAAGGCAGTAGGTTGTCTGGGTGTTAAAGTACCTACCTTTTTTCGGAAAACTAACATACAAATTTATTTGGCTTACAAATAAATTGGTTAAAACTTGGTTAAAACTCAATAACTATCTTTGACATCAAGGTTTTGATAAACCCAATACATCTATCGTACATTAAATCAACAGAATTTATGCCAACGGAAATATTTTCCCAGACCAAGTAGTTAAAATCATTACAACCGCTGTGTTACTTTCCATACAAAAAGGCAAATTTCACAAAACTTCGTTTTATATGACTAATTTGTATTTGGTACATTGGATTTACCTACAAATAGCCTTGCCATAATATATTGTATAGATTAATATGGGTTATCCATTTTTCGTTTTCAAAATTAGAGTTAAATAAAACGTACATAAAGCTATGGATAATGCTTGGATCTTGCCATTATGTATGAAATACAATGCCATTTAAATGACCGCCTCTGGATTGGTTGCAGCAGTAAATCCCTTAGAGGTAGTTAAAAAAGATACGGCCCAATGATGCCTCCAAACCATAATGCAGTCACTTTCCCGAATACAATGGATCTTCCGCAATCACTTTTGGATTCTTCGAGCCCCATATGCTACAATTTTGCTTGTTGACGTAACCAGTGTGGGAAATGGGCTTCATCGTTGAAAAACATTTAGTTTGATTGAAAGCCCACGTCTGAATCATCCCTTTTGTAGTAAGTTTTAACTATTTCTTCAATTGTAAAACAATCTACAACAGTAAGAGAAAGACCTTTCACTAAATAAATAACACTTCAGATGAGAGGTACAGGATGGTAAATGAATTGCATTTAAAATTCAAATAACTTTTTTTTAATCGATAAGTTTCATTTGTTTATTTTTTATTGTACGGAAGATGATAGACCGTAAATGACCTCAATGCTCATTCACGTATATGCAACACTTGGTCAACAAATTATTCATCGCGGCCTGAAAGTTTGAAGTCAAAATCTCCTCAATTACTGTTTTAATGGTGCTTCAATTCTGTTAAATTCCTTGGTTTCGTTTTGTACATCTTTCTTTCTTGACATGACCTTATCAAATAAATCGGGTTCAGTCAGGTCTGGTGACTTTGGGGGCCAGCGGAAAATGGAGTTCCTGGATATTAATTTGTTTGGTAATTTTTGTTGGAGCTCCGCCATAACTGGTCTGGCTCTATGTGCAATTGATCTATCTTGCTGGACCCAAATGCTGCCGAGACGGATGGGTCTTTGGTGCAATTCTGGATAAAAAATAACTCTTTCAACATCTTTAAATTAAGGTCCCCATTGACAGTTGCTGTTACAACGTAGCACTATTCATTCGCCACCAGATCGCCGGTTTTGAAACCACAGAATAAATAACCCTATACGTTTTATATAGGATGATTTTTTAATATTTAAGTTTTTCAGGCTGGCAGCACTGGTTGGTAATGGCGTCCAAACGTTATCTGTCAAAGTGAAAAGTGTACAGTATACTCTACCATTTCATCATGGAATGACGGATGACCTACCACAACGTCTAATTTTTGTTGAATGGACCTTACAAAAGCTCAATGGAAATCCGCTGTTTTATCGAAAAATTGGGTTCATCGATGAGGCTCATTTCTTACTGAACCAGTACGTGCACAAGCAAAACTGTCGCATCAAAAAAGGACAGTCTGGTGTGGTTTATGGGCTGGTGGCAGAATCGGTCCACTTTTCTTCAAAGACGACCATGAAAGAAACGTTACCTTTTTTTTTTTTGGCCCAATTGGCTGAGATGAACTTGGTAGACATGTGGTTTCATCAGGACGGTGCAACATGCCACACTGCTCGTGAAACAATGGATATGTTGAGGGATGAATTTGGTGAGCAGCTTATCTGTCGATTTGGCCCTCTGAGTTGGCTCCCAAGAACTTGAGATTTATCGCGTCTTGATTATTTCTTGTGGAGTTATGTCAAGTCGTTAGTCCATGTGGACAAACCGAACACTATTGAAGCTTACAGGATAACATAACACGCGTTATGCGTGGAATACAGGCCAAAATGCTCAAAAAAGTGACGAAAAATCGAACATACCGAATAGACATTTTGAGACGTAGCCGCAGACAACATTTACAGGAAATTATCTTTAAAAATTAAATGGCAAAGACCAATTTATTGATTCCAATAAAAAATTTTAATATATGATGCAAATTCGATTTAAAAAAAAAACTACGATTAAAAAATCACACTTTACAAACTAAGTTAATGGAAAAATATATATGTTGCGGTAGCTTAATTAGCAAATACAAAAAAACATCGGCCAATTTATAAAGTAGGAAGTGGAGTGGAAATCTGCTGCATATTAATTTACTGATCATATCAAATTTAGTGCATCGAAATGGAAGCTGTAAACCTAAAAATGTATGAATTAAATCAATCATACACAATCACATAGACTAACGACTTGACGTAACCCCACAGGAAATAATCAAGAGGCGTTACGTCAGTCTGTGCTTGTTTCTCAAATCTGAATTACTTGTAATCATTTCAATTTATTTTAAACAATGAATAGTTGAGAGATTACATAAAATTATGTAAAATACTATTTTTCACTATTCTACATATACTTTGCAATACGAATGTAGCTGTAATCTCGAATTTTGGAGTTCGTTATGCAAGTTAAGTCTTAGAACAATATTATATTTATTACTTACATGAAATGTATCACGTTTGTTTAATACTCTTTTACACGTCAAACTTTCTCTTCGGCCGGAAGCAATTGAAATCGCATGCCAATGTTTTGTCATTTCTTTTATTATAAATACCTTTCCAAACTTTTGTGTTTGATATCTTTTCCTAAACAAAAATAAAACAAGGATATTTCGCATTAAGATTATATTTTTTTTCTCAAATCAAGGTGACTTCGACATTTATAATGAAAAGCTATTTTACAAAGTCTTTTTGTTGTTAACAAATTTATCATTTGCTCCTTTTTTGTGTCGCGTCCTTAAGTGTCTCTGATTGTGTGAGTGAGAGAGAGAGAGAGAGAGTGGATGCGAAAACTTAAGTTGAAACTTTTTGGGCTTGTTATTGTAGCTGTTGTTTGAATTTCATCCGCTTGCAACAACAGACGCTAAACAAAAAGACAGTCAGACCGACCGACGGCTTGTTTCCGGCTGTAAAGCACCCGCAATTTCCTGTTGTTTCTCCAACGAATTTCAGTTCCTCTTCCCGATACGAAAACTTTACGAAATAAGCAAGAGAAAAATTTGTATATGTACGTGAGTGTGCACACATACAATCATATATTCTATATATTATTATATCTTGAAAACAGTTTAAAAAGTTTTCCGCGAAAAATAAGATATAAAAAATGTTTTAAGTTTGATATGCATTTTAAAGTTTGCTTCATTTGCGAGCAGCTATTTCGCCAAGGCAACAAAAACACTGCCAGTTACGGAATTATAATAAGCAAAATTTTTGCATGAAATGTGGAGGGGAAAGTTTGGCAAGGGTTATCTTAATCAACACTCAATAGGTGTTTAAAAATAAGAATACTTTTTAGACATCTTATTAAAGGATATAAAAGTTTTTCTTTTAAATTTGAAATTTTCATTCATATGTGCGTAGCTTTCACTATGTTTGAAATGATATGCAAGTTTAACTTTTTGTATTACCATCACATAACAAAAGAGCGGCCAAAAACGTAACTTCATTTTAGAGTGTTAACACATCTTGGGTTTAACGTAATTGTCGAAAATGTTTAATTTCTTGGGTGACAGCCCATTGCAAAACTTATGAAATATGCCTTTGCTTGGAAATTTTGCAAATACCATCTTTTATTGACCTTTAAATGAGAAATTATTAAATCTAGTTGAATTCATATGATGGACCTAAACAACTTTGCGTTAATTCTGTATCATTATTTGGACCATTTAGACTGTTATATCAGTTCTAAACCTAACAAGTATGTGGATTGTTAGTTCATTAAACACCTGAAAGTGTCTTCCGTGAATATTAATGAATATGCATGTGATACGACAAAAAGGTAACACCCAGAAGGAAGCGTTTAAGGTATTAAGTATGTTTTTCAAAATGCATTTTATGGCTTTATAAGTTGATTCAGCGATGACAGTTTATCTAGTTGGCAGTTAGACAATATTTTTTTTTTTTATATTCTGTATTTATTACAATCTGTCCTTGGACATTCAGTAATATTTACATTGGCCTACATACTACGTATATATTAAAATTTTATTTTTATTCGGGAATACTTCCTTGAGTGTCCCTACTGCGATATTCGCCCTGAGTTGCCAGGTCCTGTGTGGTTCTCCTCCTTGGTCTGGTAAATAATGGTGTTTCGCTCATCAGATTGGACGCCAGCTGATTCGGATGTTGTTGAATACGATTTATGTATCTAGCGGAGTATTTTTGGACTTCTTCCTTAATGAAGGGTGTTTTTAATTCTCTATGCAATTGTTTGTTTGTTAGATAATATACCTATCATAAATGAAAATCCCACCTCCCATAAAAATTGAGCGATTTTTCGATATTCAGTCTTTCTCCTTTAACTCTATATTCCCAGATCCCAGTAGCAGTATTTTTTGACATTTGCACGGTATTGCCCTGTTCCACAAAAACTAAAAATTTATTTGATTAACCTCTCGTTCTCCCGTACAAATGACTGATATAACCTGCACGATCTTAGATCGATACGTCGAATCACTTGAACTTAATTTAGTCTAATTTGACACACATCAAGCCCTAAGTTTTAAGAACGAAAGTGGATACCATAACCACATCACTTCTTGTGCTTTCCAGTCAAATTTATTGATTTTTTGAATTGGACCTTCCAATCCAATTTTTAATTAACAGCCTTTCAGTTTTTTTCTTATTTTATTGACATTTAGTTTTCTGTTAAGCTTCAGAAAAGTCGATCAGGTAACCGCTATCCTTCTAGTACCTCCCATACAAATTCCTGATCTTCCTAAATATTTTTTTTTAACTTCTGAAGGTTGAAAACATAATACTCAGAAGGCACCATCTAAGGTACCAACTGTAGTTTGATCAAATATGTTTCACCTCCTGGTGCCTCCCCTTTAAATGATCACTTTGATCCATACATTCTCAGATTCATGTCTTTTATACAGTTGGACTAAATTCAGCAGAATTAGGACCAAAATTAGAGCTTACAAAGATAATGTTCAATAATGAATATGTTCAATTTTTCCCCCGCAATTCCTAATTTGTAGACTGCAGTGCCCAAATCTCTGTTGAATTGGGAAAAATCCATCAAACTACCTCCTATACCAATTATCAAATTTAAACCATATACCCTTGGATTCATATTATTCATAATATATATACTAAATGAGGTATTAGCTATTAATTCAGAACCCCTCCTCCACACCCTTCCGCTCCAATTGAGAGGAACGCTGGGTCAAGGTAAATGTAAGTCAGTTCGTCTGACTGAAATTTCTGTACTGGTTCTTCTTTCACTATTCCAATGATTCCATTGATTTGTAAACAATTTCTATATCTTTTTTCACCACTTCAAATGCAAATGATTTATGCATTCGTACTCTAATGTTTTCAGCTGACTGAATCCTTATATTTCGGATCTTCCGGGTACCCATCATTCCTTGTATTTTATTTACGAATATGGATCGTTTAACAACCGAAGAACGCATAAAAATAGTTAAAACTTACTACAAAATTGACACTTACTTCAAACGTGGCCACTTTTCGTCCATTGGGGGGTGATCATGGTCGTTATAATCAACCTACTGCGCAAGAAATTGGCAAGACTATAAAGAAATTTAAAGAGACTGGAAGCGTTGCAGTTGTGGTCAGACTTTTGCATTATCACAATGTACGCTAGTAACGAAAATATAGCTTCTGTTAGTGAAAGTGTGGCGGATAATTCAAATTTCACTTCAGAGCGCTATGGCAGTATAATAACCGGGTTTTTTGGCCTGCATTTGAAGATTATGAACTGGATGGTATCTGGTTGCAACAATTTTATTGCATGAGAAGTTTCCAGAAACCGTAATTTCACGAATAGCGACTTCAATTGGCTACCAAGATCATACGATTTGACGCCGTTAGACTTTGTTTGTGGGGCTACGTCTAAGGCCGTGTTTTCGCGGATAATTCCCAAACGTTCTAGCATTTTAAAACTAATATCAAGTTATCGTCGAGGCGCCGTCCGAAATATACGAAAATGTGGTGCAGCCAATCCAGAAGCGGTCACTGAAATAGCATTGTATCGGGTGGTTCGGAAAGTTTGTTCGGGTTTTAAAAAAAAATTTACATACAAAATTTGTATACAAAAAAATTTTAATCTATTATATAATCTCCCCCTTTTTTAACAATTTCTTCCCAGCTCCCTGGAATTTTTTAATTCCTCTTCCATAAAACTCGCGTGGTGTTTCTGAAAAAAAGTCGTTCAATTTGATTTTTCACTCTACCGCTGCGAAATAGGTGATAGTCGGACGGGGTGAGGTCTGGGGAGAACGATCGGTGAGGCAAAACTTCCTGCGCTCTGACAGTTTCTGGCGAGTCCGCAAGGCTGCGTGAGGCCTCGGTGAATGAGTGAGGTAGGTACCCACGCATCGAGGTTGCACACACAAATCCAAGCTCTTTTATGACTCCGTGAACGGTTGAGACTGATTTTTTGATTATTTCAGCTATTTACCTAACTGTTGCGCGGATATTAACAATAATAAAATTTCTCACCTCCTCGGAAACAATTTCTATTGGGCGTCCGTTACGGAAAAGTCACCCTAGAAAATCTTTTAAACCATTTCTGCCAAGTTCATTCATTTGGTCCGTTTTCTTCAAAAACAGACTTTATTTCTCGGCTGGATTCCTTCTCGGAAATAATACAGCATAATATGTATAAAGTGCTCTTTTTCCTCATTTGCTCTGACCACTCACAAGTAGAGCGAGAACACAAATAAACGAAGTAAGCAGTTTAGAGAAGAAGTGGGAGGAAGTATTGAAAGTGTTTGAAGGAACTGTGTGTCATGAGAAGTGATGTATGGTGAACTAATGAATTAAATGAACGAATTTTCCGATCAACTCAATATTAAGTGCATAATGGCAAGTTCCAAGCATTATAACGAAACAAAATTTCACCGAAATCAAAGTTTTATGTGTGATTTATTTAACTTTACTTTTGAAACCCAAAGAAGGGTAACCCGGGACAAAAATAACTACTTTACATAGTTATCATGTTGTAGAATTTACCTATAGTATACGAAACAATCAACTATATCTCAGCTAATGCACACATTTGTAATTTAATTAATGGGACTGAAATGTTTGTATTAGGCTTCGAGAAAAAATAGATTAAAGGATTTCTCCGAAAATCTGTTTCACTGTTTTCAAAGGCGTTTATTAGTATAAGAATTTCTTAAATGCGAATGTTTTCCAATTACACATAACTTGTTTTAAAAAACTTTATATATGTCAAAATAATACTATTCCATATTGACACTTTTAACTATTTCAAATTGAATTCACACTTGGATTAATTCATTCGATAGTGCGGATTGGAATCGAAGATAGACCGAAGTTTATGACACTTGGCCAATTAAGTGCTTTTCCAGTTGTATCACATATTTTACGTATTTTGTAGGAGAAGAAATGGTTGTCCTTATACGAGTACATTCAATGGTGTAACCAAGTCAAGTCGTGGCTTTGCGATGATAAATCACCAATTAAGACAACGCAATTGTAGGTTTATGCATGTTGCATAACTCTTGATAAGGAATTTAATATTTTTTCTATTAATTTTACGAAATCCTTCCCACAAAGCGCTTCATGAAGAGCCTACAGTAAAGGCCAAACGATAGCGTTCTTAAGTTCACAGCATTTCCCGAGGTGATACGCATTGTGTTGTATGTTTCTGTAGCGGATTATCTCCACTTGTTCCAGAAGGACACCAATTGAACAGCATTATAGAGGCTCGGAAAAAATTAGTTCACCTAAACAAACCGTTTTTTTGCTTCCCTTTTAACAACCTTTCATGTTTGCCAGAGCACGACATATTTTGTTGTACATAAATCTCGGAATATCCTGCTCATATCCTTTATAATCAGCCAATTATATGTAGGAAAATCAAAAAGTTTGCAAGACATTTCTGTAAATAACAAGTCCCATCAATCCTTTACCCTTTCCTGGTTAATTTATGTATTAAGGAGACACATAAAACCGAATTTTCAGGACAGAATGTATAAATCATAAAACGTTGAGGCCGTAAATTGTGTATTTAACATTTTCTTTCTTCCTAAGTCATTATTTATTATATCTATAAAAAGAATACATATCAATGCTATCAAAACTGTTCATAAAACAAACTAAAAGAAATTGGTATTTTGTGCCTGAATATGTATTTCACAGACTAAACCATAATTTTTTACATCACATCAAGTTTACTTCAACTGTAACGGGGCGAAGAAATTGGCTGAAATGATATTTGGTGGATACAAACCAAGGTGGAGATGGAGAAAGCAAACATTTGGTAGAACAATATAAATTTCTATAAAATCTGCATAGAAGATAGTTGAGAAATATGACAACAATAATCAAGAGTAGGTAGAACATCTAGTATTAGGAATGCATTGGAAAGGCACAGTGGAGCGAAATTTATTGCTTGGATATATAATTATACAAAAGAAAATTATAATTTTGCGGCTGTAAGTACGTGGTTTATATTCATGGTCGTGAATAGCACGTGAGTAGTGAAAGCTATATTTTGATTGTTCCACTGAAAATGATTCTCTTTGGAAACCATCCAAACGACAAGTTGAAGACGTTCCATCCCATTTGGATGATTAAATAACAAGAAAGCTGAGAGCACAATGTCAGAAAATTAGCGGCGGCAAATATTTGGGGTTTAAGCTTCACAAAAATTTGGTATTGGAGCAATATTGGCAATATGGTTGGCAATATTTGTCATCTGCACAGCAAAAAAAAAATGCATCCGAGGAGCAAAAATTCATCACATTTTGTGATTGGAAAGTAGGGAACAATTGTGTAATCATCAATGGAATTAACATAGGGTTGTCATAGGAGAGAAACACTATTTTATAATGCATCTCCTTCACATATTTATAAGTGATTTAAGCGTGATAAAAATTCAAATCTTTGGTTGCAGTTTTCCATTATTCAAAATGATCGTTTTTTGTTCCAGAAAACAATTCTCAAGAATTTGCCGTCAAAAAAAAAAAAAAAAAGTTTCAGGAAAAAGCTTCCCCAGCAAAAATAATTCCAATAAAATTGTTTCTGAAAAAGCATCCTTATGGGTTGATGTTATCACAAAATCTGCCCGCAGATTTCGATGGATTTGATACTTTCCATAAAAAATCGCTAGACATGCGCTAAACTGCAAAGGTACCTAATGCTCGAAGGATCGAAGATCAGACACTCCGTACCATTAATTGCAGTCCACAATATTGAGGACGGACATTAATGACTTGGATTTTAATGACAGGAAATGTATGTGATTTTCTAAATATTTGTAGTTTTTACAAATGGGAGGACAGACTTAGTATATCGGTTATCATATAAAGGAAGATAAACAAATGTTTTTTCCTAAAAACTTTAAATGGAGTTTCTTTACGTCTTTGGAGAATATTATAAGAATATTTTGCTTTAAGTGATAGGAACGGGAACAAATCTTTTTAAGCGCTTCGTTACTGTTGTTTTGGAAGTGGTTTTAAAGTGTTTCATTGAAAGCGGTAAAAATGCAGAGATTGGATTATTAGAAATGTTAAAAATGTGATTCTGTTTGAATAACATCCACTTTTTTCTGTAGTGATAAAAAAGTACATGCAGTAAAACATAAAGAATCAGTTACAAGGACATAAAAAACAAGAAGTTTCCTAAAATAAAACAAAGTGTACTTAAATTTAGGTCACATCAAACTTTGCCTACAATCAAAAAAACTCACACTGAATTCAGCTTGAAAAAATACAAAAAATAAACATACCAGATGTACTCTACCCTAGTAAATTCTTCTTGAAACGAGAAAGTGAAACTTAAATCTACTACACTTTACTTGATTTTAATGCGTATTAAAATAGTAGGTGTTTAAAAAAAATATCCAAACTTCCTCGAATAATGTTTTTCCTTATTTTGTATAACGAAGCACGTGGTACCATACGGAGATCAGCTTTACTCGATTTCAGTTCGTTTTGACTTCAAATCACTTCTTCTTTTGAATGAATGTTCCTATGCCGCATTCATGGTTTGAATGTTAAAACATCGATCGGAAATATTTATTACAGTATTATAACTTTCATTCTATTATATCACTATAATAATAGTAAAAGTATTTAAGATGAGAATAAAGGGTTCAATTATAGGTCACCTTTTTTTAGATTAATCAAACATAGCAATACTGAATTATGAATAAACATTTGATTTATGTCAAGACTACTTTGTCGCATGGAAGGTGCCGAAAGGAGGATGGTTGGCTCAGTCGGCAACAACTTTATATTGAAGTTTTGAACAAGTTACTGAGTTTAGTTTAGTGGTTTCCCATATACAAGCAAGCGTTTAATACAATATTTTGATGTTTAAACTCATTTGTATGAGGTACCTGAAGGGATGGCAAAACCCATCTCAGTGTTACCGGCTATTAAACAAATTTCCTGGCATATCATGAATAAGACTTGGGAAAGCTTCTCACATTAAGTAAGCTTACACGCATTCTATTTTTAGAATCACACTCACTGTTGAATTAAACGACGATTCCGAACGTCTTAGCTTGAAAATAATTTGCAAGACTTGTCGATTACTCGGCTACTCTGAGTGGTTGCCAGACACATTGAAGTAGACACCGGCGCTGAAATAATGATACGTGGCTGCATTCGGGATTGAACCTTTGTCACAACAGAATACACATTCTAACAAATAAGGTTTTATCTTTGCTCAATGCTGTAACTTCAAATTTTCTGAATAAAAAGAACAGGAAAATGAGCAAACCCCTTTTATTTGTGAATTTGCGCTTGACATTTTACATTTGTAATAATAAGATTTAAAGCTGTTATGTTAGCATCAGCAAAAATGTATGAAGCGTAAACTTAAAAATTAGTCGGATGGCGGATTAAGGAGCCTTCATTCCCGCTAATTTACTTTTTGACAAGAATAATGTATTGGTTTAAATTGAAACAAATGTTGGTGTCTACGTACGTTTGACACTTGTATAATTTTGTCATATTAGGTGCACAACTAAGTTCCCGCTGCTTGCAAATAGATGGCGCCAGCTGTAAGTGCTAGTCAATTCTGCAATAACCTAAACGTCATAAATCAAGCTTAGGCATATCGTAAACATACCACCTCGATACAATAGTGATTTTTTTTGACGTCATATTCCTTTGGTTGTGTGAATGTATATGGTTTTATGCCAAATAATCGTCTTATGCGGGAATTATTGATTTACCTCTTTCAATCGAAGAAAACGGCGGCAGAACTATATCGAGAGCTTCATAACGTTTACAGATATGCTCCTTTAAATGAAATAACGTGTCGAGATTGGTTCCGTCGCTCTAAACACGGTAATTATGATGTTGACGATCGTTTGCGTGAAGGAAAACGGAAAATCTTCGAAGATACTGAATAGACGGTATTCCTTGATGGAAATCAATCTCAAATGTAGGTAGAACTTGCTTCAGTATTAGCAGTTACCCGCCAAGCCATTTGCGAGAGATTTCATGCGATGAAAATTATTGAAAAGCAAGGAACTTGGGTTCCTTATGGGTTGAGGCCAATGGACGTTGAGCGTGGTTTTTTCGCCTGTGAACAGCTGCTTCAGCGACAAAAAATAAAGGTTTACTTCACCGTATTGTAATTTGGATTTATTACCGCAATTTAAAGAAAAGAATGTCACAAATGCTGCCCGATCATACGTCTATGTTCTTGCTTCGGCCGAATATTCACGCTGCGAAGGTTATGCTCTGTAGTTGAAACGAGCTGTTGAAACCAATCGAAACTCACACTGGGGATCGGTATCGACTTGAATTAATGCGGTTGAATAGAGCTCTACGCGAGAAACGCCCATGTTCCCATGTACCCCATCCGACATATTCTGCCGATATTGGGTCTGGCTGACCAGCAGTTCCATTCATATGACGACATCAAGGGATGTCTAGATTCGTGGATAAGCTCAAAAGATAAACAGTTTTACCTTGATCGATTTGAAGCTTTGCCAGAGGGAAAAATTAGTAGCTAGCGATGGGTCATACTTTCAATGAATCATTTGTAAACATATTTTCACAATAAAGTTTAATTTGTATAAAAAAAAGAGCGAGAACCTAGTTGCGCACCTAGTATAATATATGGTGAAAAAACCCCACTATCTTTCCAATAGACGGCTTTAATAATCTGTATCTCGCATTGCATAAGTGCATTCGACTTATGCCAGATGGCGACAGAGATGCAAAATGTATTCCAAAAACTGTACAAACTGTTTTGTAATTGCCTGAATGAGTATGCTTGACTGATATAAAATATGCTATATTTTGCAGTTTTTATAATGTGAATAGTATTTATGGTCCTGATACTGTGACAGTCTATTATGCCCAAACTTGATTTTGTCTATTCCGTTCCCGTAAGTTTGATGTCGAAGATGCATCACACTATTGAAGACCAATTATCGAAAATATCGATAAAATAATGGAAATCGTCAAGTTCGAACGTCGTTGCAAAGACTGTTTCGATTGCCCAGAAGCTAAATGTAGCAGAAATAAAAATCACTATAAATCCCTTGAATAAGGCTGGATACAAAAAGAAGTTCGATTTATTTATGGGTGCCATTCGAATCCACCGGCGAACCGCAGCTGAATAGCAGCAAAAACGACTCTTTTCGGGAGTGGATGGTGACTGATGATGAAAAGTGGATCACATACGAAGACGATAAGCAAAAACGGTCACCAGAATAGCAGAGAGACGGAGCAAGTGGTGGCAAAGCCAGAATTGATCCCTCAGTAAGGTTTTAATTTTTGTGTTTTTTTGGGATTGCCAGAGAATTTTTTACTAAAGGGTGTGCATCATTTGGTTTTAACCAGTGAACCAATTGTATCTTATATAGGAAAATATGTAACATATGTAAAATTTTTTGCAAATACCGCCTAGACATCTCTAAGTGCTAAGAACGTTGCCTGGTGGAAGTTTCGGGATTTTCATCAATGCTTGCTTGCAGTCGAGCAATGGTTACTTCATTTCGAACTGCACGAAGGCTTCCAGACTGCGCAAGATCACAGACAGCCCTTTGTTGCCCAAAACGCTGAACCAATCGGCAAATTGTTGGAGCGCTAGGAACATTTCGAACACGAAAGAAATTTCGATATGATCTGAACAATCGAATGCTGACTTTCAAAGTAAAATTGAACAACTTTGATTCTTTGTTCTATGCTGAGCCTTTCCATTATAAATTTTCCAAGTATTATTTAGTTAATTCTGTAAAGAGATGAAAAACAAACTTAAACAAAAAATGTATTCACTGATCAAATCTTAGCATTAATTATGCGCCACCCTATAAGCTACTCCAATACCGTCAAACTCTTAATTCGAACCTCTACTGTCAGCAAATGTATCGTCTGAAAAAAGCAATCAAAGAGAAGCTGCCAGCTTTTGCTAACCATCAGGATAATTCCAAGCAACATACATCGATAGTGACTCGCCAGGAGCTGCAGAGTTTTGGTTGGGAGGTTCTTGTGCATCCCCCTTATAGTCTGAACCTGGCATCTAGTGATTTACATCTTTGTGGCAAATGATTTTGTTAGTGAAAAATTCTCCTCAAAAGAGGCTACTGAAAATCGACTGTCCACGCTTTTTCCAATAGAGAGTAGGGCTTCTATGAGAGGCATAATGGAAGTACCTACAAAATAGCAACAGGCTATCTAACTATGCTAAAATTCTAAAACGTCTTTAATGTTACGCAGAAATAATGGAATCCTGTTTACTGGAAAAAAAATTAAAATTATTTAAAAAATTACACAAATATGCAACTTTAAAGCAAATAGGCAGACAAATAATTTTTGTGAATAATATTAAAAAATGAAAGAGTACAATTGTCGTGAATGTTAGCGTGTAATAGAAATAATTCAATTTGTGTTCATGGTTGACCTTAAAAATCTGAAAAATAATTATATTTTTTGATACAGTTATACATATCTAGTTTTAAATGTCTACGTAATAAAAAAAATGCACAAGGTTTAATTCCATGTTTCAAAATTATCTGGTAAAAAAATTATCAGAACAATGTTATCCAAAATTGCAAGTCTTGTGAGCGACAAGAAAAAAAAAATATTATTAGTTGAATGAAAATATACCAATCTATTTGAAATAAACCATAATTCTTAGAATTTGTATGCTTAATTTAATCTTTAAATTATCTTTAAATAGCTTTTTCTTTCAGATGGTTCTCCCGTTTCGCTCCACAAAAATGTAGTTCAAAACAATATTGACAAAATCAGTTTTCTTTAATCAACTACAATCCCATACCAAGGTATTGCACTTTAATCGAAACCGTTCACACTGTATGAAGACAGATATATAGTCAAAGGAGACCGGAAATCATATTTTATAATGTTATGACCTTAGAGTCAAACATATCAACGGCAGCAGTCACACCAGCCACACCAGTCTCAAACAAAAAAGGCTACAAATACTAACAACGTCAAATGGGGTTATCCTTTTTACTTTCAACTTCGTAGAAATTTCAACACAGTATTAAACCCTTCTCCATGTTACCATTACACACACAAACAAACACACGCAATGTACCGAACATAAAAACGTTGAAAATGCTGTAAATTTTACTTTCTTGCTCCATATAAAAGAAGATTTTATGGGGTTTTCTATCAGATTTCGCTTGGGTATGTGTAAATGGATTCTATACTTGTATAGGAGCATGATGGTATTTGTAATTACACATGTTAGTGTATGTATGCGGCCGTACTCGTTTGAGTATCTATCATAACATGATCGTGGTATGGTCGAGAACACCCTTAACGGCAAGAAATGTCC
Organism: Philornis downsi; assembly: GCA_019455685.1. Lineage (NCBI taxonomy): Eukaryota > Metazoa > Arthropoda > Insecta > Diptera > Muscidae > Philornis > Philornis downsi. The sequence goes on along the minus strand of JAHXMU010000307.1, from coordinate 1,380,214 downwards.
TAATCTGTCTTTTTTAATTTTTGGATAATTTTTTAAGCCGGAAATAACTTTAATTAAGAAAAACGTAACATGTAAGAAACTAACAGTTGATCGAAAAAATAAAACTATACTTGAAAGCAGTATATAAATCGCATTTCAGTGGAAATGAATTAGATGTTAAACTATATTTTGTTATAAAAAGGGGCTTCCAATCGTGCATTAAGCTGATTACAAAAATACTAAAAATGCATCTGTGCGATCGTACTGTGGTTTAAATTTGCACATAAACTTCATTCAGATCAATAGACTTGCATACACCTTCACCACGTTATTTTATATGAGTGCAAAAATGTAAAGGTAACCTGAAGAGGAGCGGTATATCGCTAGGTTCAACATCTCGAAAAAATTGCGAGCGTTGGAGCACCAAAAAAGAAGGAAAATTATATTTTACCGGAATCTTCCGCTTAAAAATTACAGAGGGATCATTTGCAAAATCGGGCAGTTTTGTATGCGCTGCTTTAAGAAAGGTGGGTGTGCAAACAATTTCAGTCGCAAACTTGTATGAAGTGCCTTAGATATACAGAATTTAGTGTAATTAAAGGCATATGTAGGTTAAATTAAGTAAGTGAGTCTTGGTATATGTAGGTTAAATTAAGTAATTTGTATGCGAAGTACCAGAAAAGGTGTGGTTGCATCATCGCTTTTTCCCAAGTTTGATCAAGCATCAAAAATCAATGCAATAGACAAACCACTACTTGAAACTACAGAGGAAAGATTGAATTTCGTGCTGTCAAATTATTTCAGCAAACGTTTAACGCGTACAAAATTCGAATGAATTAAGAGGCAAGAAGTGAAAAATTTTAAACTAAGTATATACTCGTATATGCTAAATTGGTAGTTCGTGGGTACCAGAAGAGGTTAAACAGAGTCATCCCCTTCCATTTTCATAATTAAATTTTTGAAACAAATTTGACCAGAGCGAACATGGATAATCGATCAGTGTGTCCAAATTTTGCTCAGCATAATAAAGTTATACAGCGAGCAATAATTCAGGGTAATCAATTTGGATAAAAATTAATTTTGAATGAAAGTACGGTCAATTTGTATAGGAGGTACTAGAAGTGGTGAAGTGAAGTGTCTAGTCTACTTACATCCCCCAGCTACAGTTTAACCGAATACAAGACTGCGCCAAGCAATATGTAGTTTCATGAAGTCTTACGACAATTATCGTGCCTTCTTACCAGATAGACGGGAATCGCCCAAACAACTTAAAAAGTTAAGAGACACTTTATACTTTAAAAGTTTCCTTTAAGATGTCACATTTTTGGCCATATCAAACGGTATATACTTTCACATTTAATGGGGAATATGCAGCATTTAAACTAAGCATCGCGTCAGCTATAAATCAGACTACATTACCTGACAGCCTTGTTCTGTCATTTCCGTTTGATGAAACCATGAGTTCTAGTGTTTTGTTCATAAAGAAATACAAAAATAGCTACAAAATGTTATTTTGTTATCAAGCATTATACCACTTACTAAAGATTTAACAAACAACGTATTCGTGAGGAGTATTTTAGCTATTGGGATGAAACAGATTTTTGCTGTGTTTTTGCATTTTGCAACACTTTATTTATGTGTAATTTAGGATGTTTTTTTGCATTATTTTGGTATCCTATATAGGTTACTAGTATAGGAAGAAAAAAGAAACGCATCGGCGCTTAGCAAAATTAACTTGGCAGCATTGCTATTTATGAAATGTTTATGCATTTTGTTTATGTATTTATTCGTAATCATTTTATCATCCATTTACAAAATAAACGTTACTTATTGTTCGCCCAATTAATAAATTTAAATTAAAATTGAATTGGAACGCATTGTGTTTGTGCTAATGGACAACTTTGAAAACATAAATATTGTTATTCTGGAAATCAAAATTCTTGTCACACATAAATGTGGAGTGGCGGAAATAACGCCAATAATACACAAACCAAAATTCACCAACTGATAAAAATTAACAACTTGTACATACGTTATTTGACGTTCTCCTTCTTCTTAAACTTCTTTGTTTACTTTTGCGGAGGAGAATTAAGTTTCATTATTATTTCCCATACTTTTCTACTACTTTTTTATACAACTTATACCCGTTTACCAAAAAAAAAGTAACCGTAAAAAAGTAAACAAGTAAACGAGTAATAAAACACATTATTAAAATTGTTATGTAGCCCAATGGAAATTTACAAGGGAAAGCGAATGAAATATTAACAATTTTTCAAAGTGTTAGGTGCTCAACTAAGTTCTCGCCGTTTGCCAATAGATGGCGCCGGCTGTAAGTGCTAGTCGATTCTGCCATAACGTAGGCATCATGAGCCAAGCTTAGGCATAAGCTAAACATACCGCCTCGACCCAATAGTAATTTTCTTTTGACGTCATATTCTTTTGGTTGTCAGTTGAAACTCACCAAGATCTTCAAAACTTTTAAGAAGATGCTGCTTAAAATGAAATAACGTGTCGAGACTGGTTCCGCCGCTTTAAACAAGGTGATTTTGATGTTCGAAGACACTGAATTGACGGCATTGTTTGATAGGGATGCGTGTCAAACGAAGGTAGAACCTGCGTCAATATTAAGAGTTACCCGCCAAGCCATTTCCAAGCGATTGCATGCTTTGGGAATGATTCAAAAACGAGGAACTTGGGTTCTTTATGAGTGAAGGCCAAGGGATGTTGAGCATCGTTTTTTCGCCTGTAACCAGCTGATTCAGCGACAAAAATGGAAGTGTTTTCTTTTTCTCGTATTGTAACAGGTAATGAAAAATGGATTCATTACAGCAATCCAAAGAAAAGAAAGTCATGGGGCTGCCCGGTCATGCTTCTATGTCGTCACTTCGGCCGAATATTCACGCAGCGAAGGTTATGCTCTTTATGTGGTTGGACCAGGTCGGTGTTATTTATTACGAGCTGTTGAAACCAATCGAAACCTTCACTGGAGATCGGTATCGATTTCAATTAATGCGATTGGTCCGAGCTCTGTGCTAGAAACGCCCACAATACGCGGAGAGGCACGAAAAAGTGATTTTTCAGCCCGTTAAAACCTACCTGAATACGCTAAAAAGGGAAGTCTTTCCGCAACCGCCATATTCTCCAGATATTGCGCCGTCCAATTATCACTTGTTTGGTTGGATGACACAGAGTCTGGCTGTCCAGTAGTTCCACTCATATCACGACATCAAGGTAAGGCTAAATTCGTGGATAACCTCAAAATATGAACAGTTTTACCGTGATGAAATTCGAGCTTTGCCAGAAAGATGGGAAAAAGTAGTAGCTATCGATGGGCAATACTTTAAAATATATGTTATCATTTGTAAACATGTTTTCATTGTAAAGTTGAATTTTTATAAAAAAAAATGGCAAGAACTTAGCTGCGCACCGTATATAGGAAGAAAATTGTAATTTCAAACAAGTTGTCCTAAATTCTCCGGCATCCTTCTATAAAACCTTACATTGAAAAGCTGTTTCATTGTTCTGGTTTTTACTCATCAGCATCTAAGCAAACAATTATTTCAATGGCAGCTTTTTAACAAATATGATATTTGAAGCTAACAAATTGAATGATTGCATAGAATAGGGGTCAAAATGTAATAATTTCGGTGGGAGTAAAACAGAAAAAAATCTGCGGAAATTGCCATTCGTTTTTTGGAAATGTTTGTCAAGAATTGCTTTATGAAAGATCAAATTGTTCAATAAAAATGACAATTTTATAGAAAACTCAATAGAGATATTTTTGGTTTATAATACAATTTTTTAGTACAACCATGTTAAACCTGTAATAAACCTAATGTTAAATTATTATGAATAAGACCACAATGCAAAAACTTGTTAATAAACCCAATTATCATTATTAATAACCTTGACCACAGCGGCATCCATTTAGTAGAGGAGTTTCAGTTGAAACAAATTTTTGTATTTATGTTAAGTTCTAAACACAAATTTTAGAATTGTTTCGACGAATTATTGTTGCAGAGTCAAAAATTTGACATAGATTAATGGAGGTGGGAAACAAATTTCTGAAGAAAAAGTGCAATTTGATTAAACTTTCTGATAGCTATGGACATGATTTTTGAAATAAGAAATAATGAAGAATTATGGGTTTAAAGTACTAAATCTCTTTGGAATAAACGTGATTCAGAAATTGTTATGCCGATTGAGCCATGTCCGTCTGTAGGATTGACTGGCTGACTGAATGGCTTGTAGGTACATTAACTGCGTACATTTTAATGCAATTTCTTGAAATTTCGCACAGTCTAATATTGCGTCAAGCTACACTATTTTCCGAAATTCAATTTGTTCCCCTTAATTTCTCATTCTTGGGCTATCATTAAACACTCCTTCACTCCTCTTCAGGCAACTACCATACTAATCACTGATTCATATATTCATATTTATAGGTATATTCTTTTTATTTGGTAGCAGTAATTTTAGTGAAGTGTAGGAGTAAAGCATTTACAATAGAGAGATTTTACTACAAAAATGGACGACATTGTCACACTCCTTGTGAGACCTATTGCACAAATTAACCGACTTTCGAAATTCGATCTTTTCTCTGTAGTTTCTTATTAGTGAGCTGCAGTAACCTGTATTAAGTGCTGGTAACTGCATTGTATTAAATTAAACTATTTAAAGTTTATCTTTATTGATAACATTGCAAGTGTAGGAGGTTATTATCACCTGTACTTCGCACTTGTTACTTATAAAAATATTACTTAATACAATGAAAATACCTAGAATCAATTATAAACAACTTGAGATCAATTGACAAGGCATACACGCCTAGTATCCAAAAACAGCCTGCCCATTTCAGTTTATGGGGGAAATGTTAATTTCGCTAAATAGGTAAATTAGTAAGAGGAATACCAGGATCAGAGTGTACTGCAGTTCATTCATCCAGATAAAATAGAGGGTCCTCCAGTCTACGATTTAGAAATTTTCGACTAAAGGTTGGAGTTCTGGTAATCTTCAAATTTCTGTGGAAGGTACTAGAAGCGAAGTGACAATGTGATCCACTTTCATTCGTGAATACTAATTTAGCCAATCTATTACGTATATCATACTTGCAGAATATTTGGATTAAATCGTTCATTTGTAGAGGAGGTGTTATTAACTGACAGATTTTTTCAGATTTCACCAAGGGATAGATCAAACAAATAAAAATCCAAATCGCTCCTGACTTCAATTAGGCTACTATCAGTCAAAATATTTGGCATTGCCAAATTGTAATAATTTTCATAAAGATTTACGGTAATTATCATACCTTCCAACCAGCCAGAGAGTCGAATATAGGTAAAATATATCAAGGTATCAAATGATACACACCTTCATTCCTCCAGGAGTGGGTATATTCTAATTATCTAATAATATTGAAGATTGAAGCATTGTTGAGGGTCGCAAACCAATTTTTATGGAAGTACGTGATTCCGGTTCTTGCAAAATTTCACGCTTAAGGGAAGATATGAAATGTATAAACTTGTGCAAAATTTGGTCGAAATCAGTTCGCCTGATATGGCACTGTAGTAGACTTATATTTCGGCGCCCATGAGAGGTACAGAAAAGAGTCATTTGATTCCCCGCAAGTGCAGAAATACAGGGTTGGTAATGTGTGTGAAATCTAATCAAAAGCAAATCATTTAATAGCGGATTATAGTGTGATTAAATGTCGGTGCCCAAATATCAATTTATTGCATGTTTCAGTTTCGTCCAAATTTTGTTCTATTGGCGAATTACGAGTTACAGTGTGACCAAATTTCAAAGTCCAGAGATCCGTTTGTATGGGTGGTACAAGTAGGCGTAATCCGATTCTCACTCACGTGCAAGTTACGATACAATGAGTTCATACAAATTTTATTTGGTATCGGAATATTTAATAGAATATCATTTGCATTTGCATGGGAGGTGTCGCAAAGCTTGGTTTAAATGGACCCAAATCTTTTCTTAAATGTGACCCAGAAAGATGCTGTACCAAATTTCTCTAATAAAGGAGCATCCCATCTATTTTTGTTCAACTGTTTCGATGTATGCATTGGATCCAAATTTTGTGAATTTCTTTTTCTGCTGCTAACCGACCACATACTTCTTCTATGAGTCATTTTGATAAGTATAGGATTTGTTGAGAACTTTCTTACATCAACACCTAACGGCAATTTTTTACTTCACAAGCGTTTAGATTTCAACGCAATCTGATGAGCTGCTTAAAAGTCTATACATTTCATACATTAAGTTTGATACGTAAGGAGGGGACATAACTCGACCAAAGTTTCACCTATTCGATGCAGATCGTGTGAATTAATTTCTTGGTACCCAGCAAACACACATTGTGAATATGGAAGATATGGGTTAAAATAAATAAAAATAAATAAATAAATAAAAAACAATAAATAAATACATAAATGTGAGCGTTTTCTTTCGTTTTTTTTTCTATAAATCAAAATAATACTTCACTTTCAACACAACCGGATAGGCTGTCTATATTAACATTAGTATATAAAAAAATTGGGTCCAGATTTCATGAATTTCTTTTCAAAACTTAATTCTCTACTATTCCTACTAACTGTACTCAAGGACGCTAACGTGTTGGCATTAGTTCCATTTATACGAAACCACCAGTTTTTGTATGTGTTCCCTTTACCTTTTGCCCGAACGTTGGGGGAACTTTGCACAAAATAAATATCCTTTCTCCTGTAAATTCATTCTGTTTATAGAGGTGTAATGTTTTTAAGTATCTGTATTTTATATTGCGCTCATATGATTCACACGTATACCCAGAGTAAAATTCACTTACACAAACTCACACGCATTTTTTGAAGTAATGACTTTTCAGTTAAACTGTTGTTACCTTTTCTCTGTCCTAATCTACGATGGTGTACCTACACATACATATGACAAGATGCGTGTAGGAATCCTGGCTTGGTTATTATTGTTTACTTTTGGACTATTTTCTCTGTTGCCGCAAATGTTTGTCTGTACGTGTATATATTGGTTGGGGTTTCTGTATGTCTTATTTGAATTTATATGTATTTGTATAGAGCAGTGTATCTACTGCAATTTAAAAGGGTTCAATGTTTAGATTACTCCATATGGAGAATTAATTTATTGGAGGGTCTTAGTTTGTATAATTTAGAGCACCATTAATTTGAGCACTTGGATTTTTAATTATATTTGCAAGTACTTTTAGCTTCCATTTACGTTTAACCGTTATATTAGGTTCCTTTTTGCATGTGGTGTATAAAATTTAAGCAGAACCCAGAGTGGCTTAAAGGTAAGTTAATGCTATCACTTCCATGAGATTACGTTATAAGTTATGTAGCTAATTTTACAGAACAACGCGGTAGCAATGACAAAGTCTGCTAAGTAAGCAGTACTTTAGTTCTGAGCTCAAGCTTTTCTCATCACCCTGGCTTCGTTAACGTAATATTAAATACATAAATCGTTACAAAATAAATGGACGCTGGGAGATATGTAATATCATTTTTGCTATCGTGTTACTAATATGTGGGATAGAGACTGAAAGTTGTTTAATTCTAATCAAATGTTGTCACTTTCCTACATTGACACTTAGCGGAATACAAACTATAATTTACTAGTAAGTGGCTGCCACTTCATATGCGTGTTTCAAAATTTAAAAAAAAAAATAAGTCAGAAGTTGAATCCATCCACAATTTATTTAGCGGTGTCAGAGGAATCTCTTTACGTATTTCCTCTATTGTGACTTCAACGGTTCAATCAAGGATAATACAGTTTACTTTATCGCAACTGCAACTCTTTCGTCCATATCATTGTTTTTGTTTCTTTTTTTCTATAGTTCCTCTCAACGAATTCAATATTAAAATATACACAAGTCGCAAAAGGTACGTGCTCCTCAAGTTTGGTCTTTTCAGCTTCAGCCTTCAGATCTTATTTGGTTCATTTACTAATCTATTTATTTACTGCTCGAACTCAAAAGTTTGTATTTTTATTGTTTCTGTTCACCATAGGATGCATACTTCTAATTTCACGACTTCAGTTTCTGCATTTGGTTCCCAGCGACTGTAAAAACTCCCCTTCCTCGCGCGCATATCTTGATAGAAGAACATATACTCGTAATTTCTTGACTTTATCGTTGTTCCTGTCTAGTGTACCAATTTTGCAAATAATATTTTGAAAATTCTACGCATCCATCTACCCACAATAGTAATCTTTACATTAATTTTAGTGATTCCGGGACAAGCTATTTATTATAGGAGTGGTTCCACTTTTGTGCTCCTCCTTTTATGTTTTATGCCCCGAACATACGAATTTTTAAAAATCCTTTACCATCCTTGCTTACGACAGTAGGCGAGTTTACACACCCAATTTGATGATTCAGACTTCACTCCTTTGTTCTTGGCGGAAAAAAATAAGTAAACATTCAATTTTATACATAGTTAAATTTTAGAAATATCAAATTCTAGTAAGTCCGGTTGAACTTCTAATTAACCAAATTTCAGACAGTACAGCTTGCTTTATTCCCACTGCAGCTCTTTAGTCTAGATGAAGGTATTGTTTTTGTTTTTTCTCATCTATGTTGTTTCCCTGAGAAATCGGATTTTGCTGAATTCTTGTGGCAGGTTTCAAGGAGAATATGCGTCTAACATTTAGTCGTTTCGGCTTCAGCTTTAAATCTAGCCTGGACCAAATTTCTTGTTTGAATTCGACAGTTTGTATTTTCATTATGTTTCAAGATAAAATGAATACTTCTAACTTCACGACTTCAGTCTTTTTCATTTGGCTCTAAGTGACGGTGTCATTTATGCTCCCTTTCTTCCTTGTTTATAACTCTAGAGAACGAATTTCAGAATATCTCCTAACATTGCCAGATTACGGCCTGAGAGGAATGCAGTGATGGTTTTAGTTTTACTCTTTTTTATGGGACGGTCCATTTGTGTCCCTTTAATTTCTCGATATTTTCCTGAAAATACTAATTTTCAAAAATTCCTCCTCATCGCGCGTATATTTTGACAGAGGACTTTACACTCCCAATTTTATGATTTTAATTTTTTTCTAGTCTAATGTTCAAATTTTTCGTAATTTGTTGATCTCCTTAAAGTAGAGTTTCCTCATTCTTTTATGTTTTGTCGTCTAAGAGCTGAAATTTTTATAAATCCCAATCAATCAATCATTAGGTGAATTTACATACCCAATTTGATAACTCAGTTTTCAATCTTTCGTTCTCGGCGATAGTGTCAATTTCGTCTCTTTTTTTTCTATTTCTATTTCAAAAGTACGAATTATAGAAAATTTCCTTTTGAACGCGATTACACTGTAAAAGCTGGGTATTCAATAGTAAATAAACGCAGCTTCATGATTTTAGTCCCAGGTATTTGTTATGATACTATTTCTGTCCCTCTTTTACCCTTATTTACATCTAAAGCCAAACACTGCGTTACATCCGAGATGCAAGATAATGTTGGTGACCTTAGCTTCGATACTTTGTGTGAGTTGATTTCGCATCTACGGTTTTGTTAAAAAAAAAAAATAATAATATACCCAGTGAATCTCTTTTTATCCGACTCCCCCTCCAAAAGAAAAAAACATATATTTTTTCCCATCGCGCATTCAGTCTGTAGGAGGAATAAGGAAATTTTTTTTACTCTGTTATTACGACTTAATACGAATTTTGAAAAATATCGTCTTACCGTCAATCCATTTCTATCTTAGAAGTGGATTGTGGACACCAGTTTTCATGATTCCAGCTCCTGTCCTGATTGTACGAATTTCCGAGAACTACTTCTTACAACGTGCTTCCATTAAAAGGCTGAGCGACAGCAGCAGATTTGTCCTTTTTCTTAGCTTAAATGTACGAATTTTGAAAATTCCTATTTATCGCGTAACAGCTCTATAAGGGATAAGTATTCTCCCAATTTTCGTGACTCTAACTTTAGTCGTTTGGCCTGGGCGACGATCAGTCAGTCAGCCAGTAACGCAACAATTTTATATATAGAGGTTTTTATAAATTTTCTTACAAAGAGTCATTGAATAAATAATTTTCAAAAAATTTATGGAAAACATAAAAACTAAAAAAAATATTTGGACTTTGAAAATTGCATTCAAAATGCGGATTTACTGATAACTCTAAATCAGTCTATTCGACTTTCGTTCACGGGTCTGCAGAATTTCGCAAATAGTTTAAAATTGTAATCCTTTTGTAATGAATTTGGTTAATCGTCTGGTGAAAGCCAAAGAAAAAAGACGTCTGGATGAGTAATCAAAATGATAGGCCGTCACCGACATATTAGATAAATACAAAATGGCTAATGAATGCTGTGACATTAAGAGACACAAACAACCTTTTATACTTTCACCAGAAAGTGAAAGAAAGTGCCATTGAACATGACAAAAATCTAACAACCTGGAAGGAAAAAAATGTATATAGGTACATAATAGCATATTTATTGCACATATTCGCGGTTGCAAATCGTTTATACACTTTCACTAAATTCAGTTAAATTTGGTGCAGACCGAATGTTTGAAAAAGAAATACAGCGTAAAAATGGATTGCATTGCCATGGCCGACTTTTCAAAATTAAATATATTCACAGCAGTTTCTAAACAATAGTAAAGTAGCGCAAATTTTTTGTACTGATTTATTATACTCCATAAAACCCAAGAAACATCGACTAAGTAACCACGCTACTTTTTGCATCTCCAATATAAATGACCGATTTAGTCCATATATTTTAAGGCATAGAAGGGGCGTGGTAAATCGATAATTTCGTAAAAAATGTAAAAAAGGGGCAAAATTATACGTTTCTACAGCCCGCCGTTTAGAAGTTATAGAGGTACCAGTAACTTTAACCATATCCACTAAATTGGTACGAATGCAGTTTAAATTGGTTCGCTGAAACAATTTCACCGAATTCCTGAGACGTGTGAAAATTATACTCGACTCAGTGCAGTTGAATGGAAGATACGAATCTAAGAATATACACGTTAAATACGATAATTTATGTCATACGTACCAGGCTTGATTATTCGACCGATTTTTTCATATTTCGCCCAGCAATGTAGCGTAATGCAATGGACAACTTCAGTCAACGAATTAGGCAGTGCAGGGAATAATTATAGATCAATTTGTGTGAGAGGTACCAGGTTCGAATGCCTTACACAGCTTTCAAGTATGCATTATGTAAATAAATATTTCAGAAATTCACATCTGACAGACTAATACCAACATATTGGGATATCAGTTTGCACGTGTTGATTCATAATAGTTCGTTAAGTTCATGGGAAGAAACGTATTCAGTCATCGTTAAAGCTTGATATTGATTCCAAATGTTAATAATTTACTAAGTGGATTAATTTCAGATTTGTTTCGAGTTAATTCTTGTCATGGGAGGTTTCCTTTTTAATTACGCGTTTATGCATGAAATTGGAATCATTAAACCTTCATTAATAGGCTATGCGAAATCTCATCAATAATGTGGTTTTAGATTTAGAATAATAGCTTAATGAAATATTTTTGGTCAACTTTTCTTAAGTTTTACAGTTAATTCAATCGACAAGAACCTACGCTATTGCCTGTTAACCAAAAATTTCACACAAATATTGGTTTTAGGAAAATCGACTAATTTGCATGGTAGGTATCAAAAGGGGCATGACAGTGCTATCCATTTTATTTTTCGCACTGTACATGAACTAACCCTTAATGTGTATTCAATTTAACAGAATCCTGTGCAATTACAATTAGGTAAATGGATGTTATGTTATAGAGCAAATTCCTTTGCATTAAATAAATCAGTTATGGGAAAGTTTTTCACTTCCTATTTCTACGCTCACTCGAGTGAAGTTGAATGAACCTAAGAACATATTGGTTAATGGTAATGGGTAGCGAGTTTATTCTTATGGGGAAACCACTGATCCATTTGTCACTGTATCTCAAAAAGTACTGATCGGATTTTATTGAAATTCTGAGAGTATGTTTCGGTATCTATACTCTTTATTTATAATAGAAGGAACCTCTCTAAATCAAGCCGTTTTTATTTGACAGTTTCTTAAAATATGGGAAAAAAAACTGGAAAAAAACTGTTCAGTTTATAATTTTTTTCTCGCTAAGCATGTAGTATATTAAAAATTGTTCTATACCATTTATATAAGTAATAAGTAATAATATTCCACAAGTCTTCAAATTTCTGCGTCGTTTGGTTCATCCAATCCCGAGAAAATGGGTCTTTTATGTGAAAAAAACGTGATTTTTCAGGCGAGGCAAAAAATGCAGCGATTCAAATTTCCCGGTTGAAGTGACGTTTTCTTTCGATTTTCGGGGCTAAACTCGATAGTTTGTCTCTCATCTATCCCTGTATAGTGCAGGAAGTCATATTCCTATCGATTATTCCCTAAGTTTCGATAGTAAACCCAGTATAACCATAGTCAATCTCTGTTCTCGTGCTCTTGCAAAGTTGTTTGTGTTTATGACTCGTTCCAAGAGAATTTTTAAATCCTGGAAAGGCACATTTGGAGGCAGAAGACCTCAAAACAAAGTGCGTAGAACTTCTACCTCGGAACCTACACCTGGGCCTCCTACCTCGGAATCAACCCATCCGCGATTTCCGAAAAATTCAGTTCTAGTTTTCCAAGAGAAAATACGCCCGATTTATTTTATTCTATTATCTCTGAATCGACAAATAATATCTATGTATTAGGTACAAATATCCTAGAAGGTGTTTAGGTATGTAAAATTATGTTAGTTTGACAAATTTCATACCAGCGAGATCACAGGTCCTGACGAATTAACTTCAAAAAATTTTTTTGGGGCACTTATAGTGGTTGGATTTGAATTTTGGAGATATCATTAAATTCAGGACATCCTAAAGAATTTCTTGGGGCAATAAAAAAAATTGATTTTTATTTAAAATTTTCGCTACCCACTACCCTTAAATCGGTCATTTATTTGCGATGCACTAGAAGTGGCGGGGTGACACCATTCACTTTTATTTTCAGAACTACGTTTATCAAAGGCGTGGTGTGTGCCAAATTTCACCCAATTTCGTACGACTATATGAAAGAAATATTATAAGATGTAATAAAAAGATTTGCATTATTAATGGTTATGCCAGATGGCCTTGGAAGGATAATATATAATGCTTAAAAAACTAATCCGACAAATTTGTGTGGACTTGGCTCAGTATAGTGTAATGGATTGCGGAAAGAAAATTTGGTAATTCTTCGTAATTTGCGATAAGACAGCGGGAGATAGAAAGGAAAACAACAGAAAAACAAAAACTAAGTAATAAAAAGTAAAGTATTGAAATTCGTTGAATCTAACACTTAAGCCCATTTTAGTAACATACCTATATAATCACCTAACACCAAGGGAGACTTATTAATCAATATTTCTGAGGATTCTCCAGGTATATAGATGAGAATCCAAGTCTCAGAACCCTCCCGTGCCAATGTCTCTTTTTACCTAAGATAATGAAATTTAATGGGATTTATTTATTATTTTAATGGGATAATTCCATCTAAATCACGCCGTCTAGTTTACATTTCGAAAACGCTAGAAACTTGAATTCCCACGGCCATAATGCAGTATTCAGATTATTTAATAAAAAGAAAAAAACAGACACTCATGAAATGAAGAAAAATTCCCAATTTAGATTTTATAAAGGCACAAATTCTTCGAATTAATCCAGGATTGAGTTGGGTTATAAAGAAAAAAAAATAATAATCTTTCATCAACATTCTCATTCACGCGGTTTTGTTTATAGTAGAATTTTTAACATTTCTTCTTAGAAATGTTAGAGATTTTGAATTTAAAAAAAAAAAAAATTGTTCAGTTTAATAATGTTCAACACTCACCAGTCATTTAAACAGCGGACGCTTGAAGAGATACCTTTTCAATCTCCCTTACCTTTCAATCTTACGCTTACAGGGTAATGTTAAATATTGCAGAGTTTTAAAAGAATACCTTCGTGATGATATTGATGAATTACAAGATGTCGATGATATACATTTTTGATGACTTGAAGTTATAACGATATATTGAATTAATTTTATAAATTTTGACAAGAAAAAAAAAATAAATTAAGTATGTATAAAAACCACCATTAACTTTACTAAATTCAAATTCTTTAACTGTGGTCTATAGGTATGTACCAAATACCTCTCGATTTCATTTCATTCGTATATTTTCGATGATGATGTTTAGTTTTTCAGTTTGTTTTTCCTTTTTTTCATTTCAACTTTCTTTTTCTTCAGTTACATGCCATTTCATATCATTTTACTAGGTTAGGATATCATTGTGCAGCTTTTCGTTGATTATGGGCGGCAATGTGGAATTTCTTCGTAATTTTTCTGGTTAGTTAGACCTTGGCCTCTGTTATCCGTTCGCTGCAAGTAATTTTAATAACAATATTGCCAGAAAATCGATATATTTGCCAACAAACAAAAGCGTTCTCATCAATTTTACTTTTTTTTCATTGAAGATTTGGTGAGAAGGGATGTCTATTAGAATGAAAATTATGTAATTTTTCCAGAAAATAAGTTTTTTCCTTAGAAATTGTTCTTGTTGATTTACCTTTCCTTATTAACTTTGCCTTTAATGCCCTTTTTTTGGAACATCTCTACCCTAAGGTAGAGCAAATTATTTTGGTCTCTTATATGAAGGCTGCAATATTTCTTCCGTATATTCCCACTCAGCGTTAGAATATTATTACGCCACTTTGTATGCACTTATATTGAATATGGTAAGTAATATGTTGAAACTTCCTTACTGCTCGCCGTATGTAATAGAAAAGAATGCAAAGGTGCTGTTAAAGTCGTACATTGCCTTTGCTTCTGTTCCCGTACATGAGATTTTTAGGGAAATATGATACCGTTTAGAATTGAATAGAAAAGAGAGAACTATTATATTTTGGAATAATAAGGCAATGAATAAGAATTGATTTTTGATCATCAATTGAGAGCACTCTTGCAGCGACCTCTGTAGGTTTATGTCCCGGATATGTTTTGGATAATTGCTAACATTATCCTCCCATAGATCAACCGTCACTGTTAAGGCACTTTAAACTTCGGTCTCACAAACTGGAGGCTCGGAGTTCGAGACTGGGTGAGATCAAATTTTATTTATTTATTTATTTTTATTTTAATGAAAATTTGTTCAAATATTGAAAATAAAATTTATAAGTTAATTCGAAACGTCATTACAGTACCTCTAGCGAAAGTCAAAGATAGGCACCAGGAAAGAGAAAATAATCGACATCTTACAGCTTTTCTCCGATGAAGTCGAAAATGTAAGCAAAATAGCTGCAAATATAAGTAGTGTTTGTAGTAAATATGAGTATCTTCGATACTGTTCCGGTAATTTTGATGTCAAAAATATCGAGAGAATAATGTCAATCGGCAAGTCGGGCCGTCATGTAAGCACTATTAAATCGATTGCCCAGAAGTTAAATATTGCACAAAAAATCATTTGGAAGCACTTTAGTAAGTGCTGTATGTGTAGGTTTCACATGAATTATGAACAAAAAACACATAAACCGAATTTCCACCTGCAAATGGCTATTGAATCGCAACAAAATCGACCCATTTCAAATCCGAATGGCGACTGATGATGAAAATTGGGTTCCACACGGCAACGAGAGAGAAAACTGTCGTTGTCGAACCGCGACGAGTGGCGCCAAAAGTAACCAAGCCAGATTGACGGTAAGGAAGGGTTTGCTGCATTACTATGAGCTGCAACCCTACGGCCAAGTTTCTAATTCGGTCCTGTACTGCCAACAATTGGACGCTCAGAAGCGGCCACTTTTAGCTAGTAGGAATTCTGTTCCAAGAGAACAACGTCTGGCCATACACATCAATTGTGACACGCCAGAAGCTGCTGGATATTATTTGGGAGGTTTTTATGCATCCACCTTATAAGCCGGATAAGATCAAGTTATTATCGCGTATTGCTGTGCACGAACGAATGATTTTTCTTGCGCGAAATTCGCTTCAAGAGAAGCTTGTGAAATTTTTTTTTTTTTTCATTCATTTTCTTTATTGGACCTTTCTTTCGAAATTTACAATAAGTATTCAAATCCTATCTTAAAGTAAAGTATCCTGCCATTGCCAGATCTTGTTTTTGGCGAGCAGAACTGTTTATCACCGGACCAAGTCTAGCGTGTCCTTTCTTCTTAGCCGTATATGACCGGGAAAATTTTGAAGGTTTTGAGCGAGTGGGTTTGAGTAGGAGGACAACTTCGATACATATGACCTGCTTAATTTTTTTATTTCCTCGGAAATATAAGGAATGTTTAAATCCTGGTGTATGTTATCATTCCTAATATACCATGGGGCACCACAAATTTGGCGCAGTATTCTTGACTGTCTTCTCTGTAGTTTATTTATGTTAGAAGCCGATGCCGTTCCCCACAATTGGATGCCGAATGTCCATATTGGCTTCAATATGGTTTTGTAGATGGTGATTTTATTTTCCAAACTGAGAGTAGACTGGGAGCCAATAAGCCAGTGGAGTTGAGCCATTTTTAATTTCAATTGTATGGTTTTTGAGTCAATGTGATTTTTCGGTCAAGGTGAATACCCAAATATTTCACATGGTTATGAACGGGTATGTTATTACCGTGAATAGTGAGGGCTGGGCAATTGTTCTGTCTAAGAGAGAATGTAACCTGTACACTCTTAGTGGCATTTACTTTTATCTTCCACTTTTCGAGCCGAGATTCTAATGTGTGTATATGAGATTGCAGTTGTCTAGAAGCCATTAATGGGCTAGTGCTAATACTCTTGAATGCAGTGTCATCAGCGAAAGTTGAGGTTTGAATTAGGGAATGAACAGGCATGTCAGAGGTGTAGATGGTATATAGTATAGGGCCTAGTATACTACCCTGCGGAACTCCTGCTGAAACTTTTCTTTGAGTTGAAACAGAGTCTTTCGATTTTACTACAAAATATCGATCCTTCAGATAGCTCTCCAGGAGCTTGTGGGTATTTGTCGGTAGAAAAGAGACTATTTTGTGAATAAGGCCTTCATGCCACACTTTATCAAAGGCTTGGGAGATATCTATAAAGAGAGCTAAGCAATATTTCCGATCTTCGAATGTTGGGTTACTATACGGTGTACTTGTTCTGTCGTTCCAAGACCCTCGCGAAACCCAAACTTATGCGTGGGTATTACATGGTTTGCTTCAATATGGGGGTACAACATTTGAAGAAAGGTCTTTTCAAACAGTTTAGATAATATATAAAGTAAACTTATGGGTCGATAGGATGTAATTTGTGACAGTTCCTTTCCAGGTTTTGGGATCATTATTATTTCAGACAGCTTCCATGATCGAGGAAAGTATCCAATTCGAAGTATAGCATTAAATATAAATAAAACTAATTTGAGGATATTGTGGGTTAGTTCTGAAATCATTTTCGCTGTTATTTTATCGTGTCCAGGAGATTTGTGAAAATTGACTGTCAAAAGTTTTTTTTTTTTTTTAATTGTTTCTGTGGGAGGGGCATAATGTAATTACCTTCAAAATGGCAACAAATTGTTGGACAAAACTGTGCATATTTGACCCAACCGTTCTAACTATGACAAATAATGCAATTTCTTTTTTAACTTTTTAGAACTTTTTAATTTTAACCAACCAACGAAAATTCAGTGTAAAAAATATAGTTTACTGCCTGCAATTTATGTAGGAGGCACAAGAAGAGCTGATTCAACAATATAGCCCATTTGTAATTTCGAAATCCCCGCCAATAATCTGCTTAATAATAGTAGAACTAAAAAAGTTTGGGAGAGGTTTACGGTAGTTGCCAGACAGATGGACATCGCTGAATCGGCTTACAGTCATTTATGTGCTTCCTACTAGCTATTAAATTTTTTCCGTATCAGTTGATCATATCATTCTTGCGGATAAGGGTGCAAAAATGGACCTTGGGGCAAAAACATGCAGCGTTATTAAGTTTGCCGTAGGTGAAATATGTTTACAATAATTTCGACCATATCTGTATAACAAACAAGAAATCTGTCTTAACACAACGTACAAGTGTGATTCACACGCCATTTTACGGAAATGTTAAACGGCAATCGATAACTTATAAGTTATTCATAGTGAGTACTGTTTATTTAATATGTTCGGAAAAACGCAATTTTCACCAAAACGAAATTGAATTTATAGATACAAATTCACCTGACTCGGCTAATCGTGTGGAAGTTTATTATGCCATAACACCTGCTACATATGAATGAGACTATGTGGGTAAACATACGACAAAAACAAACATTAGTTCATATGTGCGTCCCAATATAAGATTGCTTTCTGTGTATCTCTGCACACCCACATCGATACCGGCATTATAGTTTATGATATTCCCTGGAGAATGTCGAACTTTTCGCACGCTCCTGAAACTTCCATTTCCTCGATTGCTACTTGATGTCTCTGCTCCTGAATATTATGACAAAATAATACATTATAGACACGTCTTGCATGTCAGTAATTAATTTTTCTCATATGGGAAGGAGCCTGTGTTCCCGTACACTTTTTTGTATATGTTGTTTTTTTTTTCTTAAAATGGAAATTGGATTGAGTTGGGTGAGATGCCTGACATTCATAAGCCATGGATAAAAGTACGTGCCCACCTTTAAGGAATACCGGCAAATGACACAGCGCTCTGCATTGGGAACTCGGTAGACATGAGCACAAATGAGCCGTCGTCGTCCTCTTCGTCAATGGATAAGGATTATGAATAGACGTGAATGAAGCAGTCTCATGAAAGGGATGAAGCAGAAATACCTCTTAAAAACAATCAAGAGTCATACAGAGTTTCTTTCCCCCGCCGCAAAGATGCAGAGCTGTTGCTTTTTATTGTTGCTTGATTTTTTGTTACAATTTTTTGATTGCTGTTTGTTGTTGTCAACAACGTGCACGGAAAAAAGTCCTACGAGCAGACATTTTTATAAGCTGTCAATTTGTTGTCACACCAACCTAACGGTAAAATATTTGTTATATTCGTATGTAAGTGCGTGTCTTTTTTCGATCGAATATGTACGTCAGCGGTTCTGCAGTTGTGGTCACGTAAATACCAGAAAAAATTATTTTCATAAAAACAAACATTCATACAGCTTTAATGAAACGATAGCGAAGTATAGTGTTGTGATTACAGTAGGGATCTACTGTATCACAGTGTTATGTGGTTATAGTAGGATTCTACTGTATTACTGTTTATTATTAGTATTATTTTCATTACTATTATTTTCATTATTATTATTATTTTGTGTTTTTCCTACATGTGTCCACCTCTACCTCTAAGGTGGTGATACCCGTTTGCGTATTTTAATAAAGGTACGAGCTTGCGCATTTAACACAGCGCTCTAAATCAGTTATGAGGTTTTAGGTGATACCTGGCAAAGAAGAGAAGAGAATAAACACATCTGGGCGTTTCCTTTCTTCTGATCGCCTCTGGGTGTATCACATTTATTTATATAAAATGCTAACCTATCCTAAACTCTATTTGGCTAAGCCATGTGTGACCGAAAACCATTGGCGTAGCAATAGGCTAGAGGGCTAAAGCCACGTCTCAACTCATTGTATTTCAAAATGTTGAAATATAAATTGTAAAAGAATATATAAACCATAAATTATCTTTAGAACTTGATTTTTATTATTTGTTTATGAATAAAATTAAACTAAAACAATGAATTCAATAACAAGAACAATTATAAGGATTTTAAAACAAGTTCATTCTTTTAAAGCATTAATTTTGCAATCAAGTGTAAATAAAAAAAAAAATCAGTCTTATATTATGATTAGGAAAATAACAGTTTTCTTAAAAAAATCTTAAAAAAAGGCAACACTAAATATTGGTTCTTCGTCTCTATTTTGAAAACACATAAAGAATATCATCGGCAGCAATAGAAAATTTTACAATTTCATTTTCAATATTTAAAATAGCTAAATTTGAAAATCGATCTTTGAATGCATCGCTGACCTCAGCCAAGTTTTAATTCGACGCATTGCAGAAAAGCTTCTTTCACAGCCAGCGGAGACTTAATGCTACTTGTAGAAGTTTGAATATATCTGTGGTCACAACCCATAACAGCCTAAGTCTGTTTTTCAATATTTTCAGTACAGGAGTTTAAAGTTTTGAATCTTCACTGAAAATTAGGAGAAGGTGTTTTTTGGAAAACTACACAGATTCCAAGGAAACGAATTTCTTTACTTAGTTGTTAACAAAAATAGTTGTTTATTCTCGCAGTCAAAAGATATCATCGAAAAAGACACTTAGGCTCTTATAAATTGTTGAACGAAAGAAAGTCAAAAAGTTCAAGTTGAGTTAGGCTATTATTCCAGATTAAATAAAAAATTTTAAGTTTGGAGAAAGACCTTAACTCAATTTATGTTTATCAAAAAAACGAAATTGTAATTCGGA
Source organism: Philornis downsi (assembly GCA_019455685.1). Classification (NCBI taxonomy): domain Eukaryota; kingdom Metazoa; phylum Arthropoda; class Insecta; order Diptera; family Muscidae; genus Philornis; species Philornis downsi. The sequence continues at coordinate 1,359,811 of JAHXMU010000307.1, read as the reverse complement.
ATAAGAGCTTAACTCAAGTTAGGAAAATAAAATTGTTTCCTTATTTTTTTGGATTAACGACTTAAGTTGATTTAGGCAATGATGAAAAAATGTTTATATTTGTTGTAATCTTAAATTGACTTAGGCAGTTATGCCAAAACAGTCATTTAGAAAAAGAACTTAAGCTATTAGGTTTTTTAGGATTAATTGCCTTCCTAGATGAGATACAAACATGAAAAATTTAGAGCAAATAAATTTAGATACTCTGAATACGATGGTGCTAATAACTCAATTGTGTCCTAACTCGAGTTAGGCTGTTATGGGTTGTGACCACAGATATTTGGAAATATAATTTTTCTTTCAACATGTTAAAACTGATAGGACAATTTTTATGTTGAGCCTTTAAAAGATTTTTTAACACAACAGTTTCGGCTGAAAGTGAGTCTACATCAATCTGAAGAATTTGTTTGTAATTTCCAAATCAAGCCTTCCAAAGTAACTCACTGATTTAGCTAATGGAAGGCTTTTGAATCCGTGCTCCAAATTTACTGTTATATTATCGATTATCGGATAAAATATTTTAATTTTCCAGTGTTCAAATGCAGACGACTTTTCAGGCAAATGAACAAATGTACTTTTACCCACGGTTGAATTCACTAAAATATCTTTGAGCAACGAGGATTCTTTCTTTCTTTCTGAAATTCTTATTGGTTCTAATGAAATGTCGTTTTCGTTGGCAAAATGTTCAATATTTTTCCAAACTTCATGAAATCTGTATCTGTAATCTTTAAAAGTATTGGTTGTAGCCACCACCGTTTCATAGGCTTCTCCTAAACTTGTGTGTTTCTATTTGAAAATATTTGCTCAAGGTGTTTGTTCTTTGATTGCACTATGAAATACGTGAAGGTTTATAATAAAATCAGGTTTGGTGATCAGATGCAGCAAACCTAAAGCCTCTACTACATTTTTATCTCACGCTTCATTCGCTTCCTCCTCTAAAGAATTTTTAATACCAATATAGTTGGAAATAATGGATCTACAATCTTCATATCTGCAGCTCCATCTAGTTGTACTCAGGCTATGTACTTCCAAATTATTTGCTTGCAAAGATTTGCTGATTCTTTTAAGATCGCTATGATTTCCAGGTTTTTGAAAAATGCATATATAATGCTTCTGGGGCATTAAACAATGTTGATGCAGATGTTTTATTAGAATAGAAATCCACAATGACCAAATTTAACTTGTGTGCAAGGCAATGGATAAAAATGGCTTAAATATGTTTTTCTTTTATTTTCATTTGCAGCCCACTTTTGTAGCCTGGCATCACATTTCCGCCATAATAAGATTGACCAGTTGTTGGAAGATTTCCCAACTTATTTTTTTCCAAAAAAGAATTTTATTATAATGGCTAGTTGTTGTTCTTCCAGACATCTGGCCTCATTTACCATAAAAGAGAAAAATCCACATGATTTAACTTTTTGAGCAATTACAGTGATTACAGCATTTGCAGATATTTCAATTAATTCGTTTTGAATGTCAGGACTGCAATAATTTGTATTTTTGTTGAAATGGGATTTAAATGATAGTTCGTGCTTTGCGGAAAGCTCTGGAAATTCCAAAAAATTGCCACTATGTGTAGATTTTGGACCTCTTCTATGCCCCCATAGAGGAAGACCTTGACGCACCAAAAGTAATAATATTTCTATAACTTTCTTTACATGTCCATGATATTCATCTATTTGTAGTGAATGTCGCTGAACAATATGTCGGTTCACAGTTTAAGATGAAATTTTGTACACCTTTTACGTTTGAAAAGACTGTTTGTGATACGCCGACTTGTCATGTTTTTTCAAACCTTCACTCAGTTTCTTCCATTTATCAAATCCAGACACTATAAGCTTTTCATTTTGTTCTCGAGATTCTTTAAGTCCAAAATTGCGACAAACGAAACAAAATGCCCTTTCGGCTTCAGCACTATATTCTAGCCAATCATAATATTCAGCGGAAGGGATCTTTTCTGTCCGTCAATCGTGACCTTTTTAAATTTAATTTTTGGCTGCTCCACTCTCCTTTATATCTAAATCATTTGGTAGATTCTGTGCTCCTACATTAAAGTCATTTGTTCTAGGGATTTCTTCAGTACTTCTTGCTTCCAAGTTAATTTCACTTGTTGGTTTAGTAATGGCTTTTTCAAAACCAAATATTGCCGGCCCCGATTTCCCCAGAGTTATTACCATCTACCGAATTTGTTACATTGGCTTCTTCAGTGATTTCAATACTTTTTGGAATTCTTTTTGATTTGAAAAATGATCTAATATCTTTAAATTTTGTCATGTCTAAAATTCAGAAGGCTTAGAAGAATGATTACTTTTAAAGAGAAATTCGTACCGATGGCTGCATTCTGCTTAGAATAAATTTGTTAAAAAGTTCAACGTATTGCGAAGAATTAAAGGTGGTTAACTTACATTATTGTTTGTGCTTACATACTTATTGTCTTGCTTTTGTTTTGTACATGATCAGCTGCATTGCCAATTCAGACGCAAAAGACAATGTAATGTATAGCGTACATAATTTGATAGATGGAGCAATCATCGCATAAGCTAATTCGCTGCTGAATATTTGATTCGTTTGACGAACACATCAAAACAAATTTCTTTATTAGAATACTGCCAACTTAATTCGTTGTCAATGAACATAATCTGAGAACTCGTTGGGGGCGCTAAAAATTATTCTTGAATATCAATAAGAGAAGTTTCAAGAAATACAGGCGTAGGTGCTTGAATCATTACAAATTTACGCTGCTGTAGCAACCAAGTTTTTAATGACAGCATACTCACTTTTTGAAAAGTGAGAGTCTGTTACAGTGTGAACGCAGAATTCAACGTAATTCGAAGCGCAAAGCGCAGTTTATTTATAGAAAAACTTTAGTTTGTTTGCCCAAAGGAGGGCGGCCCCAAAATAAGCCGAACTAACGATTAGATGGTGCCCGTAGTTTGGAAAAAAACAATTTTGCTGAAAAGTTGCAATCTTATAAAACATGTGTTTTAAGTTTTAAGGCAACACGTTGTTTAGTATTTTTATTAGAGCCACCAAAGTAAAAGATCTCAGTGAAAATGGAAAAAATTAGTCACCGTTATGTAATGCAATATTTCCATTTGAAAGGCCTCAGTCCAATCAATATTAAAGCGGAGCTATATTCTACTCTGAGGCAGTCTGCTCCTTCGCTTACGACTGTAAAATATTTGGTAGCAGAGTTTAAACAAGACCGTACGAGCTGCCAAAAGAACAACCAAAGCAGTGAAATGAATTGGGAGAATCGTGTCCAAAGAAGGCAAAGACGGTTCTATTTTCAGGCAAGGTCATGGTATCAGGATTATCTTCAGAATAGAATGGCGAAAGTTATGCTAATTTATTGCAGCGTTTAGGTGATGTAATGGAAAAAGACCGCATTTGACGAAAAAGAAAGTGTTGTTTCATCAAGACGTTCAAATTGCGGTGGCCTAAATTAATTAATGAATTAAACACCAAATTGCTTCATCACGTATCATATTCACCAGTTTTTATTTCCGAACTTGGAAAAATGGCTCGGTCGTAAAAGATTTGCCAACAATAAAGAGTTGAAGTCTGCGGTTGATGGTTATTTTATAGAGTTTGACAGTTCTTACTATAAACAGTGTATAGAAGATATTGTATTTAGATAAAGGGGATCTTGATTCTTTTAAAAATAAAGAAAATTTTTCTTATTTTTTCTTCTTGTGTCTTCTTTGTTAGGTCAGCCAATTTTGGGACTGCTATTAAAAACACATACACATATTAAAAAAAATGAACTATGGTAAAAGCCTTACAAGTTACAATAAGTGCCGTCTGCTCAAATGGCAGATCGCATAGCATGAGCAAAAGTATTACAACAGTTGGACTTTGGTGGAGGGATTGAAAACTTGATCTTTTCTGATGAAAAAATTTCTGCCATTCAGCAATATGTAACCATATAAAACGATCGTGAATGGTTAGGATGTAAATGAGAGGATAATTTAGGTCATTGCCACAAAACGCTCTCTTCTCGTTTTCATCGAACAGGCCATTTAAGAAAATCAACAAATCCACTGTTAAAAATATTTTAAACGATGCTTTAATACCTTGGATATGTAAACAGCGCAGTATAAATCATTAGACGTTTCAACAAGACTCAACAATGGCTCACAAAGCCCTTGAAATCCAACGTTTTTTTGTCAGAAAAACCTGCTAGCTTCATGCTTTCACAACAGTGGCCACAATAATTTCCGGACTTGAACGTCTTCTTCTTCTTAGATGGCGGCTGGAATAGACATACTTATCTATTATACCCCGTCCATAGAAAATAATTCCAAGTCTGGTCCTTCCTGGTTCACTGATTTCATTGTCGAAAACTTTCCGTGCCGGAGCTTTGGGTCCATCCGCACAACATGTGTTTGACCACAGCGATGTCGGCATATAGCTCATACAGCTCATTGTTCATGCGACGCCGATACTCTCCGTTAACGATGGTGTTTCCATATATTTTCCGGAGTATTTTCCTCTCCAAAACTGCCAGTACTGATTCATCCGCTTACATCATAACCCATGATTCTGCGCCATATAACAAGACGAGTAGAACCAACGTCTGGTACAGTCGGATTTTTGTTTGTCGAGAGAGGGTTTTATCATTGAATCGCTTGCTTAGCCCATAGTAAGATTTGTTAGCAAGCTTTACTCTTCTCTTTATCTACATACTGACATCACTCGTTTTGTTTACACCGAAACCGAGGTATATTTTTCCACCACTTCAAAATTTTAGTTGTCAACGTTCACACAACGTCCCAAACGGATAGACTCTTTGCTTGTTGAAACCAATAACTTTATTTTGTTCTCGTATACCACCAGCCCCATTTTCCTGCATCCTTTTCGATGTTTGAGAAGGCTGCAGTAACATCTCGTAGTTTTTGACCAATAATGTCTATATCGTCCGCATATGCGAGTAACATATGGCTTTTATTAAAGATGGTACCAGTCGTGTTAACTGTAACTTTCCTCATAATCATCTCCAACAGTATACTGAAGAGGTCGTACGATAGACTGTCGCCGTATCGGGCTATTAGAGGCAGCTTTATAATCGTCGAAAAGGTGGTACGTGTCGATTTTTTTTCTTGGGTCTTCTCCAGAATTTGTCGTATTGTGAATATTTGGACTATCACGGACTTAAACCCAAATATATTTTTCCATATGGTTCATTCTGGAGGCCAAAGTAGCAACTAAATCAGGATAGAAATATCAATCAGTCGAAATTAATTGCATATACCTCCACATCAACATCCTCTTACGTTGGTGCAAATGCACTGGGAGTGGCGGAAGCGATGTTATGAATCACTGGGTTCTTAAAAAATACTCTTAAATAAAACACAAGCACTGTAGTAAAGTATAACTTTGTGAAAGCCCTCGCATAGTAGAGGAACAACTGTTCAGGGAAGAAGAAGACTGTTTTTTAGTTAACTGACAAATTTATATGATTAGTACTTGTAATCCATTCCTTTTCCACTCACAGGACTAAGTTTGCCAATTGTGCTAAATTTGGAGCCACTATAAATTTAGGATTATGTGAGCGATACTATGAAATATGTACATATATGATTTACCAAAGAGGATGTGGTTATCCAATTGATTTGTTAAGGCTTTGCGAAGCTTTATAGTGCAACAGAATTGCTGAAAATTTAACCAACTGTAAATTAGTGATCAAAGCGCAAAATTAAATTTCGATAAATCGGTCAATTCGCCCACCATTTTTGTTCCCACATTCTAATAATGTGTGCTAAATCTGACTGAAATCAGCACAACCGATTGAAAGATACAAAGCTAAGAATATGTTTCGAAAAAGGGTTATATAGGGTGGCGTACTGCCTACAGTTAATTGTCAATGGGGAACGTTAGTTAAACATGCTGAAGGAGTTTTTTTACCCAGAAGTGCGCTGAAAATGAATCCATTTCAGCATCAATTAGTTCCAGCAACATGGAGCAACTGCACACATAGTCGACTGGTTATGGCGGCGCACCAACGAAAATTCCCAAACAAATAAATATCCAGAAACTCTACTTTCCGCTGGTCCCCAAGGTCATGTGACCTAACTGCATCTGACTTTCTTTAAGGCATTATGTCAAGCAAGATGTGTACAACACGAAACCAAGGAATTTGACCGTATTAAAGCAGACCATTAAAACAGTAATTGAGGACATCCCGCCTCAACCTTTTATCCCGCAATAAATAATTTTCTGACCACGTGTCGCATATGAGTGAATTACCGTGGAGGTCATTTACGGTCTATCGTCTTTAAAACTAATTAGTTGTATAATAATAAAATTGAATTTTCAATGCAATACAAAATTGAATGAAATGTGGATTAAAAATAAAATATTTGAATTTTTTATTGCAGTGCAATTGATGCACCACTCTGTAGGTACCGGAAGAGGCGTTATTACTTAACCGTCGTTTTTAAAACTAATTAATTATATAATAATAAAAGTGAATTTTCTATGCAATAAAAAAAATTTAATAAAATACGTGGATTAAAAGCAAGCTATTTAAATTTTTTATTGTAGTGCAATTGGTGCTCCACCCTGTAGGTACCGGAAGAGGCGTAGTTACTTAACCTATTTCTCCCAAGGCTTACAAAAAATTACGAGACATTACGTTGAACAAAAACATAGGTTAAGGCAATCTGAAAATAACAAATTATAGAGAAAAGATTGAATTTCGAAAAACCAGGCAATATGTATGGGATTCTCAACATTTCTGTTGTTAGAACTTACTTTGCCAAACGATCAGCATGTACCAAATATGACTTAATTTAATGCAACTATATAAGAGCATGAATTTAAGAATTTATAGGTTGGAGTGACCAATTGTGTGGGAGGTAATATAAACGAAGTGGTAATTCGGTCCATATTTTCAAATTCTGCTAAACATTATAAACTAATGCAAGGGTGAACAATTTGTAGAGGGAAAAGCTGAATTTAGAAAATTTCGTCAATTTGTATTGGAAACAGCAGAAGGAATCCCTCGATACAGCCCATATAAAATCGCAATCCCATAAAATATTAGGCTATGCCAATTTTTGAGTTTACCAAAGACTTTTGATCGCTATCGTTTCTACCAGCCAGCCGGATAAACGTATATGACTCAATCGACTTAAAAAGTCATATAGAGCATTTGGTCAACAGGTACTCGGTATTTTGAATACCACCTCTTGGGTGTTACATTTCTGGCCGTATCAAATAGTATATACGAGTACTTTCATTCCTTCCAGTGAACGTATACAAATATGAGACCTATTGAGACAAATTTTCATCAGGCAACATTCATGCGCGGTGTGAAGTCTTCCCTAACAGGCTCGGAGCTATTACCCATCGAACGATAACACAATTTTCTAAAGCATGAAATGTTTTTACTATAGAAGTTTTAAAATAAGGAAAATAAAATTATGTAAATTACAGTATTTTAAATTGAAAATACAGTGTATTCACTATTTTACATGAAAAATTTACCATAAGATAAATATTTTACGAATGAGCATCAAATTGGAGCAACTTAAACTCTTGAAAACAAATTTCTTCAGTTGTGATACGGGATTTCATACTCTCTCGAAATGAATTTGATGTTAGTTGAGCAAAACCAGTCAGGTGAAGGACATGCAAAGACAGTTGTAAGATTATAGGCTCTTGCATCCGTTCAGCATTCTATTCATCGACTATCTTAAAAAATGGAGAGTTGTAAGGTCTTAAGGCACTTTTAGTTTGTCTGTAACCATAAACTGCACTTTTTGTCTATAGTCGATAATACACTCTATTACAGGATTATAACTCCTAAGGCAAAATTAAATTGCAAGAACTGTTCTATCATTCATGTTCTTCAGATCTGGCTTCTGGCTACTATTATTCGTTTGCAAGTAGCAAAACGATGTTTCAGGGAAATCAAGCTGTTTCAAATGAAGTTATTATTGCGAAGACTAAAGCACATTTCGGGGCCCTCGACAATTTCTGCGACAAAAACGACATCGAAATATTAGAGAAACGTTAGACACTTTTCAGAGAATATATGCTGATATACTCGTATGTAGACGAATTTCAACAAAAAATAATACAGAAATTTTAGTCAGATGATCTGAATTACAAATACTTTCTCCAAACATATGTATTGCCATAGAAGGCCAAGGAATGCCAGAGGAGTCATGTTAGATCGGTAGATATTTGCCAACTAATGGTATTAATTAATTCGCAATAACGCTTTTAAGGCACTTGAATCATAGTTCTGAAACTTAGTAGAAATGGATGGGTTCTTAGAATTAAGTTTACGTTAAGAAACCGGTAATGTATATTAAATTTAATTGGAATTAGTGTAACTGCATAGATAATAGAAACTTATATATATTGGGATGGGTTGTATTAGAAAACAGTTACAGAGGTAGAAATGAATAAAATTTAAGATGCCGCCGTCTATGTGTTAGGTGGTAAAGGAAAAAATTGAATTTTGGAAAAAGGGGCAATTTGTATGGGGGTTGATAAAGGAGCATAGAAACAAGTTCCTTTTACAATTTCGTATACTACCATAGCAAATCATTAGTATGTACTTAATGTGGATGAAATTTGCGAAACTACATAGATGACAGGAATATAAGAAAATATGACTTAAACTGGCCTTTTATATGGAAGTATCAGAAGGGGCGTGATTAGCTGGTCGAATTTCTTAGATTTTTGTAAGAATTATAGAGTAAAACTAGCCGACCCGGCAAACGTTGCCTTACCTTCAAATTTTATTTTTATTGATTCAAATTTGTGTTGTTTACAATGACACCGCACTCGTTGTGTTCCAATTCGAAGCAAAACAAACCACTTTTGTTAAACGTTAATTTTGTTTCAGAAAATGATGCGCGACTCAACGAATTAAAATAATATTCACTGAAAATGATTTATTTAAATCGGTCCAGCCGTTTAGTAAGAGTTCAGCGACATACACACGTACAGTAGAATTATATACATAAAGAAGATTATTATGGGAGGCACCACGCCTATATTTGCAGAAGAACTTAAAATATGTTCACTCAACCGAAATACAAAATTCTGTTTAAATGCCGTTAGCAGGAGCAGAAATAATTGCTTTTTAATTTGTGGTTTGTATAGGAGGTACCACTCCCCATTGCCCAATCGCGCCCATATTTGCAGCAGCACTTAAGATATGTACACCAAACCTATGTACCAAATTTTGTGCAATTACCGTAAACAGGAGCAGAAATATTGGATATTTAATTTATGGTTTGTATGGGAGGTACAACGCCCCACTGTCCAATCCCACCCATATTTGCAGTAGCACTTAAGATATGTACACCAAACCTACGCACCAAATTTTGTTTAAATACCGTAAGCAGGAGCAGAAATAATTGATTTTTAATTTTTTTGTTTGTATGGAGGTACCACGCCCCTTTGTCCAATTGGACCGAATTGTAAATCTAAACCATCCCGAGCACCACCCAGACGCATATACAAAAATTTATGCAAAGCGGTCCAGCCGTTTAGGAGGAGTTCACTGACAACGCCCGTACAGTAGAATTATATATATAAAGAAGACTATGGAAAAAAGTCTAAACCGCTGTTGTTTAGGAATTAGGAGAAAAAATGGAATATTGGAAAATCGTTCAATTGGTGAAGGAGTCATCAGAAGCGGTGGACACATACTACCCGTGTGAATCCTTCTGAGCGTTACATTACTTTTGACTGTATCAAACGATCTATACATTAATTCCTTTAACTGAAGGTTTACAAATATTTTGCCCCTGAACTTACTGACCGACAGTTTAACTATAATACATTATTTTCAAACAGTAAAAAATTTTCCTGTAACAAAATTTGGCAAAAAGTGAAATGGTATTCAGAAAATCTAACAAAAATCCTAATCAGCTGTTTTGGTATTGAAGTTAAATCCGCAGAAAGTAATTCTAGTAATGTGCCATATTTTGAGAATGCTGCTAAAATAATAAACCCAACTGTATTTGTTTTATACGCACGTACTCGTTCTGTACAAACACACGTTCGCGTGCATGAGTATGGGTATAGCATACATATATAGGTATATACTTCCCTACATGCATTATTATTTCTCTCTTGGTATTAACAACTTTTCATGTTTACACATTTTCGAGCTTTATGATTTTTCTTTACTTTGTTCTATTTTTTTTCTTCTATGTTTTGTTTATTTATTTTTTCTATTGTTCCTTTTCTTAGAATATTTCAACTTGTCCCAAGCCAAACGCATGGTATGAGGCATTTACCGACAAGTTACCTGATCGGACATAGGTCATCAATAAAAATGTCTGTTCCCCATATTAAGAATAATATTGACATTTCGACGAAAATTAATGGTTATTTAGCTTGCATTGTCGGCTTACCCAAGTGCCGATAATCGTCAACATTTTCATTAAATACAGCTCAAATAGTTAACTAATATCTCTGCGGAATTGCATTGCAAAGTACGAAATGTTGATGACTACATGAAAGCAATGAAAAGTAAAAATAAATTATATACTAAAGGGTGTCCCAACAAGAACGCAAGATTTAAATTTGGCTCCATTCGAAGTGTCATTGTTTGACATTTGAACAATTGTTATTGTTTGTTAGAAGGTACGAGGTTAGTAAAAATGGAGCGCTACACGAATGAACAACGCATTCTCATCGTGAAATTGTTTTACCAAAATGGTGAAAGTTTTGCGGCGATCAAATTGCGATCAATTTGGGGTCACAATAATGCTCCAAAAGAGTCAACTGTAAAGAGATTAATGGATAAACTGGGTCTGTTGGTGATGTAAAGACAACAACGCACCTTCGACCAGGTCGATCGTCCGAAAATGTCGCAGCTGTACGTAATGATGCCGCTCAAACTCCATCCACCTCAATTCGACACCGAGCTCAGTAAATTAGTGTCTCCATATCCACTGTGCAGCGAATTTTGATGAAAGATTTGCATCTTCATGCATACAAAGTTCAATTGACTCAGGAACTGAAGCCAGCTGACCATGGACAGCGAAGGGAGTTCGTTAATTGGGTATTGGAGAGACGACATGAAAATGCTGATTTTGCCGATAAAATCATCTTCAGTGACGAGGCCCATTTCCATCTTGATGGCTTCGCCAATAGGCAGAATTGTCGCATTCGGGGTGAGGAAAATCCTGAAATGATAACCAGTTTTTTTGTGCCTAGAATTAAAGAAATAAATGTGGAGGGCATGTGGTTTCAATAAGACGGCGCCACATGTCATACAGCCAGAGGAACAATTCAATTGCTACATCAGTCATTTAAATCTTGCGTTCTTGTTGGGACACCCTTTGCATATAACTACACATATACGAGTATAATTTGAAACACCGTCCTGCAATTACTCCAATGTACTTTATTAAAAAAGGATAAATATACTCAAAGTTGCTTATGTCCGAAGAATAAAAAGAAAAAAAAATTAATTTATCATTTGAGAATTTTTGTCAACTTCCGATACTGGGACCGCTATAGTCATTGAATTTCCCTTAGATTTTACCAATCCGTAGTTGGGTCAAATCTATTTCCCAAATTTCCATTAAAATCCAAACCAAAATAGAGATTTTATAATTTTTAGATAGAGTGCTTAAAATATAGAGGCGCCACGTCGAAGAGCTGTCCGAATTCCCTAAATTTTACTTTACAAATTTGTTTCACACATTTTCATTTTACTGAACGATGTCCGTATATCTGGCTGGCTGCTAACTGCAGGCAACTTACGAGTACTTAGATCTTTATGAAGCTTCTAATAGTAGCCAGGGATTTTAAATGTTCTATATCGGTTCACCCCTTCCGCCTTTTTCTAGTACAGTTAGACCGATTTTCAAAAATTTGATTTTTTATCTTTAACTACTAACTCGTTGGCTGCAGTAATCCAAATTTAAGTGCAGCGTATTGCTTTGTATAGGTAATACTCCGATAACCCACGCGCATGATACTTTCAATACAAATGACTGATTTAACCCAAACATACTTAGATTCATACTTTGCAACCCTTTGTACGAAGTTCAGTCAAATACGTCAGACTTCATGCGTTTTGAAAATTTGATTGTGGAAGTGAAAATAGAGAGTATTGTTTCGCCCATTCCGATACTTCCCATACAAATTGACTAATTTAACTCCTGTGTTCATTAAAGCAGGGTCTGAGAATGATATAGCACGTCCCCCTTGGTACTTTCTCGTACAAATTGACCGATTTTCCAAAATTCAGTTTATTCACCGTAACTCCTAGATTTGTATTTATTTTATTGTCAATATAATGAATGGTGAAAATTTGAAAAAAAATCGGCGAAATAAGCATGACCTTTCTACCGTAGCTTATTAAACACCACTAAACACAGTCTTTAATTGATGATCAAATGTTACAATTGTTAAAAAAATATTGTAAATATTCATTTTTCTAAGGCTGGGATCAATCTTTGAAAGAGCAAGAGTCGTTTACGTGTAGTTCATAACGCAGAAGACGCTTCCGGCAGATAAACCAGCTGTCAGCAGCTGTTTTTTATTATAGTATTTTTCAATAACCAAGTTAAGACAAATCCGCAAAAAAGTATATGAATGGGCATCGTTTTTGCTGCTATCTCCTAACCAAAGAATTTGTTAAGAGACTGATTCAATCCTTGTAATATCAATTTTTTTCCCACAGACCAAATTCAGTCTAGTTTCGAACGGTACCTGTCTATGAGTTTGGTATATTAGGTGCGCAACTAAGTTCTGGCCGTTTTTTTTTTATAAAAATGCAACTTTATTATGAAAACATGTTTAAAAATGATTTATTGAAAGTATTGCCCATCGCTGTTCATCTTTTGAAGCTATCCACGAATGTAGCCATTCCTTGATGTCGTCATATGAGTGAAACTGCTGGTCAGCCAGCCCGTGCGCCATTGAACGGATCAAGTGATAATAGTAATAGTAATAGTAATAATGGAAAATATGGCTGATGGGGTAAGATTTCCCATTTCAGCGTTTCCAGGTAAGTTTTAACAATCTGGTCAATTTTTCATCACGTTTCTAGCTCAGAGCTGGGGCGATTATGGTTCTAATAATCGACTTACTGTGCAAGGAACTGGCAGATTGTAAAGAAATTTCAAGAGACTGGAAGCGTTAAAAGGTGTGGTCAGGCCTTTGCATCATTGAAATGTACGCACTACCGAAAACTTTGGCTTCTGTTAGTGAAAGTCTAACGGAAAATCCGAAAATCTGGCATTCTTAACTATTGGGCCTATCTTACGGCTCAGTACGACGTATTTTGCATTTGGATTTCCGCCTCCATCCTTCCAACTCACGCAACAATTAAAGCCGGCTGACCATTCACAACGCCGTAATTACATATGTATATACTGATTGGGTTCTACAGCAACAGGCTTTCAATGTTGAATTTTCCAACAAAATTTTCATCAGCGATAAAGCTCATTTCTCAGTCGGTGGTTCTGTCAATAAGCATCATCATCGCACACTCAAGGTGATTATGGAAAAGCCATTGGATCCAGAAAAGTGACTCTTTGGTGCGCTTTATGGTCTGGAGATGTCATCGGATCGCATTTTTTCGAAAATGATGCTGGAGGAACCGTTGCCGTAAATTCTGAGCACAGAGTACCAGTATGATAATCCACTTTTTTACCTGCAATTGAAGATTATGATCTGTATGATATGTGGTTTCAACAAGACGGTATCATAAGCAACACAACACGACCGATTTTGGCTTTATAACATGAAGAGTTTACAGAAAACGTAATTTCACCTTTTGGCGACGCTGTTAAACCTTTTTGTGGTTAACAATTTTCGTCAAGTTATAGCTGACATGCCGCCCGAAATGTGCGAAAAAGTTTTCGAAAACTACCTGGAGAGAATCCTCTGCTAAAACCAATTCATAGGCGGTTATTTAAATGACGTTGTGTTTATATTTCGTACATAATTGCAAGGTTCGTCGAAATCATAGCTTTATGTGTGTTTTATTTAACTTTACTTTTGAAACCGAGAAATGAATAATCCGTTATATGTGGATTACTTCAGACAGAGCAGGGTTATCCGCTCGAATTTCACGTTTATGCAACAAAGAGAATTTAATCCAATAGAAAAGAGTTTAAGAATTTGCAGTCTACGATGAAATTGTCAATTTTATTTTATGGGATGTAGCCGAATGTAAGTGGCAATGTTGTCCAATGCCATTCTCTTAATGAAGTTTATCAAGCTCATGTTGTATAACAAATTTTATTGAACCTTGTGCAATGGCTTGAAAGATATGAATCAAAAAATGTTTGGGGTAAAAAGGCCTTTTATATGGGAACTACCAGATTTTTTTCTACTTTTATCAGACAGTAAAAACCAGTATAATGATTGTAAATTTAGCATGACTATTCGGTCATTTTTTTACTTCTAGGGCATACATTAGCAAACCCTTAACATGTACCAATTTTTATCTGAATTTTCTTTGATTTGCTGAAAAATGTTAATATTAGAATATATGGGTTAAATGGGCCATTTGTGTGAGACGTACCAGAAGTGATACGGTTAACCAGTCGATGTTTTCAAATTTGAAATATTATATTACCAAAATCCGGACAACTGATTTTCGGAGATATCGTCAACTTGAATGTAAGGTGACCGAAGGCCGGGCCGATAGACCTGATTTACAATCCCGGGCCACGATCTGGCAATATATTAAGCTACACAAAGTTTTAAAAAGTTTAGTAAATACTCACGTCAGTTTTTGTGTCCACCGGCCAGCCCAACAGATGGATAATATTCACTTGACTTGAAAAGTCATGAAATACGTTAAATTAAAAGATGCTTGCCGTGTAGGCGTTCCTTTCAGGGTGTTACATTTTTGCCGCATCAAATGATGTAACATTCATTTCATTCGGGTGAAGGTACATTGTATATCAAATCATTAATTGATTGCACGTGGATGTTTTCTAAAAACTGTAACAAATATTGCTCTAACTCGAAGGATCAAAATGCGCACAATGTCTCATATGACATAAGCCAACAAAATAAAACACAGGAAACATAACTCCACAAAGAGATGGCATAAAAACAACCCACCGAGATGAAGTATCTAAGCGCTAAGACAGTGTCTGTTACCAGAAACGCACTAACCAAACCCCCCGGCTCTCAAATATATTTTAAGAATTCCTCTTCGTACCTTAACACATGTTCACACGCCATCACACGCACGTATGTTTGTACGCAGACATTCATGTGAACGTCCTTATACGAAACATTATAATTTGTCAGTTGGAGAATATACGACAATCAGTTTATGATGCCTGCGGAATACTTAAACATTGCTAGCATTCATTCATTACGTTATGTCTCCATAAGCATATGTACGAGTATGGGTAGAAAGTTGCGTGTATGTTGTCAGTGTTATGTTGTTGTGCATTGCTTGACGTTGTTCAAAAAGTTTACGGTTATACGAGCGACGAAAACAAAAAACAAACGAATCTAAACCAAGCCAAATGTACGTTTAGTGGGTGCTATAAAAACACTTGTATGAACTTCCCATGGAAGTTGTATATGTATATTCAGCGAAAGAGTAGCAGCCAGGTGCAGAAGAGGACATGCTGAGGAATATCACGAAAATTCCTCCTGAATTTCCAAAATTAATATAGTCAAATAAACAGATACTAGCAAATGCCCGCTATTTCGTAAGCTTGATTCCAAATTTTAAGTGAAAATTAAATCAGAAGTTGAATTTCTCTGCAATTTATTTAGCCCCGACAGGGGAATCTCTTCATCACGATTCTGACTTCCATCGTTAAATCAGGGGAATGCTGTTTTTTACTTCATATCCGGTTTAGCTCCTAATAATTCATATTTCGAACAATACAACTTACACTATTACCACAGTTTCTATTCTAGACGATTGCAGGGTTTTTATTCCTGGTCTATGCTTTTTTTTCAAAATTTGATCTCCGTAAATTCAATTTCATGATAGAAAGCATATTTATAATTTCATAACACCAGTTTCTGCCATTTGGTTTCAGGCGGATGTAGAAAAGTACACTTTCAAATTTATGACTTTTATTTCAGTTATTTGTACCGGTCCAGTACAAGGTTTTTGTGGTAATAGTTTGCTCTAATTAAAATACGGTTTCCAAAAATTCCCTTTTATCGCGGTAATACGAGTATGCCATCAGCCGTTTACCTTGGGCGCTGATATTAGTTTTGTCCTCATTCCTTCTTGCTTTATCCCTAAAGACTACCTTTTATTCTGGCAATGGTACTATTTTTGGTACTTCCTTCTTTTTCTACCCCTCAAAAGTACGAATTTCAAAAAGTTTCTTCTTGAGCGTCGCCACATTATAAAAAAAGACTATTTAATAGTATACGAACGCAAATTTAATGACTTTAGCTTCAGCCCTTTCTTCTCTCCTCTACCCGTATTTACAGGCAAAACTAAACTAATCGGTGAGAAGAATGACCTTAGCATCGATCCTTCGTGTTACTTGATGATACCATTTTCTTCCTTATATGTTTTATCCCGTAAAGGTATGAATTCCGAAAAAATATTGGTGCTATATTTTAGCATACCTTCATATGTTTTCAGTCAATAATAGTACAATTTTCATACAATCTAACCTCAATTTCATCTTCTGAATGAATGCTTGAATGAATAAATGAATGTCGCAAAATTGTATTCTTACTTAGCGCATAGTCTTTAAGGAAGATAATCGAACCAATTTTCATGATTGTAGGTTTAACAAATTGGTCTCGCGGGTTGTATCATTTTAACTTCATTTCATCCAGTTTTTACCACAAACACGAATTTGAAAACTGTCTGGTTACCGCGAGTTTGATCCTTAAAAGAAATAGGGGCACCTAGTGCTAAGCAATTGAACTGGACGATGGCATCAGATTTCCCTTTATTCCCTGTTTTTTACTCCAAAATCCAGAAGAGAACAAGGACATACATTTTCATGATTCTACCTCTAGCCGTTGAAGCTGGGTGAAAGTACCTAATTTTGTCCGTTTTTATCCATTAAAGCAAGAATTTTGAAAAAAATTTTTTACCGCATAATTGATCTACAGGGAGGATACGGCCATCAATTTTGAAGATTGTATCTTGGCTGTTTCTGTAGTGTGACGGTACCTGATTTGTCTCTTTTTGATCTGTTTTTAGATCTAGCAGAGCTCTCGGGGTTTTACGTGAGTCATGCTGTGAAGGCCTTACTCGCGGTGTGCTATTCACACTGGGCATTGTAGTATGCGATTGCCTGCGCTCTTCTAGAATAGCCAGGTTAACTTGGTCTATATTGGAATAAGAGCCGATAAATTTGGGAGCAAACTACTGCAACTTTTAGCCCTTTATACACGCCGGAAGATACCAAATTGATTATGCTAGTATACAACATTATCCCCATTGGAACACAAAGACTCTACCAACAATTTCCATTTCAACCAACAACCCGCATGCTTTGTAATCTAGCAGTGCGAATTTTGAAAAACAAAACTACCTCGCCATGGATGATGGATATCAATCTCCATGATACTAATCCCAAACGTTTGAGCTGGGTACCGATGGTACCTGGTGTGTGTCTTTTTAGCTGGTTTTACATGTTACATCACGAATTTCGAAAAATCCCTTCATATCGCATGTTTGCTCTGGAAGGGGAATACGGACATCAATTTTCATGATTCTAACTCTGGCATATTGAACCGGGCGACGATGCGGGATTTGTTCATTTGTAGCATTTTTACTTTTTTAGCCCTAAAAGTACGAATTTTAAATAAATTTCTTCGTATCGCTTTTCTATTCTGGAAGTGGATTATGAACGCCAATTCTCAGCCGTTTGAGCTGAGTGGCGGCACCTGATTGGTTAATGTTTACCCTGTTTTTATCCATTAGAGCACGAATTTCGAAAAACCTATTCTTAGTCCGGGTATAATCTGAAAGGGGGATACGCACACCAACTTTCATAAGTCTACTTCTAGCCGTTAAAGCTGATATCAGATTTATTTTGTTTTACTAAGTTTTCAGCCCTAAAAGGACGGTTTTTGGAAAATTCCTTTATATCACACACCTACTCTGCACTGGGTATGTATTCCACAATTATCGAATAGAATTAGAAATTTGGCTTGGCCGTGATCAGTCAGTAGAGGGACAAATACTCGACAGTTCGAAACATCCAAATACACACCCGAATCGTGTGATCATCATCATTTGATGTGGAGAAAAAGTAACACTAAGGAAGAAGCATGTTATGAACAAATATGGTTTAGATATTTTAAGTCGGCTGTTTGGGCGATAGATATGATAGCCACCGTAAAATTTTACGAAATTTTTCAAAACTAGCTAGTTTGCGAGAACGTCGTCGGCGATTGCATACAGGCTTTATCGACACAATGCTTGACAAAATTTGCAAAAAATCGACCGACTGGGCTACTGTACTTTCCATAAAAATGAGCGATTTCACTCATACGCTCTTAGGCCCACATCTCTCATTCAGTTGCGAAAAATTAAGTCAAAGTGTTAACCTGGTAGGGTTTTTTTTTCTAAAATTTGATCTCAAGAAAAGAAAGAAAGAATTGAAAGAATTGCCACAATTCAATTTATATACGTCTATTCGAAGGGATAAAGGTATGTATAATCTGATAAGACCCATAATGTAACACCGAGAAGTATGAGTCTGAAGTACCAATTTTTTTTGCCAATTGTGTTTCAGAGCTCTTTAGGTCGATTGAACAATGTCCGTCCGTCTGTCTACCTAGACGACTGACCGATAGAAACAATAACTGTCGTAAGTCATAATAAAAATAGACTTCATTGTTTCTTGATATTCAACGATTTACCTGCAATTCCCATTTCGTAAACCGTGTCTTCCTAAGTTTTTACTCAGTGTATCGCTTGATAAATTTAATTCTAAAAATGAAAATTGAGTGCTGTGCCATGTCCTTTCGTGTACTTCCCTTTCAATTGATTGATTCAGCAAAATTTGATTTTGAAGCTACAGAAATGCGTAGACTGCATTAGCCTAAAGATTTACTGATGCCATTCAATTATAATACAAAAAAAATTGACCGGATATCTCGGCCATTTTTGCTACCTCCTATATAAAATACTTAATTTAAAATATATATTCCCAGATTCATATCTGGACATATTCCTAGCGATTTACCATCCCTTCACTAGCACTCCGTACACATTATCCTACATTGGTTAAAATATAAACTTCGTTGGTCCTCTTTTGTTACTTCTGTGTATAGAGATACAATTTGACTACCAAACATTGTTAACTAACCTTTTAGAAATCATCGTCGAATATCATGCTTTGGGTGACTCCCCGGTTTACTCTCACTCTAAACATTGGCAGTGTTGGAGCTGATGGAGGTGGCGTGTGAGGTACCCAAAAATTCTAACACATAAAATATTTTTTATGGCCATTTACTCTCTTTTATTATTTTGTATTTTGTATTCGGTTTATTTTGAGTATGCCATAGTCATAGTTTTTGTTTTTTTTGCCGTGAGCCTACAGGCACAGAAACAATTAATTGCTGCACATACACAATGTGAACACAAACCTTTGAGGACACTTTCGTGTGTACCATTCATCTCAATGACAGAAGAATTTAATGCCTCAATTTAAATTTTTTTAAACTCAGGTAGATTGACATAATTAAAAGTTTTAATGGAATTGCAAATCTCTTTCGTTAGCTTGACATATGTGTATCGCACGTGTGTCGGAAAAAGAATGAGAAATGGAGAAGACAATTTCAAATAAGAAAACTCGGAATGAAAATAATTATAAGCATATATTTGACTCTGGAACTCACCATTTGTTGTGCAATATGGATGTAAACACCTTCGCACAATTCTGCAAAATATCAACTAAATCAACTTAATTATTATATTTTGAATTGTGGGAAAAATTTCCCACAAATGAAAAAAAAAAAACAGATTAATTGAATACGCTTACTCAAATAAAGGATTTTAGTTATATTTTTATTATTAAGCAATTTTTTTTTTAAATTCTCACATTCATGTCTCTATCAATTTGTAGAATATGTCCGTTCAGACAGCTTTTTTGAATAGATGGAGCAACGTCCCCTTTGTTTCGCACAATATCGCATGGTATAATTTTGTGATTGATAGTAACACTGTATCAAATGTTGATGACGATCATTATGTTACTACGACCGCTATAACGATATTTAAAAAAAGTATTTGACACCACGGCCTTCTTTTTCCTAAAGACACACTCTCTTCTATTCATGCAATGCTCACGTTCCAGTACATTTATAATATTTTGAAGCAATGACTATAGAAAGCATATCCAATGGTAATGGAAAATTTTCGATATTTCAAAATATTTTGTATGTTGAAATGATCAACAACAACAGATCTTGAAGCCTGTATCCGGATTTCATGGACATCACAGATATATCCCGAATGGGATTTTTAATAATTCATGTTTTTCAACTTATCTGCGTTCGCTTCGTCTTATTTGGTATGAAAACTGGTGCAATATATTGAAGAATTGCCAGCCAACGTAAGACAGAATTCGGTTCAGGAAGGCGACTGACCCAGGTTCGTTTCTCTGGTCACCTGTCTGCATGGTTTGTAGAGACGAAAACTCAGACGGATATTCAAAAATCCTGTGGAAAATGTCACAGAATCACTTTTACACTACGCAGTCACATTCCACATAATGCCACCGTTAGAAGAACACTTGCTATAACTTTCGTTTCAAATGTTGACCAATAATTTGTTCGTTTTAACATCTTTTCATTTTTTTTCTTTTCGAACATTTTCTATTTTTATTCCCGTACCGTACCGCAATCGCTAAATATAAAACAAAAAACGCTAATTCACATATGTTTGGTCTACATAGCTTTCATCAATTTATTCGACTAAAATAATGTTCTTCTAATTCAGCGAAAAAGAACATTTTCGTTAGCGGTAAATTCTCAGCACTGACCTATTTATTATAGCTGACAGAAGTTATTTCATACTGCTTTTAAAAATGTAGTTGTAACGTAATTTATTTCAAAGCAGTAACAAGTGCAGAAATTCCAGTCGGATAGACTTTCTTTTTTATTGGTATCAAAGCGCTCGGGTTGCAATAAGAGGCACGGTAGATCACTAGGTTCTTATCAACAAATGTTCTGAATTAATTGTACATTAATATTTACAATTAAAATAAATATATGAAACTATGAAATGAAGGGTGTCCCAACAAGAACGCAAGATTTAAATGACTGATGCAGCAATTGAATTGTTTCTCTGGCTGAGTGACATGTAGCGCCATCCTGTTGAAACCACATGCCCTCCACATTTATTTTTTTCAATTCTAAGCACGAAAAAACTAGTTATTATTTCACGACACCGAACACCATTGACTGTTTGCGCTTGACATGTCTCATTTTTTCAAAAAAGAAGTCCAATGATTCCTTCAGCCCAAAATCTACACCACACAGTGACACGTTGAGGATGCATTTGCTTCTCGTGATTTTCCTCGAGGATTTTCCTCACCCCAAATGCGACAATTCTGCCTATTGAAGAAGCCATCAACATGAAAATGGGCCTCGTCACTGAAGATGATTTTATCGGCAAAATCAGCATTTTCATGTTTTCTCTTCAATATCCAACTAACGAACTCCCTTCGCTGTCAATGGTCAGCTGGCTTCAGTTCCTGAGTCAATTGAACTTTATAGATGTAGATGTAGATGAAGATGCAAATCTTCATAGTGGATTTGGAGACACCAATTTTCTGAGCTCGGTGTCGAATTGAGGTGGATGGAGTTTGAGCGACATCATCACGTGCAGCTGCGACATTTTCGGTCGATTGACCTGGTCGAAGGCGCTTTGTTGTCTTTACATCACTAACAGACCCAGTGTTGGCAAATTTATCCATTAACCTCTTTACAGTTGACTCTTTTGGAGCATTATTGTGACCTCAAATTGATCGCAATTTGCGAACTGTAGCCGCAAAACTTTCACCATTTTGGTAAAACAATTTCACAATGAAAATGCGTTGTTCATTCGTGTAGCGCTCCATTTTTATTAACCTCGTACCTTCTACTAGCAAACAATAAAAATTGTTCAAATGTCAAACAATGACACTTCGAAAGGCGCCAAATTTAAATCTTGCGTTGTTGTTGGAACACCCTTTAGTAGTACATGGGTTAAATTATAATAGATAATTTGTTCAGAAGACACTAGAAACGGTGGGCTTATTCAGTCTATTTTTTCACATTTTATTAAGCATTCCAACTAAATGCTACTAATGAATTTCTTATTTGCTGTCTACACATCATGGTTTACAGGCGGAAAAATGAAATTTCGCTAAATTGGTCAATTTGTGGTGTGTAGTCCGTTTTCATTATCAGAATGAAGTTTACTAAACGCTTGACTTGCTAAAGTTGATTAAATTCAACGCAACTGCTTCATATATTTTGAGCTATTAATGTATGAGTATGGGTTAAGTGGGAGGTCCCAGGTGAAGAGGGATTGCTCGGTCGACTTTCCTCAAATTTTCCCAAATACTATAAAGAAATTTAATGAATAGAAATTTAGGTTGCTATAGTTTACGAATTATGGGCTATAGGGGTAAATTGTATTTGTGGAAATCAACCAATTTTTATGGGAGTTACCAATTAAAGCAGAAAAATTCGATCTTTTTTGAACTTTCTAGCATATCAATTCCCACTGAATTTAGTGCCACTAGAACATATTGACTGATTCATGTTTTGACTGTTAGAGTGTTTGAACTGTCCCAAACAATAATAACAATACCTACAAATGTTTGTTGCTTTTGAAAAAAAACATCGTCAATCGGGTTACACCCAGATATACAAAAAAAAACTGCTCACACAGTTCTGTGATGACTTGGCTCATCATTGATTGAGCACTCGTCTCAGGTATCAAAGAGCACAGAGAAAATACCCGATGTTTCCAGTTTTTGTTTGATAAGAGCAAAAACGCAAGCCAAACGACTGAAAATACAGGGTATCCGTCGGGAAGGTACACTTCCTTGTTTTGCCGCCATTTTGGTACACATTAGTCTTGACAGTTCATATTTGGCAGTCGTGAAGTAGAGAAGTGGCAAAATTTATTACGGAAAACTATTCGATAAACCAAAGTTTTTAATCACTAAAATATTGTATTAAAATCAGTCATTGATTACTGTGACGATTAGAAAGTTACGTGAAATTTTTGGGAAACACAACGTGCCAACAAGACGCACTATTTATCGTGTAGTGAATCATTTCGAAGAAAGAGGGTCTATAGCTGATAGGGCCAAGCATGAAACACAACGTACTGGAAGATCGGCTGAAAACATTACTGCTGCTCAAAAAAGTGTTCAAAACAATCCATCAACCATCAATTCGACGCTGTGCTCAGGCTTGGTCTTCAAAGAACAACTTTGGCCACAATTTTGCATAAAGATTTGCATTTGTTTGCATTTAAGATTCAGTTGACACAAGAGCTTCTTCCACAAGACCATTCACGCCGCCGTACATATGTCAATAGGATGTTACAGCTCGCCCATGACAACACCGATTTTCATGAAATCATAATCATAATGAGTGACGAGGCACACTTTCATTTGAATGGATATGTGAATAGACAGAATAGTCGGTTCTGGGCAATGAAAAACCCTCAAATTATTCATCAGTCACCTTTGCATCCAATAAAAGTGACAGTCTGGTGTGCAATTTGGTCAGGAGGAATCATTGGAATCATTGAAACTGAAAACGGCGTAACAGTAACTGTCAATGGGGAGCGATTGGTGATATGATTGAAAACTTTTTAACGCCACAACTGCATGCTTTGGTCCTGATTAACATGTGGTATCAACAAGACGGTACCACATCGCATACAGCCAGGATTACAATGTAATTACTGCAAGACCTCTTTCCGCAACAAGTTATTTCAAGTAATGGCGACCTCCACGGCCTGATTTGACTGCTGCGAACTTATTTTTGTGGGGATATCTGAAAGGCAAGGTTTGTGCAAACAAACCAGAAACGCTTGAGCAACTCAAACAAAACATTAGTGCTGAAATTAATGAAATAGCGCGTGAAATGTGTGAGAATGTAATGAAAACTGTGCTCAAAAGAGCTCGCATTTGTGGGGCTAGCAGAGGCGGGCATTTATCTAATATTGTATTTCATACATAATTACCGACATTAAATAAAATTTATAAAATATATAAATTTATCAATATAAGATCCATTCTCTTTCATGTAATCAAAAATTATAAACAAAGTAGTATACCTTCCCAATGGACACCCTATATGAATAATTTGTATGGTTTTTATACTATAACAGGTAAACACGCGCAGTTTTAGTTTCGATTCCGTTCCCATCACGTTCTGGAAGATCAATTGCCGAAAATGTCGAAATCATCAAGTCTGACCATCACATAAGTAAAACCATTTGGAACCACTTGAATGATTAACCAGGAGCCAAATATTGAACAAAAAACCATCTGCAATCACTTGAATGAGAATGAAGACAATAACAAGGTCGATGCATGGGTGCCACACGAGTTAACGCAACAAAATCTTATGAAACGAATTTCCATATGCGAACCGCCGCCTAATTATAATAAAATCGACCCATTTCTGAAGCCAATGGTGACTGGTGGTGAAAAAAAGGGTGACTTGCGACAATGTCAAGTGAAAATAGTCGTTGTCAAATAGCGGTAGGCCGGCGCGAACGACGGTCAAGTCGGGATAGCCAGGACGGTCAGGATACTTTTGCTGGATGTTTTGTGAAATTGTAATGGATTCATCAGCTTCCGAAGCAAGCGGTTGCCCAGAAGTGGCCAGCTTTGGTGAATAGAAGAAGAATTGTATTCCATCAGGACAATTATAGATTGAACCTGGTGCCAAGTGATTACCGCCTACTTCTGTTTAAGGCGAATGATTTTGCTCGTGAAGAATTCGCCTCAAAAGAAGTATTTACAACTAGGCTATCTCAGTTTTTTTTTTTTTTTTTTTTGCGAAAAAGAACGAGAATTTCTACGGGAAGTGTGTAATGGGGTTACATTCAAAATTCATGAAGTTATCAAATGGAACGGTGAACATTTGACCAATTGACCAACTGTGCTACATAAAGCATTCAATGTCATGCCAATGTAATGGATTTCTTTTCACAATATTTTATATATATTCCCAAATTATATACTTTGTGTTGTGACCAAATCTTTCTAAAAATTACAGCAAATGGAGACATTTAAACTCAAGAATTCGTCAGCATTGCAAAACATTTGTAACCATAAAATTTACTCAGTTCAATTGCTCAATGAAACTACAGTTTCAAAGGATGCCAGTGTACATTAACAGCAGCCAGACCCAGAAGCACAGCTACAACATAGTCCGCGTTCTTTCACAAAATCAAAGATTTGTATAATAAGTAATTGCAAACATTCATACACCACAGAGTCCTTTAGAGTACATCTCGTTTCATTTCAATTGCTCATAGAAAAGGAAAGTAAGAGCATCAAATAAACAATTTAAATAATAGCTAATTAATTATAGCTAAATAAATCCTCTTACATTGCAACAGTGTTGAGGATACTTAGAAACGAATAAAACGAAACTGCAACTGGGTAGCAAAATAAAATCTTTGAGACAACTACTAAGGATGCCTAAGGAACTTCTCTGCCTTTTCACCTCTTATTTGCTTTGTTCCTTGTTGGAAACATTTTCAAGGAAATTAATTTTTTAGTATCAGAGAGTTGACTATAAAGAGCTGGCTAGCAGAGTCATTATCAGTGGCTGTCTGATTGACCTAAAAGACGCTTTTAATTGTCTTTGACATTTCCGGCCTATTTAGTACATGGAATTACATTTAAATACAAATTTCAGTGGCCACAACAAAAATAAGCTTGGGGAAGATTATTTACTTGGACGGAGCTAAGATGTGTTCCCCTTTGAGAAATTTAGGAAATGGAAAGGCGAAGAATTTAATAGGAAGCAAAACTTCGTATTTGCAATCTGTTATGACGTGCTGTCACAATTTCGTTCACTCAGTGGCAGGATAAGTGACATTGGCCATTATCATTCTGTTCTCATTTATGACATATCGATATTTTATAAATAAAATATCTTCTGAAATTTTATGTAACCACGTCTACAATTATATCAATGCTCTAGAGGGTATTGAACTGCTATGATGGATTCCACTATTCCAATTACATCATTTTGTTATACAGATTTTAATCGATGTCTGCAATAAAAATTTAGGAAAATGTCAAAAAAGGTAAATATTTCTTAATATTATTCCAGTTACAGTGAAGGCAGGCTTTGTCCTACTGCACCAAATTGACTTCTGCTTTTTACAGAATTGATGATGATCTATCAACTCATAGCTTGATAAGTGGATGTGTCAATGACATTTTCTTGTCATACAGAATATATTGACGCTTTCTTTTCTAACAAAAAGCAATCCGAAGGGATCTAAAGATGGAGCTCTTACGGAGTTTGAAATATCCCATTCTTTTGGGTGATTACTGTCTTCCCAATCTCAAACCTCACAGCTAATTGGACGTGTAAACTTCTCTGCGTTATCAAAAAAAAAAAATCGTATTTTAAAATTTTTTTCAATATCCATCATTGTATTGAAAATTGGTGATGGTTCTTTTAACAACCTATTACACTCCTGCGGAACTGACTTAAATTCAAGGAAACAATCATTGATTGATTGTACATATTTTAAAAGCAGTGATAAAAATCAATACAGAAATTTTCGCTAAATAAACCAACATAAATATATCTTCAATAGTAACAGCGGTACTAGAATAGTCGTAGGAAATCGTTGCGTTCTTATTAAAAACACTCTAAATTAAGGCATAATAAAACAAAGTAAATAAAAGCTTTCTGGAGTCCTTCACTTAGAAGTTATAGAGAGATTTTTTCTTTGCTAAATAATCCAATTTTTATGCGCAATATAATTGAAAAGTCCTTTCAAAATTAGAAATTACGGTGAAAAAAACTTCCGTTTTCATTATCACTGCTCAGTTTATCAAAAGTAAAACTTAATTAAATTTAGTACAACTACTTGAAAGATATAAAGGTAAATCGATTTGAGTTAAATATGTCATTAGTGTTAGAAGTAGCATAGGGGCGTGATTACCCGATTAATTTTTAGCAAGCTTTGCGGAGAATTAGAAACTAAATCATTAAGAAAAAAATCTAGGGGAGAAAAGACTAGGAAATTGTGCGCTCGTATAAGAGGTACCGGAAAAAGTAGGACAATGAACTCCGTTTTCACTTTAAGACTTCCTCCTTCTGACAAACGTTCAACCAGTATCAAATTTAAAATTTAAAGATTAGGTAAATTATAAGAACACTTCTACAGGACGCACAAGAGCGGAGTGAAATATCGGTCAATTTTTCTCAGATTTTACCAAGCGAAGATTGAGGAATTGCAGGAATCAAACTGAAATTTTTAATGGCGGTACCAGAAGGCATGGATCAGTATTGCTTATCTGGCAAAATATAGCAAAATATTACCTGATGCTAAATTTTAAAAAATTTCGCTAAATTAAGGCAGTTATCCTGTCTATCACCTAGCCAGTGAGGTACCTATAGATGGATATCGCTTATCGACCTTACAAATTATTATAACAGAAATTTGGCCACAAGATACTTTGTTCCTTAAACGATTCCTTTTGAGTTTTATATGTATACAGTATAATTTCTTGGGAGCAGATAAAATAAACATACCAATTTTGACAAATGTAAGAACTTCATATTTTTACTTTTTTTGCAAAATTTATAAGATAATGAGAAAACATATACATAAATCGAACGTACTATTCCTTGAGTAGACGTCTATTTGTTTTCAATATGTTATGCTATGACGTTATGCGAGGGTGGTCCCAAAACTAGCCGACCTAAAAAGGAGCCACAAAAAAGTTATTTTTTTTCAACATAATCTCCTTTCAGCTCTATACACGTTTTCTAGCTATATCCAATATAGGCAAGAAGTCCTTCAAATAGCCATCAACCGTAGACTTGACCTCTTCATTTTTGGCAAATTTTTTACCACCGATCCATTTTTTCAAGTTTGGAAATATAAAGTAGTCCGAGGGTGCTAAGTTTGGCCAATAACGTGCCATCTAATTCAATTCATTAATTTTGGCCTTCGCAATAGTCGATGTGTGAACTGGAGCATTGGCTTTATAATACAACACTTCTTTTCGTCAAATGCGACCATGATTGCATCACCTAAATGTTGCCGTAAATTATCATAACATTTGAAAATGATCAATAAAAATAATCCAATGCGCATTCCAAAGAAACAGACGCCATAACCTTGACTGAAGATAAAGCCGTTTTTGCCTTCTTTGGACATGACTGTCCAATTCTAGTCCACTGCTTTGGCTTTTCCTTTGTCTCAGGTGTAAAGTGGTGTACCCATTACTTATCCATGGTTTCAAATCGAAGTTTTATTGAAGTGAAACATCTTCATGACGATATTTTTGGTCTATTGAAAGCAAGCGCGGCACCCATCTTGAGCACAGCTTCCTCATCTTCAAGTCTTCGGTCAATATACGATGTATAGCGCTTTTTGAAATGCCTATCATTTCAGCTAACGCACGCACCTTCAGCCGACAGCCATCCAATACCATTTTGTGGATTTTCGTAACCGTGGCTGGCGTGGACACCTCAATATTACGGCTACTACTGTGTTTATCTTGTCAGCTCGAACGGCCTGGTTTATACTACCCGACTGATATCCAATACCTTACAGTCGTAAGCGAGGGAGCAGACTCCACCAGATTAGAATCTAGCTCGGCTTTAATAATGGTTGAACTGAGACCTTTCAAATGGAAATATTGAATTATATAACGGTGGCCAATTTTTTCCGTGTTTACAAATTCACTGATATCATTTAATTTTGAGAGCTCAAATAAAAATACTAAACAACATGGTGTCTTGAAATTTAAAGCATATGCTTTATAAGGTTGCCACCTTTTACCAAAATAATTCTTTTCAATATACTGCCACCATCTGTACGTTAGCTTGGCTAGTTTTGGGACCGCCCTCGTTCATCTATGCTTTCGTGATGTAAAGATGAGACAATTTCCATATCATCGGATGTTTTTCTTTGCTGCAAGTATATATTTGTGTAACTATGGTATGATATGAATGTTTTAGCGCCAGTTCTTATAAGCCGTTTCAACTGCTGAGTCAATTTTCCGACCAAAAACGGGAAAAATGATTAGCGCAGTGGTTATCATTAAAATCATGCTTTTTTAACTGGTGAGTGAAGAGTAAATTGCGTTTAATTGTAGGCTGAAATTAATGCGTATATGAAATTTTAAGGTAAATTTTTGGGAATCTTTTGTAATAATATTTAAATTTCTATCGCTTTGTACAAAGCATTTTTCCACCATATTTCCTCTGACTTGCACCATAAAACTCGAGTTGCATGAAACAGTTTATGGACATGGTATTAAGCTTTATACTTAAGATATTGATAGCAATATTTTTTATTTAATTCTCGGAAAAAGGCAAATTTGAAAATTTTTCCTGAGCTCACTGAACTTATCCCACCGTTCAACCATTCAAGTAGAATATTGCCTTGTTGGGAGCGTATATCGGCACTGCCAGTTGAAGGTGCTTACGTCAGATAACTACAACTGTTAGTTATAACCGGGCTAACGCTCCTGTATTTGTGAAATGTTGTAGGAATACCGGACTTACCAAGAACAGTAACTTTTGGCTTAAATGCGGAGTTTTTGGAGTGATTTGTTTCAATCGTGTTCTCCAAATATTTTTAAAAATATTTTAGTATTTAAAATTTAAAATATTTTAAAAATATTTTAGTATTTAAAATTTTTTAAAAATATTTAGTAATGAACTGTTTCAATTGAGCCAAATTCCTTAGTTTCGTTTTGTATACCTCTTGCTTGACATAATCCCTTAAAACAAAGTCAGTTGCAGTCAGGTCAGGTGATCTTGCGGGCCAACGATAAGTGGAGTTTCTGGATATTAATTTGTTTGGGAATTTTCATTGGAGCTCCGCCATAACCTGTCTGGCTATGCGTGCAATTGCTCTATCTTGCTGGAACCAAATGCTGTTGAAACAGATACATCTCTGGCGCAGTTCTGGGTAAAAAACTCTTAAAACATGTTCAAGTAACGGTTCCTATTGACAGTTACTTCAAAGAAGTATGGCTTTGCAATGCACTATGATGAAACAGTGATCCGTTCTGGGCGCAGTTCCGTCTCATGGAGTATTTCTGTATTAAATTCACTCCTGATGTGCCAATTTTGCTTGTATACATAACCATTTAGATCAAAATGAGCCTCATCAGACATTAACAAGCAGTTTATCAAGTTGTTGTCTTCTTCGGTCGTTTCAATCAGTTTTTGGCAAAATTCCCGGCGAATAAGCAAATTCAGAGGGTTTAACTTGCTTGTAATTTGGACATTGTACGGAAACATCATGTCATCATCATAAGTCATCATGAATTATCCGTTGTAATGACCTCCTACTAACTCTAATTTGCGCAGAATTGAAACTCTTGAATTAGCCTGTATTGAGACTCGATTGTCCATCTATTCGGGAGATGCTGCCAAATTTTCGCCTAAATTAAAGCATGGCACTGCTGGACTATCCAAATCCTTTTTTCGTTATCATAAGCAGTCATTTTAATAAATCTGAATGGTGAAATGCCAAACGGAAAAAATAAGCCAATTGCTTACACAGAAAATAAAGGTTATTACATTTTGTGTTTGTACCAAGATTCGTGCGCCACTCTGTATTTCAGCTATGAAACTTTCATAATTTATTAACAAAATATGCAGATATTTCGTCAATATTTTTCTAACGAATAAAAAAAACAAACAAAAGTTATGTTAATTTATTGAAATATCTGGACTTAAATTCTCATGTTTAGAGATTTTTTCTTTCTATATTTGTATCTTTTAATTTATTTTCTTTTCCACATTATTTTACTGAGAGTCATTTCATTTTTTGTTCGCAGACTATTTCATTCCGTACCAGAAGGGGTGTGGTCATTTCGATCGGTTTCTTGAAATTCCGCCAATAATTTCCAATATTCCATTACATTACATTAATTTTGGCACTTGTGATATTTGTATTGCACAGAGTCATGTAAGATACACCAGCCCGACATCATATAATTTGACATGCCAAAACTGTAGTCCTAAAATAAATAACATCTTCTTCTAACCAAGGAGAACACGCACTCAAGTCGTATAAAAATTTAAATGTATCAGCGCCTCTCTTTAAGGTTTTGATTTATTTAAAAAAATGTCTCAAAAGCTTAACTTTAAATCAAAATACTTTGGTAGAAACCACATTAACATTTTTTCCCATATTTGAGATAAACACTTAAAGTAAAAGGATGCCCCATTTATAATTTCATTAGGAAAATCTAATATGGCTACATGAATTCAGTTACAAATCTCTGTGCCGAAGCCCATCTCCTATTTACATTTTTCTAATTGCTTTTTAGCTTTAATTTCCAACAGGGTTTGCATCTGTTTTCCTCTTTGGGGTGAATTTTTTCTGCGTTTTACAATATCAAGTCATCGCTATGGAAGTGTCCTCCATTTGTTGTATCTTCCAATTGCGGCACTTGAAGTGTCACCAATACCAGTGCTTCTACTTACTCGCTTCTTCAGTAATAAAGATTTGCAATAAATTACAGAATGATGCTGAAACGGAAATTTATATATTTTCGTCTTAGAAATATTTACGCTAAATATAAGAGATAATAAGAAATGAAGATATTATTAAAGAACCAGCGCAAATATTCTGTTACATAAATATGAATTTTCGATTTATTACAGATACAGTCGATGACTGCGTATTTCATAATAATAATAAAAAAAAATAAAATTGTTTATGATCGACCAAATGAGACAATCGATGTCTAATTCAGAGACAGATTTCTACAAACATTCATCTTAATGCGGTTCGCTCACACTGGGCTTAGAGAAAAAACAATACAATAATTTCAATCAAGTGAACTGATTAATGTCAGATGTAGTAAAGAGATTGTGCGATAACATGTTGCTATTAGGTGCGCAACTAAGTTCCCGCTGTTTGCCAATAGATGGCGTCAACTATAAGTGCTAGACGATTCCGCCATAACATAAACGTCATAAGCCAAGCTTAGGCATACGGTAAACATACCGCCTTGACACAATAGTGATTTTCTTTTGACGTCATATTCTTTTGGTTGTGTAAATACGTATGATTTTGTGCCAAATAATCGTCTTATATAGGAATAATTGATTTTCTTCTTTCAATCGAACAAAACGACGGCTGAAGCTCATCGAGAGCTTCAAAAAGTTTACAGAGATGTTGCTTTAAGTGAAACAACGTGTCTAGAGTCGCGTGAAGGAAGACGAAAAATCTTCGAAGACACTGAATTGATGGCATTGCTTGATGGGAATCTATGTCAAACGCAGGTAGAGCTTGCTTACGTATTAGGAGTTATCCGTCAAGCCTTTTCCAAGTGACTGCATTCGTTGGGAATGACTCAAAGGCAGGGAACTTGAGTTCCTCATGAGTTGATGCCAAGGGACGCTGAGTGTCGGTTTTTTGCCTGTGAACAACTGTTTCAACGACAAAAAAGGAAGAGTTTTCTTCATCGTGTTGTAACGGGTAATGAAAAATGGATTCATTACAGAAATCCATAGAAAAGAAAGTCATGGGGGCTGCCCGATCATACGTCTACATTCTGGGCTCGGCCGAATATTCACGCTGCAAAAGATATGCACTGTAGTTGATGGAACCAGGTCGGTGTTAATTATTACGAACTGTTGAAACCAAGCGAAACATATCAACTTCATTTAATGCGATTGAGCTGAGCTCTGCGCGAGATATGCCCACAATACGTGGAAAGGCAGAAAAAAGTGATTCCTCAACATAACAACCCTCGGCATCACGTGGCCAAGCCCATTAAAACCTACCTGTAAACGCTAAAATGGGAAGTCTTACCCCATCCGCCTTATTCTCCAGATATTGCGCCGTCTGATCATCGCTTATTCCTTTCGATGGCACACAGTCCAGCTGACCAGCAGTTCCGCTCATATGACGACATCAAGGAATGGCTAGATTCGTGGATAATCTCAAAAGATGAACAGTTTTACCTTGATGGAGTTCGAGCTTTGCCAGACAGATTGCCTTCCCTCGAGGCGAAATGTTTACCAGCAAAATCATTCGTCCATAAGCAGGAACATGTGGGAATAGTGCAGTAGTTTGTTCAGTACGGAATCCCATCTTTCTAACACGATATGGCGTAGCCTGGTCATATTTATACTATGCCACTTATTGGTTGCCAAAGCCATGTATTAGAAAAATAATGGGTTTCTTTTATAGACAGTCGACGAATAGATAATATACGACCCTCTTTTCTTTGGGATTTTCCAGGAATTGTTGAAGTGCTAATATCTGCTTAGATATCGACGTACAAGTTCTAAAAACAAACCAGTAAATTTAACATTCCACATTTAACGGAATTTTTCATTTAGTTATAGACTGATTTTATATTGATATATACTGACTTTCCATTTAGTTTTCTCAACTAAGCGACTTCTAACTTTAACCAATATCAGATGGATGACTGATATCATTAATATGGAATACATGTCCGAAGATCAAATGTCATGAGCTGCTTGGAAATTCCTGCAAAAGTCTATGGTTTCTCCCACATAAATAACAGTCAGAGACCCAAATTCAAATAGTCCTGATTTCGCCATTTAAAGGATGAGAATCCAAAGATATATTAGCAAAATTGGTTAGTTGTATGGGAGGAACCAGTACAGGAGTAGCTACTTGGTTGATTTGTCTCAAATTTTGCAGAGAAGTATTAATTGATAAAAATAAATAAATTACATCCCATGAATGAGATGTATAAGAGCTACTCACTTTTAGTGAGCTTATACACATTCTATTATTAGGCCCACCCAACGGGACCTATAATTTAACAACGACTCCGATCGACACAGTTACCTGTCTTATCGATTACCTCACTACTCGAAAAGTACGTCAGACACATTGAGATGAATGCCGCTTAAATAGCTATATGTGGCCACAAGAGGGATTGAACCCGCATTCAATAGGATTATCGTCGCGTTTACTAACCTGCGCACCACGGCCACCACAATTGACGGAAATCTTGACAGTTGCAAGCTACTAATCAGAAATCAGAGAACAAAGATTACGTTTCAGAAAATTGATCATAAAAGTTACCAAGACGTGCGCGAAAAAAAAAAATTTAAGTTCAGTCGGTCATTTGTATGAAAGGTACCGTGAGGGAAGTGGTTATTTGGTTTATTTTTACGCCAAATATTATAATCCAAAGTAAGGGGCAAATACTTAATGCACTACAATCTATTTAGTATTTATAACTTTAAAAGCTTCCTTTCGGGCATTAAATTGTTAGCCTTCACTCTTTCGGGTGAATGTATAAAAACGGGAATCGCATTATCAGTTTTAAAATGGAATTAAGAGGAAGACAAAATTTATAACCTTAAAATCGTAAAATGGAACCCCACACTACATTAACTATTTGCGGGCTAAAATGTCACCACGTATTACTATCCTTTTTTTGTCAAATTTTACTAAAAGGATACCTATTTGATGGTCGTAAACAAAAATGCTGTAAAGATAAAATAAATAAACAGATATAAAATCATACCAACTAGGGTGGCAAATAAATTTAAATGCAACGCAAACTATTGAAATAATATCAAGTAGCAGAACGACAGCAGCAGTAGCAGCGGAAGCAGAAGCAGACCACAATAATAACGACATCAGTAGCAACAGTAGCAACAGAGCCCGCATCAGCAATGAGACCAACAACTGGAATGTTTTCATAGAACAACCATAACAAATAATATTGTAATCCTCACTTTATTTTACTTTGTGGCTTAAATTTCTCTACCCTTAACGCTCTGTGTCTCTCAATCTATCACTGGAATGTTTCCGTTTTGTTTTTACTTTATTAAGTTGAAGGACCGGTTAGTAAACTGGTAAACTGAATAGTTTGGGTGATATAACCAACACTGTTACCGCTTTAGCGTATTTAGCATTTTTCTCTTACAGCATATTTGCACTTATTTTGAGAGCTGATATTGTAGCAAATGGTTTTTAGCATTTTCTTGCAATTTTCTATTCCGTCATATGTGAATACTGGATTTTAGCTGTTTTTGACACACCAATTATTTATTATAATGAAAGGAAAGAAAAATTGTTTTGTCACTACCTTTGTGGTGATTCCAGCCAATTCTGTGTTTGAATTTCCGTCAATCGCATTGTGTTCCTATATAAATAAATTCTATTTGCGTCCCCAATTTATATCTACCATCTTTCATTATAATTTCCTGTAAAAGGAACACTATTTGAAAAATTAAAATTTTCCAGATCTTACGCTAAAGAATTATTTTGTTAATTAAATTTTTTGCGATTTCTATTTTCAAAACTTGTATTAATAATTTTAGGAGTTTTTAGGAAACCAGATCTCACCATTGGGGGGTTATACTCAATTTGTAGCTGCGTTGTGCAAGTTGAAGTTAATTACATGAGGCCACAACGTACATCACCTTCCGAAAGAATTAAGCTATCAGGTATGTTCCAGATTCTACTTTGAAATAAAAGTAGTTTGTAACCACTTCAATTTGACACTTGGGTGTTCTGAATTTTACTTTTTACTTTTCATTTATGTTTTGTTTTCGAACGTCAAATCGTATTGAATTGCATTGTTCTAGAAACTACTTTTAGACAAAAAGAAGTGGTTTAAAAATACTTTGAAATTTTATTGTGAAACAAAAATTTTTGCAAATAAACATGTAAGTATAATAAATAAAAGTGGTCGGATTCCTTTGGTTGAATAAAAATTTTCCTTGTTTGAAGGGGAAAACACAAGAATACAACGCAGGATGCAATAATGCTACGTTTTATGCAAAGCAATTAAGAGTAGGAAAAAGGGGACCATGTAAAATTGGAAAAATTGTGAATTTTTTTTGCGGCTTAGTAATTTCCAAGTGAATTCCATCAATGCATCCTACTATACCGGGAATACCAAATTTTTACATGAAGCGCTACGCTTAGGCAAATTTTGTTCATCAACTGTCATTTTCAATTTAATCCACCTAGGACAAATATATTTTTCTAGAACAATAAGCACTCGATTTAAAATTTTGCAGGTGGTGCTCAAAAGGTCACATTAGTGTCTTTTCTGACTCCTCGTTGAAATCCTCCTTCTGCTAAAAGTCTTAATGTGGCAGCAAGTTGTAGTTCTGCCGCTATGGATGACTTGGGCAGTCTCAATTTTATGCAATGTAAAATGTTACGAAATGTATCTTCGTTGATGCTTTAATTTTGTAAAAATCTAATAGTGTCGCCCATATCCAGAGGATTTGAGTGATCCCGCAAAATTCGCCTTTGCAATTTTGCTTGCGTATTCATTGGTTTGGTATACAGTGGACACTAACACCGCACTCATTATTTATTTATCCTTTGTTTATTTATTTGTCCTTATTATTTATTTATCCTTTAATTTTATGCACAAAAAATCACAAATAGTACCTTTAAAAATTAAATTTTATTTTCAAGTCAATATCAGCTGTTTACAATTTCTGTTTTCGAACTTCATTTCATATGAGAAAATGAAACAACAAACCACTTCAAAACGTTAACTTTTCGAATCGTATTTTACTTTAATTCCACTACTTTTTTGAAACATACCTGTACATATCATTTGATATGGCGAAAATGTAACGGCCAGAAGGAAGCGTCTAAAGTACCAAGTATTTAAATCGATTAAGAGATGTCTGTCCATTGTAACGGTTCGACCTTATTTGTCCCACCTTTCAGGAGAGCATGCTAATATAATACCGACCGTCCTCAGAGAAAATGGGGTGGTGATCTTGTCCCCATCAAGATTGGACGAAACCTGCTACTATAAAGCAAAAAAAAGTAGCTAAATCCCTATAATCGACGACTAAAAAAAATAGAAAAGTTTAGAGACGCGTAAGTATGAGAAGGAGAAAAAGAGATAAACATGAAGGAAGAGGAGATTGAAACAAGCCGATTGGGAATAGGTGCAGATGGCATTTGCCTATTCTTGGTCTTTACCCGCCTTCCAATGCTATACTACCAAATTGTATAGCCCAAATTACCCTGGTCTGTTTCGCTTAAATCGTTCGTGGAAAAAAATGAAACACTTAATTACGCATTATCAACTCTATACAACATTCATTCAATGAAAAAGAAATAGGTGTTTGACATCTAAGAATACTACTAGAATTATACATATAAAGTAGATTTAAAACAAAAATGGAAATGTCATAAAAAAATGCAATAGAATTAACAATGTATGGAAAAATTAATAATAATAATCAAAATCTTAGAGCGAGTTAATTTTCCGATTTAGAATTAAAGTAGTTAAAAGGAGTAAATTAATTAAAATCGGAATGCACATTTTCAGGCGCATTTTGCGCAAAAATTTTGCAAAAATGTTAATTGAAATGAATAGAAACTCTCTACAATAAGTTCTGGAAGCTTTTAAAGCGTTTAACATAATGAGTGAAATCATAGTTATTCAAAATATCAAGTCATAAAACTTACCAATATCAAATTCAGCGAAGACTGCAGGTCTGTTGTTTTGCATCTTGATGTTGTTCTAAAATGTTCTGGAAGATCTTATGTTAACATATAACACTCTTATGTTAACATATTCAGGTTAGCAGTTGAAATTTTAAAAGTGTCGTATACATAAGAAAAGCTTTTGATTTTACATTTAAAAAAAAAATTATGTTAATTAACAGAAGAACAAAAATTTAGAATGTTAGACTATAAACTAAATATAAAATATAAACTATAAATTTGGGAAAAAACTTTGTGTATGTAAAATTATTGAGTTCTTAAACTTCTTAAGGGATAAATTATTTCAATATTAAGGGGAAAAAGATATGAGATTTTTTTTTTAACTTTTTAAAAAAATTAATGGATTTTCAACATGGTTTTGAAACAAAACTAAAGGAAAAACGTTGGAACTTCCCGGAACTTAAAGCTCTCCGAGTTTTGAGAATAATAACAATTCGAACATGTGGAATGAATGGTCCGTGGCAATTCCAAGGCTTCGAGATGTGGTAATAACCCCAAAACAAAACTGCACAACTTCCCATTTACGCTCAAGTCGGTGCAATGTCGCCCGCTATACGCCATCGGCAATCAGAAAATATGTCAAATAAACTTTCCAAAGCCTACTTACATATGTTATAAACAAAAAAAAAAAAAACGATTTGCATTTACAAAATTGTCAAAGTGATTTTAAGCAAAGTAGATTTGGTCGAAATACAAGTCCTCACACCATCTGGTTGGTAGAAACGATAACTGCCACAAACCTTCATGAGACTACCTTATATTTTGTCATATCGTTACAACAATCTAAATTCACTCTGCAGCCATCACCTTCAACCGAAGGGATGTAACATACAGAAAGAAGCGGGTGAAGTACGAAATATCTCTTGAATAAAGTTAAATTTTCGCCTAAAACTCTTAGTTCGCTAACTGCAATGACCTGAACTTTTATTCATTATAAAAATTGGTAAAAATTAAAAAAAAAAAATAATCCAGCGGCGAGCGATGCGCCTCCAGATACCTCTCATACAAATGAGCAATTTAATCTATATTCTCTTTGTCATGTAAACGAAAACACTAATTTGGTCTAATTTGGAATATAATAAGGATTTTGTGGACTGCAGCAACCTATATTTTTGTTCATTGTGTTGCTCTCTAGCGTTTTTCCAAAAAACAAAAATAGAAAATTTAAAAAATAGATTACTTTGTCGCGGCCGATTTAATACTATAAACTATAAA